>JANRMT010062791.1:129511706-129550074 GCA_026402145.1 Polypterus bichir lapradei | reverse complement strand
AAAGCTTGCATATTGTAATCTTGTGTTATGTGTAAACTGTTATATAAACTGTATAAACATATCTTTTACAGTGGATATTGGGTAGGTTAGGTAACTTGGTCAGTGTCACGCATTGATTTAGAGAAAGACAGTGCAGCCTCCTGACTTATCAACCAGTTCCTTAACCAGAAGACCACCTGCTTGTCAGACACTTTAGTAATTCTAAGAAGGATTCTTGCTCTCTCCACCAGGCATCTTGGAACATGTATACATGGATTAACATTCAGGTAAATTTGGAGACTTGGTTAACTGAATTGAAGTCATTCATTACATTTTTGTCAATAAATATTTTTGTAACAATGAGCCATGTTGAAGCGTAACAGTAATACAGTTACAGGTGTTAGTAGACTGCAAAAATGTGTTATTTCTTTAACTTTTTAATGCCATGTAGTTAATAATGACACCTAAATAGGCTTGTGGTGGCTCAATAGCCTTCATTCACACCGGATTCCAATTCGGGTGATGTGAAAATTATATTGATTGATATGTGTTGGTAGTGGTAATGATTAAGTTCAGCAGCATTTTTAAAAGTATACCCAATGTCGTAGTACCTAAGTAATTACCAAAAGAAAAATAGATACAAATACAAGATGAAAAATACTAGCATAAAATCACTTTCAGTATTACCCTATGAAAGGAGAAAAGCAACTGAAATAAATTCTCCATCCAAGTATTTATATTAACTCAGTAATTCATTAAAATTGTCAAAATAGCTAAGAACATGGAAATGAACTGACTTATTGTATAACAGGAATACCGAAGCTGACCATTATCTTGAAGATTTTAATCCCAGGCTGAAGATACACAGAAGCAGAGGAGGCTCTTCGGGCATTGCCTGGTCACTCTGTAACACTTGCTCAGTCTGTTGTATGTTGTACCACTAAGTAACTCTTCAATCTGTAGTCTTGCCCTGTCTTTGCTATTTGTAGCACATTCGGCCTCTCTGTGCAGTATAGAATTTCTTGTTGCATAACCAGCAGCAGATGAACTGCAATTCTCTTTCTAAACCCATTCTATTGTTTATATGAATTAGGGAGCTAATTGTTTATATGAACTAGGGAGATGTATTTTTCTCATGTAGTAAGTTAGTCCAAACACCATTTAGCTGCAGGTGACATATCATTAAAATAATCATCTGCAGGTAATATTAGTTTAGTCAGTTCAGTCATGCTGTATATACTGTATACTTACATAGCTGCTTTTATCTTACGTTCATTTCCAGAGAACTGACTTTTTCTCATACTTTTATGTTAATTTACCTAAATCAGCAGGAGGCAGTTACTGCTGTATGAGCTGCTAGCACGGTCACACCCTTTACATGGTATTGTTTCTGGAATCTGAGTGGGTGGTAGACAAGTAAAATAGGAAAATATACAATGTGGATACAATGTGAAATATACAATGTGAAAATATACTAATTTTTAGTTGAAATCGCACAGACTGTTTCTCTATTTTAAGATAGACAAGTCTGCAAATTTTTGCCAATGCTTTTCACTGGGAGATTTTGAAATGTGAAAGTTTTGTACAGCATGATCTGTTTGAGATAGCTCAATGAAACTTGAACCGTTGTGACAAATTTCATTGAAGAATAAGTGTGCCAAATTTCAGCAAAATTGGTCCATGGGTGGCAGAGTTTTTTCATATGGTTTGATGGACAGAGAGACTCATGCATTTAATTGTGATTGTGAAGTAATGTTAAGACCTGTGAAGGAGAATGTGAAGGAGCTTTTGCTAATGGTCCTAAACCACTGGTCAGCATGGAGAAGTGAGAAAAATTAGCTTACAGAATGTCTAATGCCTTTAATAATACATTTTGCTTTTCTACAGCAGTGTTGGTTAAGTTATTCCCTGAAACGAAGAGATGTGTGCCACTAATATTTAATAATACATTTTATTTATATAGCGCCTTTCCCATGCTCAAGGCACTTACAGAAAATAAGAGAAAACAGCAGGGTATACAGCATATACCATTGTACAAACCAAATAAATAGATAAAGAATATTAAGACAGTAAGTTCAAAGAAAGCCTAACAGACAACAGAATTGATGGTTTAGCACACACACACACAGGTTACATAAGCATTTTGACAGAGAGGTAAACTGAGAGAAGGGGAATGAAGTCAAATAGAGCTAAAAGCCTTCCTGAACAGATGAGTTTTGAGTTGTTTTTTAAAAGAATTCATGGAGTCAGCTGATCTGATTAATTTCGGTAGGTCATTCCAGAGTCTGGGCGCTATACAGCTGAAGGCCCTGTCACCCATGGAGTGTAGATTAATGTGGGGCACAACAAGATTGCCAGAATCAGAGGACCTTAGTGGGCGGGCAGGCATATAGTGATGAAGAAGGTCACTGATGTAGTTTGGTGCGAGGTTATTTAAGGCTTTGTAGGTTATTAGTAGGATTTTATATTCGATTCTGTAAGACACAGGGAGCCAGTGAAGACGAAGCAGGATGGGTGTGATGTGCTCGCTGCTGCTGGTTCGAGTCAGGACTCTTGCAGCCGAGTTTTGAATAAGCTGGAGCTGTGATATAAGATTAGAAGGGGCACACGCCAGCAGCGAGTTACAATAATCTATGCGGGATGTGATAAAAGCATGGACAAGTTTCTCAGCATTAGAAAAGGAGAGGAAGGAGCGAACACGGGATATGTTACGGAGGTGAAAGTAAGAAAGTTTCTTAATGTGATTTATGTGGGCGGAATAAGAGAGGGAGGAATCAAAAATGACACCAAGATTCTTTGCAGTAGAGGCAGGTCTGATGAGATCACCGCCAAGATGGACTGGGAAGGAGCTCATTTTATTAAGTTGCATTTTAGTCCCAATTTGCAGGAGTTCAGTTTTGTTGCAGTTCAATTTTAAAGAGTTCTGCTCCATCCAGGTTTTAATTCCACTAAGGCAGGTTGTGAGCTGAGAAAGCTCTGATGAAGTTCCACTTTTAACATTGAAGTAGAGTTGAGTATCATCTGCATAAAAATGATAGCCCAGTCCATAGCTACGAATAATATGGCCAATGGGAAGCATATAAATACAGAAGAGAAGAGGGCCGAGGACAGAGCCCTGAGGAACTCCTTGTGTGACTGGCTCTGTGCTGGACCTGCTGTTGCCCAGACTAACAAACTCTTGTCTATCAGTCAGATAGGACTTGAACCACTGGAGGGCAGTGCCAGAGATACCCAGCATGTTCTCCATTCTGGACAGTAGAATGTCATGTTTGACAGTGTCAAATGCTGCACTGAGGTCTAACAGAATTAATATGCTGGTTTGTCCAGAGTCTGCTGCCATAAGCAAATCATTGGTTACTCGTAGCAGAGCAGTTTCACAGCTGTGCTGCACCCTGAAACCAGACTGAAAGGGTTCCATCAAGTTATTAGAGGTTAAGTAATTGGTGAGCTGGGAGGCTACAACACGCTCAAGAGCTTTAGACAGGAAAGGTAAGTGGGAAATAGGCCGGAAATTGTTAAGATTGTCAGCATCAAGACCAGACTTTTTTAACATTGGGGTTACAGAAGCGATTTTAAAAGTTAGCGGCACAGAGCCAATGTCAAGGGATGAGTTTATTATTGTTGTAACAGTCGGGATTATGGCATGAAGGCAGGATTTAAGTATTGTGCTGGGGATGGGGTCCAGTACACAAGTAGTCGGCCTCATCTTACAAAGCAGGTCATTAACAAAAGCAGATGTGACTGGTGAGAACTTAGAGAAGGAGCTGGATGGAGTGGGAAAACAGGGAGAGATATAAACAGATGATGCATTTATGTTAGTTGAATTATTTAGATCTTTAATTTTGTTACGGAAAAAGTGGAGGAAATCCTCACAGACTTCAGTAGAAGAGGTAGTTGGGCTAGATGCAGGTTCGAGTAGTTTATTAACTACAGAAAACAAAACCCTTGGGTTATTGTGGCCACTTTCTATTATTCTGCCATAGTGGGTGTTCTTAGCAGCAGTTAGTGCTTCTCTGTAAGCTCTTTGGTGGTCAGAGAAAGCCTGGATGTGCACGGTGAGGCCAGTCTTACGTGACATTCTCTCAAGGCGTCAGCCAGCTGCTTTCATAGATCTCAATTCTGAGTTATACCAAGGAGCTGAACGTTTAAAGGAAACCTCCTTATGTTTTAAAGGAGCTGTTTTATCTAATGCTGAATGAAAGGCTGAGTTATAGTGGTCAACAAGACTATCTAGTGTTGATGGAATAGGTGCAGACAGTAAAAGATCAGAAATGGATCCAGAAAGGATAGAGGGGCAGATATTTTTAAGGTTTCTGTAGGAGATTTGTCGTTTACAGGTAAGAGGAGGTAAAGGCAGTGAGACAGTGAAAAATACTGCTTTATGGTCAGAGAGTCCCAAATCAGTGCTGTAAATATTGGCAACAGATAGTCCAGAAGTGCAGATCAGATCCAATATATGACCACCAGAGTGGGTGGGAAAATCAACATGTTGTGTCAAGTCAAAACAGTCCAGTAAGGAAAGGAATTCATTTCTCAGTTTAGATGTAGTAGTGTCAGTATGGATGTTGAAATCACCAAGAAGGATAATTCTCTGAGAGTAAGAGCTTAGGTGGGTTAAAAGTTCAATCAGATCAGATAAGAAGGATGCATTGTATTTTGGGGGACGATAAAGAACAATGAGTGAGACAGGACCTGTTTCCGTTATTAGTTTAAGAGCCAGGCACTCAAAAGACAGTGGACAGTCAATTGGGATTCGTTTGATATTTAAGTCTGCTCTGATAATTACCGCTAGCCCACCTCCTTGTCTAGAGCTGCGAGATTCTGTATGGAAAGTGAAACCAGGTGGAGTCGCCTCCGTGAGAGTCGTCAATTTGTTCGGTTTTTGCCAAGTCTCCGTTAAACACAGTATATCAAGCCTGGTGTCAGTGATGAGTTCTGACAGCACCAATGCTTTGCCATTAAGAGATCTCGAGTTAAACAGTGCAATATTGGTTAATGAGGCATCTTTTTGCACAGAGCCGTGATCAGGGTTTATTTCCACACAATGTAAATTTGGCACACTGATACTTGTATTTCCAGGGCCATGAGAAGGAAGACTTATTCCTGAGCAAATGCTGCCGGTTGTCTTTTCATTCGCAGCCCGGCGGTGGCGGCGACCTGACCCGCGATGTATATATTTCGGGCGCTGCAAAATACCGGCGTCTTTTAGGATGTTCCAATCAGACCATTTGCTCTGGACACACTGTTTAATAAGAAGGAGTTTGTCATGAGAGTATTTTAGCATAATACTTGACAATACTTATCTGAAAAGCATTGGAGAAGCAGCACAGCATAGCGGAACCATTAGGACAGGCGGGTGTGGTAGCGTAGATGAGGTGAACGGCGATAGCAAAGCAGCAAAAGCATAGCAGGAGGAGGTAGCAGGATTTGGAGGTTCCAATACACAGCCACAAACAGTAACGCTTGTTAATTTCATGCGTGATCGCCCCGGAGCCATAAGCCAGGTTAGTATGAGCATCAGATCAGATCCCAGTCGTAGAGTACTGTGAAATGAATCGGGAGCAGATCAGCATAGCGAATATAATCACGGAGACAGATCATCCCGAGGTCATATATACCAGGTACAAAGAAATGTTCGTAGGTCTCATCCCGCGATCCACAGACTCAGCTGTTCCCAATCAAAGTAAGAGTCCATAAAATCTGTAAATATTAAGCCAAATCCATGCAATTCAAGTCTGCTGTATCCATGAACTATACGTACAATAAAAGAAATAAAACAAGCGTGAGAAAGTGTAGAATTAAAGCGAATTTTGCGAAAAGTGTTGTTAACAGGGAGGAGCGGCAGCAACTTGCGTGCGCCAGCGTCCCCATTTAGAGCCACCTTCACCACCCTCTGTGACCCTGAGCTAAGCAAATGCTATACCAAGATGCCATGCAGGCAGCGAGAACTACTGGTGAGATCTGATGGAGACATTTATGTTTTCCTCTGATATCTGACAAAGTAAAAGTGGTGGCGAGCCTTCTTGAACATAGCCAAGATTTACTCTGCCTCCTTTGGATTACTGGTGATGGTGACTCCAAAACATTTGCTGAAATGCTCCTGAAAATGCCCTCTGATATAGATAGGAGTGTGCTTTTCCTACTGGTTCCTGAAAGGAAAGATTGATATCCTGCCATGATTGGTTCATTAGGCAAATCTGTTCTCTTTAAAGGCCATGTCACATTTTGTGACTTTCCCAGCGACTTGGGGTGCACTCCTGTGATCAACATTCATGTAGTCTAACTTACCCAGCTACTCAGTCCAACCAATCTGCAACTCACCTCAACAAAATTAAACCTGTTCTCTTAAGCCATAGGGGTGGGCTCTGTGTGCATGAGACCTGGCAACCAGTGAGCACTCATACACAAGTACAGTGCATATAATACAGCAGTAAGGAGTAAGGAGCGTCTGTTTTAGATCTTGCAAATTCAAATGAGACTTGACTGTCTGATATCTCATGTTTTATGAACTATGATAGAATAAAAGAAAAGGTCTGAGATTACCACTAAACTTGCTGTAACTGTTACTGTCAGAAAAGTCGTGAGCTTGCAATATATTGGAAAGTGAAACTGTGCTGGTTAGTTGTCAAATTTGACATATGCTGCAGTGACAAAATCAGAAAAGTAATTATTAAGGCTAACATCTCCTCTAAATAGAAGTTGTGTATTGTGACATTGGCTGACTCATCATGTTGGTGATTAGACCTATGATGGTGGTGTCTTCAGGAGATTTATGATGGAGTTGGAGCTGGCTCTTGTGTGCTTATGAGTGGACTTGTGCTTTTTTACTAACAGAGTGAAGGGCTTGTCTTGGCTCATTTTTAAGGCAAACAAGGATTATAGGTTCTCTCAGTAAATCATTAAAAATATCACTGAAAACACCTGCTAAATGGTCCCTAAAGGTTTGTTTGATGGATGTTGGCTCATATAATTTTTTTTTACATACTTCAAAGAAACAGTGCTATAGCCACTCCTATAGGAGTATCTTTGAGGTTGTGATGAAAGTAAACATATGAAGTGTAAAGTTTAACTAGGACAGAAAAGTGGATACAATTGGATTAAACATTGAAAATGCATATGTGTGTCTTGTGTCATTTTGTAAGTACTATGAGTGCTGCCTACCCTTTTAGATCATGTCACTTACAGAAATTTGCAGATGATTTTGCACTTATGGGGTGTATTGATAAAGGAGATAAGACAGAGTATATCAGTCAGGTGGGAAAGTTTGTTTCTTTGTGCAAAGAGAATTGTCTGCATCTTAACATTCGCAAAACTAAGGAACTGGTAATTGAGTATCGCCGCAACACAGAGCCTGTATGTCCAGTCACCATTCAAGGAGTGGATGCAGAGGTAGTCCATTCCTATAACTACTTGGGGGTCCATATTAATCATAGGTTAGACTGCTCTCAGAACACAGAGTAACTATATAAGAAAGGACAGAGCAGGCTCTTTTTCTTTAGGAAACTGCATTCCTTTAGTGTGGGAAGTGACATCCTTCACATATTCTGTAACTCTGTGATGGCTAGTGTGATTTTCTACACTGTGGTGCACTGGACTGGTAACATCACATCAAGAGAGGCCCACCAAATCAATAAGCTAACTAAAATGGTAGGCTTAGTTATAGGACAAACTCTGGACCCCCTGGAGGTCATAGCACAGTAGGAAATTAAATCGAAACTGAATGTCGTTATGTACAATGTTGCACATCCTCGCCTTGACACACTAACACTGAAGATTTTCAGGTAATGAATTATTCTGCAGAAGTGTGTCAAGAAACACGACTGGGGCTCCTTTATACCAACAGTGTTATGTCTGCATAATAACCTCGTGGGACTATGACAGCCAAGTCAGAACTTGTACTTTTTTTTTTTTTTGATTTTTATGCTTTGTAGTCATCTGGTGTTTGTTCAGACCAAAGTATGCAAGTATATTTATTTAATTATTTATAAAGAGCTTCTGTAAAAAGCCAAATTTCCACTTGAGAACAAATAAAGGTCTGTCTGTCTGGTTTACTTTTTTTTCTAAGTGCACACAAACCCACATAGGACCAATTCAGAGTTGCCAATTAACCTGATTTACCTGTCTTTTAGGGATGTGGGACAGATGTGTCAAGACATGACAGACTTCACACAGACACTGAATGTGAGTAGGAATTTAACTCGGGACACTGGCATCTATAAGGCAGCAGTGCTAACCACTGCATCATTTTGTTGCCTTGTGTTCCAGGGTGCTTACAACAATAAAGGTTAATCTCTTTAGATAACAAATGCTTTCCCAAGTAATGGCATGCACTTGTTTTTGTCTATGCTCATGCGGCACATCCTCCCTTGGTCAGTTCAGTACCATATGTAGCACCTTTCATCACAATAGTGACTGTGATTGACATTTTTTATGACTGTGAGTCACTGTCTTATTTTTGATCATGAAGGTGAAGAGTTAAGCATGCAGCACTCGTACCCACGGCGAGGACTGTTTCCTGTGGTTTTGCAGTTAATATAAAGAGTTCAGCGTATTTATTTAAGGCCAGCCTGTAGTTTCGAAATCCATTACTCTGTTTTCTGTGCTAAATAATCTTTCACATTAAATTGTAGATGAAAGAGATTGCTTGAGGTTTTATCTTAAACCGGGACTCACATTTAAAATGGATTTCAGTAGTACACTTAGTGCTGTTCTCGTACAACTCTTGTGACCCAGGTTCTCCCAGCCTGAGCTCCTCTTACCCAGAGTTTGCACATTCTTCATGTATCCACATTGTTTTCCTCCAGGGAACGTCAAAGGGGTATATACGAGATTGATGAAAGACTCTAATAATCTGGCCTATGTGAGTGAGTGTACCTTTGGTTGGATGAGTGCCTCTTCAAGGGTGGTTCTTTCTGAGGTGTCACTTCGCAGAATAAATATGATTTGTGTTTAGAAAACTCATAAATGCTCAAAAAAACACTCTCACTTAAATTGCCTCTCAATGGCGCTGCTGTCTCATTTCTAAGGTTAGAAGTCAAATGCCTGGCCTTCCCTGTTGTGATCCACTTTGAATTGCGCTCTAAATAACAGTAACGTGTAACTGACCCTCCCCCATTCCTAACTGCTCTTCCTAGAACCCCGAGGGTCCTACACGTCTTGTGTGACTTCCTTCTGTTGTAGGCAGATAACCTTGCTGGGTGGTGTTTTACCAGGAATTTGGGGGCCAACATTGCATCATTTTCATACAAATTTGTAGGAGTTTAAAAAAAATCTTGTCTGACACATTTTTATTGCAACATTTAGGCAGCTGAACCCTGGCATAATATCACACAAGAACAATATAGTGCCCTTTCTGTGACTCAGACCTTTTTAAATTTGATGCTCCTGTTGTCAACAACCCACGAGTTCAGTTGAGCTCTGGGCGTCCTGCCATGAAGAGTTGGCCCATGACATTCAAGTCTGAATTTCACTGCACTTTGTATATGTGGCAATACTACTGCTGCATTTCTAATAAGTCTGTAGTAATTAGGTAAGTTTGTACACCTGAGGGAAGTATGATGTTCGGTATATACCCTAAAAAGCACTGGTTGGTGGTGCATCTCCATCACCTGAAGTCTAACCCATGTAGATTTTCATTCTCCATTTCATTTGCCCTGCCAACAGCTATGCTCATTGGTGCACCTCATAATAATAATACAATACAATACAATGCAATATATTTTTGTATAGCACAAAATCACACAAGGAGTGCCGCAGTGAGCTTCAACAGGCCCTGCTTTTTGACAGCCACCCAGCCTTGACTCTCTAAGAAGACAAGAAAAAACTCCCAAAAAAAACTCATAGGGAAAAATGGAAGAAACCTTGGGAAAGGCAGTTCAAAGAGAGACCCCTTTCCAGGTAGTTTTGGCGTGCAGAGGGTGTCAAAAAAAGGGGGAAAATACAATACAATATACATAACAGAACACAAGTAATCCTCAGTACAATACATAATTCAAAAGTCAAAGCGAACTATTGTCATCTCAACCATATACAGTACAAGTATACAGATAGACAAAATTGCGAAGCTCAGGGTCTACATTGCAACAAAATGAAGTGCAAATAAAATATGTAAGTTAAATTAAAATTAGAATTAAAATTAGGATTTAAAATTAAAACACAAACAAGATATTGTGCGAAGACAAGACAAAGAAGTAGTAGCAATATTGACGTGTAGTAAGCAATATGAACATTGATGCAATGTATGGTATTATGCAATGTAGATACAGACTGTAAATACAGTCAATAAATATGTAATATAATAAATAAATAATAGATATAGATAATACAGAAATTGTCAGTGTATGATGATAGTTGTTTAAGACATGTGTAAACAATGACAGGTCAGAATGTTTCACAGCAGAAGGATATCAAAGATATCCAATATTTTTGGATATCAAAAATATCCAATGTCAAAGTGCAGTGTGCAAAATACGTAAAGGTCAGTATGAGATTTTCAGTTCTTTTCTACATGCATACTAGTCTTTACAGGAAAGTGGCTTGCATGTATTAAAGTTCTGTTTTTAGAGGTGGTTGAGGCAGTGTGGAAGATCTCAGGGGGGAGCATGGTGTTAAGGAGTCTGACAGCTTGGGGGTAAAAACTATCCTACAGCCTGGCAGATCTGGCTTTGATTCTGCAGTACCTTCTCTTGGATGGCAGAAGTGTGAAAAGTCCATGCGTGAGGTGTAAGGGGTCCTGCACAGTGCTGCAGGCCTTGTGGACACTGCGTTTGTAAAATATGACCTGTAGTGAAGGGAGAGGCACCCCAATAATGTTCTTTGCTGTCTTCACTATTATTTGCAGGCGCTTGCGTTCGGATATGTTGAAGTTCCCATAACAGACAGTGATGCAGCTGGTCAGAACACTCTCAATGGTGCCTCAGTAGAACATGGTGAGGATGGAATGGGGAAGAATTGCTCACTTCAGCCGCCTCAGGAAGTGTAGTCTCTGCTGGGCTTTCTTGATTAGTGATGAGGCGTTATGCGTTCACATAAGTTCATCAGTTATGTGCACACCAAGGAACTTGGTACTCTGAGTGGGATGTGGGCCGAATGTGATTTTCTGAAGTCCACAATTATCTCATTTGTCGGGGAGGCAGAGAGATTCGTCTTTATGTGTGACATCACTAACCTTTCGAAGCACTACATGAATATTAATAATAGTAATATTACAAGTACAGTACACAATTCAACAGTAGATGATATCACATAATACACATTCAGCACTCACTAATATGACTCAATGGTATCCTCACATGAACACAAACAGGGCTGCAGGCCTGGGCGTGTAGACAGGATGCTGGGGAACATGAACCCATTATGTTGTGCAGTTCCAATCTAGATCCTGGCGTTATGCTTGTATGGGGTGCTCACTCACTTTCTGCTAAAAGAACAACAACATCCAGAAATCATTTATCACAGTGCAATAACACCGGGAGAAATGGTTATGGCTTTACTGTATATACAGTAAGCATTTGTAATCTGTACAGTTTAAGACTAAGGTACAGTATGAAATAAATCCCTGGAGTGATGTATCCTGATGTTGAATATCTAGATGTATGGTTATAATAGATCTCACAATTCTAACAGCGTTGATTCTGCCACAAATTTGCTTAACTCTAAATGGCTACGCAGAATCTAGAAGGATGGGATTCTCAAGCCAAGATTAGCCCAATATGGTAATACTTGCAAACAATGGTTTATGGGGTGAAGATCTTTTTCTGAATTAGTACATGTCAGTCATGTCCTGTGAGCATCAAATGAGGCTACAGGTCTTTTTAATTTATGTAAAGTATTTTAATTAAAATGGGGAACACATTACAATGTCAATAAATTTAGCTACGATAATACATTCAGCAAAATCCTATTTGATGGGCCTGGACCAAATTCAGATTTGAGGTGATGTCTGGCAGAATTCAGTGGAAGTAAAATAGTTTTTCATTTTCAGTGTACTGTAGTAGGAGCTGGAAAATTTGAAAGACTTGGGAGTCTAAGATGACCAAAAGAAGTATCAGAAAGGCCCCAAGTTTATGTACATTAATGTCCACACTCAATGTATTTGCATGCAGGAATACATAACTGGGATATTGTGAGTAAACAGGTAAAGGAAGAAATGCAAGGTATGGTTTCTTAAAACCTCTATTTACATGCCCAAGCACGCTACTGGAGTTCCCCTTTGGCAAAACGCTTCAACATCATTAAACTGTTAAAACCCATCAGTGACCACCGTGAATCCTAAAACAATCATGAAGCCTGTGATACTTTTCTTGTGTTTTATAAATATGTTTAGTCCTTAATGTGTGGTTAATCCTATTTTACATTTTAGACCTGAGCTACCTATGATTCTCTGAAACTGCATCACCTGATCACAATGTTTTAACATTTAACTAACAAACAGTGGGGTTAAAGCTAAACACTTTATAGATCTCTGTTACCAGATTGCACACGTCACACTCTTTTCTGATCGACTGTGCGATTGAACCATACAAAGGACAGGCATACTGGCACATGTGCTTCTTGCCTTACACCCAGTGTTACTGAGATAATAATAATGCAGATATTTTACTTTAATAAATAATTAATGAAGTTACTCATTACTTTAAAAAGTAATTGGACTATGTAATGCATATTACTTTTAATGTGTTACTCCAGCACTGGGGTGCTTAGCATTGTAGGTTAAGCTCATCAACATACATTTAGCAATTTCTGAAATACTGAGACATATTATTTCAGCCAGGAGAATTAATAATGCGATAGCCCAAACATTTGCCTCTGGAAATGTATCTTTTGGATGGTTCCACCTGTGGCTGCTGAAAGTGTGTGCGGAGCTCAGCAGGTGCAAAGAGTGCAACAGGCATGAGCTGACCACGAAATCCTTAACTGTAACCCAAAGAAGTGTTTACATGGCCAAATAACTAGGTTACTCAAGGAAAAATCTACGTCTTTTAACCTGTTTTCTCATATAGCAAGAACTCTGTTTCTCTAACCTGGTTTAACTTATTTGTGGGGCAGTGGTCCTCTCAGTGCAGAAGATCTAAATGATGCTTTTTGTGAGCTCTTAGTCAAAATGCTGTAAAAATAAAAGGCTGGCTAAATCCACAATTCTGAAATCCTGAAGAAACAGATATTATGTGGTGATTGGCTATCCTGCAAAGCATCTTAGTGATACGCTACTTCCATGATGGATGGGCATTTTTGATTAATAAGAAACTTCCCTAGAAGCCAGTGTTAGGGTATGCTGTTAAACAAAGTTTAATATTCCTTAGAGGTCCTTGCAAACCTTTCATAGAAAATGTGGATTGAGTAAAATAAAGAAGTACATGATTTATTCATAAATATTTCATGTTATATTGTATTTATTTTTATTCAGACAACAAATTTAACAGACAACAGGAGACTACAAAATCCATCAAGCTGGTTAGTTAGCTGCTCACTGAGTCTGCAGGATGATTTTTTTTGGTCATCTTGTACAAGAAAGTGGAACTGGGCATTATGACTAGAGAGAAGAAGCCAAATAACTTCTGGCATCAGGACATCCTGTTTTATTTCACAATTTATAGATAGTTCAGGTGCCTGAGGATTGGCATACTTTGATATTTATGAATAACTGCATGTTTGTGATTAAACATTTGTATGGAACTGCATTCCAAATATTGTTAAATTGCCAATTATGAGAGAGTGCTCGGTGAACATCTTAAGAATTAGTTTCAGATCTGAGATGCGTTAAGCTGACTTACAGTAATTTGACACAGCAGATAATGTTGCAATCTGATAGCACATTTTCTTCTGGTTGGTTTCATTTTGTGTAGTTTTTCTCATTTTCCTTTTGATCTCAGTAGTCTCCTTTCATGTTTGAAAGACACTACTCCAGATAAATGGGAAACTCTTAATTCTTTGTGGTTTAGCTTAGGAATTATTGTGATGGCAGGCTCTTGAAACTCAAAAACAGGTCTCAATCTCAGAATCAGGCCTGTTCTCCAGACTGGCCTGAAAATACAACTAGACTACACTATCACAAAGTAGTAGTAATATACGAAAAACAGACTCTGTTGTCTACACACCCAAAAGAGTAAAAGCCTGTATATCTCAAATGGCAGAGGAGCACTGTGAAAACACCTTGCCCCAAAGAAAACTAGGTAATATTTACTATTTAATAGCAATATTTAATATACAAAGGAAATGCAATCTAATCCTAACAAAACCAAGGACCCATGAGCAAATTTTGAAAAAATCAAAAAAAACTAACAACATCTCGGCACTTAAAGCATCTCTGGCAAATAAAAAGGCTAAGGTGTCCACAGCTGCAGTGTTTGTAGGCTTTTCCCCAGAAAAAGGACAGCTGATCAAATATATTGACATAATTACTTGACAACAATTTTACAAAATAATTGAAAAAAACATTGAAGTACTTAATAAAATAAAACACAAATAAAAAGAAATTAACAAACACATTTCCATTAACAGCCATATCAAAACAATGCACAAACACAACAAAATCAACAAAGATTAAAAAGACTAAAGTCAGAGATGAAACTCTGGATAAACATAACCCCCTCTCAAGTGTTGCCTTCCAGACACCCCATAAATTGCTAGAAAAGCTGCAGCATGTCCTGCTGACACAGATGCAGATACCCACTGTAGAAATGCCACCGAAGGCAGCAAGACTGGGATGACCACTGCTGGTACAGATGCAGACACACACTCTTGGGGCACCAGCAGATGCCAATACAGTTTTTTTTTTAACAGAGGCACAGCCAATGGCTCAAAAGCAGCCCCTCCTGTGATTGTAAGTAAAGTCTCAGAAGCAGCAACAACACAGAAAGGGTCCTATGTAGTGCTACAGGCAACAAGACTATCATGACCCTGAGTGGAGCTGTGGCTAACTGCATAAAAATAGCCCCACCTGAGGTTGCTTTCTAAAGCACAAAATCAGAACAATAAATGAAGAAGATGTAAAAAGATTTAAGCCAGGGATGAAACCCTTTTAAATTCATAACTGTTAAAGATGAAGGACTTAAATAAAAATGTTTGTTTTTTCTTAAGTTACTGAAGAAATCTGGATTAGTGCTTTTAAGATGCAGTTTGCTGTTTTAGGCAATATGTGCCACTACATCTTGCAAAGAGTGCAACATATGTCTGTAATATGGAATGCTGCACTCGGATTAGTGTGAAAACAGTTGAGGAGAACATCACTCATATTGAGCAGGCAATTAAAATGGTGATTTTAAACATATTAAAATAACACAAGAAAAATCAGGTATACTGTATAGCAATTATTTTCCATGGTCAATTATATGGGCAGGCAGTGCGGTGTGGTGGTTAAGGCTACAGACTTTAGACCCTGAGGTCATGGGTTTAAATCCTGCTACTGACACTGTGTGACTTGAGCAAATCACTTGACCTTCCTGTGCTCCAATTGGAAAACCCAAAGAAAAGTAACCAGTTACTTTTATTTTTTCATACATGTTGTATGTCGCCTTGGATAAAGGCATCAGCCAAATAAGTAAATGTAAATAAGAAAAGAAATCAGCTGCCATTTGCTCTCTGTTACATTTTAGCACAGTTGTAATTCATCACTTGCCATGCAACGCTGTTAAAGGAAAAAATAAACCATCATTCGAATCAAAGCAAAAAGTGACTAGTGGCCTAAAAACGTGGGTATTTGTCAGGATAGATAACTTTCTAGTATATACTCTGACTATGATTTTATTGAATGTATAAGGCACTTGATTGATATGTAAAGATGTTACACAGCTCTCTTGACCAGACCTAATACTTTGTGCCCTGTATTTATTTTTGTGCTGTATATTTCAGCAGGCAATACTGAAATTTATCCTGAAATGTAAGATGAAACTTTTACAGCACAGTCAGGATAAGATTAACATCTCCCTTTACCAAGGCATTTACCAACAAGTTAGCTGTTCCCATCATGGGGCTTTCCCAAAGGTAATGCTTCAGCATTGTTTATATTTTGTTCTTTATTGCTTTTTTTAGCCTGAGAATGGCACTGTGGAAGAAGGTGCAGTGTCTGCCAACTGAAACTCTGAACCATCTTTACCCACCAGCCTTCCCTATTGAAGTGCGTCACTACATGGCTACGTGGCTGGAGGACCAGCCATGGTAAGTACAGTTGTGCTGTGTGTGGTGGGCACTTAGTCTGCCCTGTGACTACAAGGCTTAGCCACTTTCATATGTTGGTATGCGTTTGAATTCTGTCGTGTACGTATGTAGCAGACAAATTTAAAATGGATGGCTCCTTGCCAAATGGGTTTGTTTGTGTGTGTGTGTGTGTGTGTATTAGTGTTGCTTTCACTTCCTTCATCTCAAAATATTGAAATGTTAGTACATGTCTGTAGAATTTTCTCCTGTCATGGTATCTTGCATTATTCTTGCACAGTCCATTTCTTGTAGTAATGTATATGCTTTCCTAATTCTGTTTTCACTTGTCTTCCCTATACTTGCTCCTCAGCTAACAGTAGATAAAGAAATACCAGAAAGAAGCACCCTGCATCAAAGAATGTAGCTAAGCTTGGCCCATGTTAACCATATGCAAGGGAGCTGGTGATAAAAGTCCATTGATCTATCCATCCAGTTACTGAAATTGCTTAATTTGATTTTAAGATTGCAAAGATCACTGGGCAGAAGGCTGGAATGAACCTGGAAAGAGTGCCAGTCTAGTGGATGTTACATTTAATTACACATCCACCCACACTCATACCATGATAATTTAAAATCACCAGTTAAATTAATTTTATTTAAGGGTACCAGAAATTAACATTTTTGAGGTACAGAAATGAGAAGGTAACTGGCAAACAATTTATAAAATGGTACATACAGGGTAGTGTCACTTACGTGAGCATACTTAACCAAGCCCAGCTCTAACAATAGACATGGCCATTTTGCAAAGAAGTCTCTGTGTGGGAAATAAATATGTGCTTCTTGTTTTCTTGTAATACTCTTCTACTCAATATACCTGTAAATCCTCCAGCAGAGAATACCAAATTGATTGGAACTGATGCCAAATTCTGGTAGAGCAGATACTATTTGGGCAAGGCCCACCCATAACAAAGAGCGCTCAAATCCCCAATATTTATGCAGAATTAACAGACATACTCCTTCATTCACTACTGGACATTTTCATCCAGTCACATACTTGTTATGTTAATTCTTTAAATCTGTTTATGCAAGGTAAGGAATCAATCAAGCAATGCATTCATTTTGGTATTATCACTATTGCAAATGAGCAAGCTCAATCACTTAAATTCATTTTTTTTCTCATGAAAATCCTGTGGTTGTTCACTAATCATGTACATTTTATTGATTAGCCAGGAAGTCGCCTTCAAATCGATGTCAAAATTACTTAGCAAAAAATTGTGTGTCAAAATGTATTAAAGAAATATTCCACCAAAAACATATTTTTTTTATGTTACTTCCCCCATATAGTTTGTAGTGATGGCCAAGAAAAATTTTAAGCTCATATTTTAATACAGAGCAGAGATAACCAATTGCCTGATAAAACAGACATCTGGTAGCCAATGCTGGAAAACGGGAAACAGTGTCAAAAATGTCCATATCAAAATCTCAAATTACTCATCTTGCAACCACATCTCAAGTCATCCAGTTGTTTGTTTACAACATCCTAAGCAAATGTATTTTTACTAAAATAATATTAAATAAATGACTTAGCTGTGAGTTCGCTTACCTGGTCCTCCCTATGTGGAGAGCGCTTTGAGTAGTGAGAAAAGGGCTATATAAATGTAAAGAATTATTATTTTTATACTTATGGAAAACATTTTTGCTATTAAAAATGGAAACTGTTCAGACAGTCATCACCGAAAACAAAATGGAGTTGGGTGCTATGATTCCGATTCTTTCAAGTTTTCTTAGCCTTCATTTAATGTTTGTTTTATCTTTATATGTCTAGTAGTTTTATCTTTTAATGTCTACTAGTTGCTTTTGACTATGGAGATTCCAAATATTTGTTTTCAGTACCAAATGTTTATTTCAGTTTTTTTTTATATATATATTTTGCACAGTTTCTGACACCATTTTGATTTTGTTATGGGCACCACCTTTTTGCAAATCCTGTAGCCAATATGAGGCATGGTCGCAGAGGTCGAGACATCTGACATTATTGATGCAACAGACTTAAAGGACTGTACTGGTGGCTATGTTTTCATCCAAATTTGTGTATATATCTCTAAAAACACTTAGTGCCATTCTTTCTCATTCATACTCTCTGGCTTGTGACTTTTTAGCAATGGTGTTTGACTCTGATTTCAGAGTTTTGTTTTTGGCTTGGTGAAACTGCAGTTTGATTTTCAGTTTCAATCTCAGTGTGTATCCTGACTCATTTTTTGGTCTGTCTCTTTCAAAATACTGTCTTCCCATTTGGTAAAAAATGTAGTAATTACTTGAAAAGCAGAAATGAGTTCTACATGTTTCTTCACTAGAAAATAAAAGTAATAGAAACAAAAAAAAATGCAGAATAAACTTGGAAAGAATATTTATAAAGATGCTGAAGTATAAAAGCTGTCATTAATAATTGCCCCATTCAAATTTGTCATTCAAATTAAACTGATTAAGAGTCACAGCTGATTGGTCGTATCATTGCACTGTCAAAGCAAACACGAGTCATGCATTTTTATTTTTGACCTAATTCCATAATTGGGTAAAAGTGACAGCAACAAAAAACTTTTTTTTACCATAGAAGAGTAGCATGATTTTAAGCTCAAGTTTTAAAAGTAATATTACATAACACCTACAATTCTGAGCTGAAGTTGAACCTCTGTTTATTTGAAGTGGCAAACATCGATTGATTATTTAATTTCATTATGAATTCTCTCCCTTGACATGTGCAACATAAACTGAACACCTGCTCCTTTCAAACTCTCTGCACATGCCTAGTTTTATAGAGGTGTGCTGTTAAGAGATTCTATGTAATTGCATTATAACTGAAAAAAACGACTTGAAATGATCCCAGTCCTTCAATTTTGGAAGGAAGCTTGGTTATACTAGAAGGTTATAGCTTGTTCACTAGAAGGTGGTAGGCTTGATGAACTTAGCTGGTGTGGGGCAAGTGATGAGAACACAGAGCCTCATCTTTGGGGAAATACAAAACTACTCCTTGCTGTGCAACAGGGACAAGAGTAGAAAGCAGAACAATATCTCAGAACAATATAACATGTTAGGTGAACGACCAAGTCTTAACAGCGGATTCTTGCTCATTCCTTTGAAATGGAATGCATTAAAAAAGTCTGGAGGATGGCTAGAGAATAAAGCCTATGGAGAGCTTAGGCCCTTAAGGTTAAGCAAATACTGTATGAGAGGTGCAGACTCCCATGCCTGCAGGTTTTTATACATTTTTACCTTTAGTTAATCTCTTTGTTTAGTTGTTTGGCCTAAAAATAGAAATTCATAATCTTTTGAATACCTCATCTTAGCTTCAATTTTTTTTTTTGCTGTTTTCTTTTTAATTTGCCCTTTTCTGTAAAGTTTTCACCCTTAATTGCATCCAAATGATAAGGATTAGCAGTAAGTAGTGCAGACAGAAGTGTAAACAACTTTGAGTGCTGAAGGGGAGCAATTACTTAACTGACATTTTCATTTGTAGTAGCAGACAGGGAAGTAATTGCTTCCCTTTGGCATTCAATATTGTCATTATTTACTGTAGATACATTTCAATTAATATACTCTATATGAGGTATGACAGAATAATAACCGGATTGCAAAAAAAAAAAAAAAATATTGATGAATTACAGCATTCTAAACATTGCCACCTATCTATGTACTCTCCCTCACGATATGGCTCTGAGGCTAGGAATCTGCACTGGCAATCGAAAGGTTGCCGGTTCGAATCCTGTAAATGCCAAAAGGGATTCTGCTCTGTTGGGCCCTTGAGCAAGGCCCTTAACCTCCAATTGCTGACACTTTGAGTAGTGAGAAAAGCGCTATATAAATACAAAGAATGAATTATTATTATTATTATTATCTACACTGCTCCATACGTATCTTCCATTGATTGGAAACAGTGCTGGAAGACTTCTTTCTTGAGGCTGTTCAACAGGCTTGCGGTTTTTGTCTCTACTTCATTCATTGAAGAAAAATGTGTTCCCTTCAGGTCACTTTTGATTTTCAGGAACAAGTAGAAATCACAGGGAGCTAAATCAGGCGAATAGGGAGGATGATCGAGGACAAGAATGTTTTTTTTATGGAAAAAGCATTGTGTGTGGCAGCGTTGTCTTTTCTTGTCTCTCTGTTCACTTTTTTCACCCGGCATTGTCACGGCAACTTGTGTAGTGATTGTTGTGCAAATACTGACTGGGCTATTAACAGGATATACCTAGCCAGTCGGCAGTTTGAGAGGACATGTAGGAGGGGATATAGTTCTATGATTCACATCCAACCGACCTCCAGACGGTTTTCCAGGAAAGCCCCAAGCCCAGTCGGGTTATTTTTGTGTCTTACCTCATAGAAAAAGTAAAACTGTAAAGAGAATGGCAAAGGAAACTTGATCATGTAAAGTTTTTGAAAAAATACAAATATTTCAGAATTTCTTACAATAAGAATTAATAAAGACAAATAGTAAGAGTAATTAAAAGTAAGTACTTTATTTTCCAGTTATAATGCATCCTAACAAGATGAAATATCAAATGAAAGAACTCCCATATTAACAGCAACTGTTCACATCATAGCACATCAAGTCAAAAATTGTGGGTCAAATACTTAGGAAGCCACTAGAACTGATAATTTGGTATGTTACATAAGTATTATTTTTTACACATTAGACTTTTAGCAAGAAAGTATTGCAGTATGATCTAGAACCCTGTAAAATGATTTTATATCTTGTCATATTTGGGCTTCTGAGTTGCACAAAAAACAGGCAGGAGAGAACTGGGTAAAGAGACCTATTCTGGCACTTTGAGGAATTGTATTGGGACTTTATTCAGTATTGGAGCGTTTATTGAAGCACACAGCAAACTGGGCAACTTTGTAGTTGTCTGTCTTGCTCCAGCTCTGTTCTTCAGATTAAACACACTCAAAGGTGTCTTCCTTGGGAGGTTTCTGCAACACAGAGACTGGTGCAGAGGCTGGAGTAGAGTTGGACAAGGTCTGGACAGGACAAAGAGAGAACAGAACAGCAGGTGAGACAGCTGGCTTTAAAGTGTCAAAGCATTGTGCGATATGTGTGTTAACCTGTAAAGTGCACAGCTAATCTCACATTGGCAAACTGAGAGCTATTAAATAGTGTGTTTTGTTTGTATTTAAAAGGTGTTTGAAAGAGTGTTTTCCCTCATGGCTGAAGCAGACTCGGAAAAAGAAGGTGCAGTGCAAGCAGTTACGATATACTATATATATTAAGATCTCTCAAAAACAAAAACAAAAGATAAATATCAATATCCATTTTCTTTCTATGTGCTAGTTTAATAGTATAAACTAACAATGCAGTTATGACCAGCAACAACATATGCAAGATAAGGCCCCATTTTAGACTAGATGCGAGGTACAATCATTCTCAAACATACACAAACACCTTAGTAATACTAGAATCACCTGACAAGATCAGTACTGTACGTATGCTTTTGAACTGTGGGAACAAATTGGAGACTAAATGAAAACTTTCAAATACAAGAGGGAATATGCAATCAAAGATCTGCATTTATGGTGAAGAAATATAAAAATCACTATTTGTTTAATCATGCAATGTAATTAGAACATTAGAACACTCTAGACGAGAACAGGCCATTCAGCCCAATAAAGCTCACCAGTCCTATCCACTTATTTCTTCCAAAAAAACATTGAGTCGAGTTTTGAAAGTCCCTAACGTCTTACTGTCTACCACATTACTTGGTAGCTTATTCCAAGTGTGTATGGTTCTTTGTGTAAAGAAAAACTTCCTAATGTTTGAGCGAAATTTACCCTTAACAAGTTTCCAACTGTGTCCCCGTGTTCTTGATGAACTCATTTTAAAATAACAGTCTTGATTCACTGTACTAATTCCCTTCATAATTTTAAACACTTCAATCATATCACCTCTTAATCTTCTTTTGTTTAAACTGTAAAGGCTCAGTTCTTTTAATCTGGAATCAGCCTAGTCGCTCTTCTCTGGACCTTTTCTAGCACTGCTATGTCCTTTTTGTAGCCTGGAGACCAAAACTGCACACAGTACTCAAGATGAAGCCTCACCAGTGCATTATAAAGGTTGAGCATAACTTACTTGGACTTCCATTGTGTATTCAAACCTGACATTTTTACTTCCTATGTTTAATACTTTACATTTACTGACATTAAATTTCATCTGCCACAAATCTGCCCAAGCCTGTATGCTATCCAAGTCCTTCTATAATGATATAATGGATTCCAAATTATCTGCTAATCCACCTGTCTTGGTATCATCTGCAAACTTAACCAGCTTGTTACTTATATTTCTGTCTAAATCATTTATATATATTAAAAACAGCAGCGGCCCTAACACTGACCCTGTGGAACACCACTCTTAACATCGGCCAGTTCTGATGAGGTTCCTCACACCATCACCCTCTGCTTCCTGTATCTGAGCCAATTCTGCACCCATCTAAAAATATCACCCTGAACTCCTACTTCTTTTAATTTGATGCCCAACCTCTCACAATGTTTGTTTACGCATTAGCTGTTTCTTAAAAACGCATATAATGGCATCTCAATTGAATGAGTCTGTTCCACATTATTTGAATGCATGAGAGACATCGCTCTTCAGTGTTAAAAAGCCATCATTGTTGCACAGACTAATTCCGTTTACTGTGAATGCTTGAGTTTTGTAACCCACATCAAAGGCACAGCAGTCGCTTCTATCAGAAGTCACATCCTCAAAGGTGAGCGTCTTCACAGAAGTTAAGCAACAGTCCTGTCGAAAAACATCTCACTGGTGCTCTGATTCAGATTCAGTAAGTCACTACTGACATGTCACAAGGAAAGTAAAATTTCCATATTCATAGGGGTGTCAATCTGCAAATAATAAAGTTCTTTCTTAAGTATCAAACATGAAATGTTTTCACATAAGCAAATCCAACTATATTTAAAAGAAAGAGATGAAATCTTTAATGTTATGTAAAAGGGATTTTGCATACTTGTGTGCATTTTACAAAATAAAAAAATAACTAAACATACAACTTAATGCTATTAACAATTACACAAATATAATTTAAATGAATAAGAGAAAAATATGATATATGACAGAACGTTAAATGCTTGCTGTTGGAATTTCTGTTCCTGTAGATGAAGATGGATTAGCCATTCCTGAGATTTCTGGTTGCAGGGTTAGTGTATTGTTATGTTGGAAAATATTACAATAGGAAGTTGACTTTTTTATTATTATTATTAATTCTTTATTAGTGTTAAGTGAAAAGGATTTAAATTCCCAGCAGCTTCTTGATCAGCCTGCGAGAAGGATGAAGGTGAGGCACTCAATGTAGAAAGGAGGTCTCAATAAGCCGAGAGGATCGTGATGGTTACTGTATCACTTTCACAGCTGCAGCAAACCTGTTCATTCAGATTACAATCATTACTAACCTGAAAGATTACAGTTTTTTTTACTTGATTTCTGTTCTGTATTATGAGAGTGGCTAGTTTGTGTGATTTTGTTTGGTTTGGTCTGATGGCTGAGTAAGTGACGTCAGCTTATCAACTGCCTACCATAAATATTTGAATCTGCGAATACAGAAAGTCCTGGCTCTGAATACTACAGATGACGCAGTGGAAAACACCAGTGCTTCAGATATGTTATGAAATAACACTCCACAAAGCCAGTTAAAGAACTGTCAATAGTAACACAAACAAAACATTTACTCTGTCATTAGTCATTTTGCTTTGGTTTCTGTTAAATGACGGGTAGATGCTGTTCATATTTGCTAGCTCCTGGACACCATAGTTTTATCATTTTCAATGTAAAAGTAATGCCAAGCCATAGCCAACTTAAAAAGTGTGCTGGAGAACTTGAATGCATGCATATTAAACCAAGGTGGTAGATAATGTAGGTCCTTTGTAGCGGATTTTTGTTTGTTAATTTCATTACCTTGAGAGCAAGACAAGTCTTTAAAAAAATCCATAATATATTTTTCCAACCTTGCTATGATTATTTGTGTAAAGCAAATACTTTTACCTGTACTATCAAGGCTGAACCTTCATCCATGTTCATGGAAGGCCATATTGCAAGTGTGCTTCAGCTGACAGGAGGAAAATGCTGTTAAAAAACAGTTGTTTGATAAATTTCTAATAGTAAGGAGGGGCTGAAAGTCAAACTAAAATCAAAGATGTGCAAAGATATTACAGATACTTTCCACATTGTATAAAACAGCAAGAGCAGACCAGTAACAATTGTTATACTTCTTTGTGGAATTAATAGCAATTATTTTCATAGACTTTATGGGATAGTAAACGTTAGCCCACGCTGTCTTTAACAAGCATATTGCTAATCACTGCTTTTTCTCTGTTTTTTACAATTAAAAGGAGGCATGCTCAGAAGTGATCCTTACAGGATAAAACGGGACATGGGCTAATGAGAGAAAATGGGTGGGAGCTTCAGCTACTGTATCTACCCCATAGTGCATGTCCTAGAACTTGGGAACTTAGCTGAAGTACATAGTAGGAAGAGGAAAGAGAACAGTGTCTCATTGGTGGGACTACAGGCAGCTTGAAGATTAAAAGGGATGCCAAGACATGCATGTCTTCCTTAGGCACATAGAGAAGGACCTTGTCACCTAAACTGGTATGCTCAAAGCGGCTCAGTTTTTATTTGAACTCATATTTCTATTATGTAATGATGTAACTGATAAAATTCCAGGGACTTGAGGACAATTTTCTTTTTCTCACACTCAGATTCTGTAGTGATAAATTTATTTTTGATAAATTTTAATTCATTCTTAAGTGAATTACACATGTTTATTTCCCTAGTCAGTGAGCAGGAGTGAGGACACCAGCTTATGTCGCTGTGTCTCAGTATGATATGCCTGTTGACCTTCACCTTAGCTCATATTTCCAGATAGTAACCTTGACTGTAAGTGGCATCATTACCTGAGCCATTTTTGGCATCAAGGGCCTTCTTATAAAGCCCACATGGTCCTAGGTTACATTGCTGTCTTTGGAGTGAATTGCATCCCTGCTGCTATACTTGTTTAAAAAGGTATTCACCATGTGTTCTTGCTTTCTTATAGTATTGCTTTTCTTATTTTTAGAAATATTTCACAATGTACTTGAAAATATGTAAATATTAGCACAATAGTTTAATGCTATGATGAGATTCTCACTAACCCTAAATGTGACATTGAGCAGCTAAATCTCTGATTAGTAATGCTGCATATTTACCATTTTTTATTTAGCCCAGAGGATCATTTTACTAAGCACAGGAGAGAAACTAGTTATTTCAGAAATTTGAGGCTCAACCAGTTTTCTTTCATTTGTCTTTTTTTTTTTAAGTAATTTATGTTTGGCAGTTCTGGTATTGCTCTTGGCTTCACTGGGCATGTCGATTACCATTGTTTTTGTAACTTGTTAATCTGTGCACCCACATTGAACAAACTTGGCATGGAGTCCATAATAGCAAAATATACAGTGTGTTTGTGCCTGGCTAAAGTGATTGCTAAGTGTTGACTTACTAGTATAGAGAAATTATTATCCAGTCACCCATCCTTAGGTTATTTTCTGAATTTGATTTATTGATTACAAATTGACTTGAAGCATATTGCAATGTTACTAGGACCCTGAACAGGATAACAGTTCTTCAATGGACTCATTACACACAAGCACACTTGCTCACATTAGCTGATTAGGGTGATAGATTAACCAAATAGGCATGTCCGTAGTAAATGGAAGGAATCCAGAGAACCTTAAAAAATCCAGAAGAACACCTGGATAATGTTCAAACTGCAGACATACAATGACCATGACACAGAGTAAATGTAGATCATTAGGCCAGCAAACCACAGTGGCAGCTATAGGTTATTACAAGAGATGTAAATAACAGTCAGACAGTGAATTCCCTTTGGGTTATCATATTGCATCTTCGATTTTGAGAACAGTTTTTGTTTTTATCATGTGCATCATGTGGTAGCCACGCATTCTTCCAGGTTGATAGCATGATTATTTCCACACTCATGTTCTTAGTAGTTTCTCTATGTTTTTTAAACCGAGGAGTAACGTCATAAAAATGTTAAAGGTGACCTTTGCCCCTTATTCCTTAGTGTTGCTGGGATGAAGTACATTTGTAGCTTCTTCACTACCTGACAACTCCACGAATGTGCATCTCTTTCTGTGCTGGGAGGTTTTCCTAGCCGAACTGTGGGCACTGCATCTGTATTTCATTAGAATTTTTTGTGTTGTTTGTGAGATTCTGTTCGATTCCATATTCAATCATTTTTAAGTCAAATAATGTACTAATTTTTAAATTTGTTTTTACTTCTGTGCTCTAGTAAGTCTTATGATTTACTTCCAGATTCATTGTTTTTGTGTTTTGAAATTTTCTGGCTTATATTAGTTTCTCCCTGATGAACTCTGGTATGTTGTTTTTGTTCCTGTAAATGAGTTTCAGGAGAGTTTGGTGTTGGAGAGCAATACAGAGCACTCCATCACTTCATAGTGACAAGACTTCCAGGGTTTAGATGTCTCTTCTGAAGTTGGAGAAGTCAGTCATTTTCTTTCTCTCTGAAATAACACACTATTTAACATGGATGTTAAGTGTGACAATAAATCGATTTCAGCAATTATGCAGTATGAAAGAAACCAAAAATGGCCAGTGTCTAAAACTTAGAAGCATCAAATTGTGTTCTTTTTTGATGGGGTATCATGTTTGCTGGTGAAATGTACAAATTAAGAATTTTTTTGAACTGCTTGCAAATGCATTCTATTTATGCCAGCTGAATTATAGACCAAGTCGCCTTCTTGGACCCAGCAGACACATCAAGCAAAGATTGCAGTTTCACTGTTTTCTTGCGTTAAGGCCTAGAATTCTTCTGCAGAAGCTGCCACTCCTCTGTACAACTGGCTGCCTCCCAACTCATATGCAATCTTTCACAGAGTTATCTGATTTGGTGTGTCAGGAATTACTCAGTTCCTACCGTATGCTTATGTTAGCCTTTTGCACATGACTTAGCTTACATCATTTTTCTTGTATTGAAAAGTCTCTTGGATAGCAGAACAACATATTTGCTTATCTTTTTGGGCTTGTTTTTCTTTAACAAGTTCAATTTAAAAATGCAACAGTTAACAGACAAAATGTTTTGACAGCTTTGACCAAGTACGTAGCTCCTGCTTGACCCCGTCATATGGTACAACATTCATAAATTGCTGCCAGAGTTTAGCAGATCCCTAAAGACGCTACCACACTACTTGTTAATTTATTCCATGTTAATTTGTCCATGGTACTTTGAGCCAGAACAAGCACCTTTGTCCTGCAGTGCTCTGAAGTTATACATGAAGATGAAGAACAACTGTACAGAGGAATGTATCAAAAGCAAATATAAATACATAGCAATCCACCAAGTGTCTGTGTATCTGTGTGATCATCTGGTTGCTATGTCTCTCTTAAATGCCATTTGGTATGGAATTTGTAAAAGCAGTGCTAATATTTGTGATAAACCATCTTTTGGAATGAAAAATGCAATGTCATTTATTACTACATGCATTACAAAATACATTCCTACACATGGTGCACTGCTAACATTGACGCTGAATATGTCCAAATAGATGTAACTGTTAGACGGACAGAAATCTGTTTATCCGCTTTAGTAAAATGACTGGTGTCTGTGTGTGTCTGTCCAGTTGCTAGGCTTAGGACAAAAAATAGAAAAACAGGCAATACTTATATAAGACTAGTGCTGTTAATCAGATGTATCAGAAGTACTAGATAAGTAAGTATTTTTTGTACACAGTATTTGTAGTTTTTTTTTTTTTTTTTTTAAACGGGTGCTAATATTATTACTTTACTGGAGCTCCTTACTCTTGAATATACTACATACTGTTGGCCTTGAGTAAAACATTTTTGCCATTGATCAATTCTTGCTTTTCCTAGTGACTGACTTTGGTTTCTTTTAATGATAAATGTGACACGGAATTTTGCAGGAAACTGTATTCTTTTATATTCAAACAGGTAATAAATTTAAAAATTGGAATTTTGAGTATTTATGTCAACCTGCCTTGTGCCCTATGCTTGCTGGGATAGGTTCCAGCTTCCCTGCAACCCTGCTTAGGATAAAGCAGGTTTTGAAAATGGGTAGATGATAGATTACTGTTCTTAATTTTAGTAGTAGTATTGTATGTTAATGATTCTCATTTGCTTACATGGTTCACTCAAGCATTACTTTCTATGCTTTTAGTCAGCTTTATGTTCCAGCTTCAGACTTTTTTTTTGTCAGACAATAAAGTTGCAACACTGACTTTAAATTATTATTTACTTTAAATTGTTATAAAAAATAAAATGATGTTAAAGGTCTGCATGTTTAAGCGAACTGTGTAATGAATTAAATGTTAGAAATGCTTATATTATACTATACTATACATACAAAAATGCATGCACTGTGTAATGAAACTGCACCCCTAAACCCCACCACCTCCTTCAGCCAGGAGGCTAGGAATTGAATTATGTGGTTTTGAGGATGGAATTACATGTACATAAGCAATGGAAAAAAATGTACATTTAAAAGAACCTGTAAAATACCAATGAACAGATTTTTTGTGTAATGAGGAGAATAATACTGTATATGTCATGTGATTTACAGTACAACATCACACCACTTTGCGAGTTGGAGCAATGCCCACGTCAGGAAATTTACAATATAATACACACAAAATCACAATCTACTTGATTTTTAGTTGTTACAGGTCTGTTACAGGTAAGTCAGTAAATATTTGTATATAGTGTACGAGACAAAAAATATCTTAACACTGTATGCTGTGTGTATTGTCATCACCAAGGAAGAAAACACAGGTGAGGTGAATAAAGATCGTTGACTATTTATTAACACACCACATAGTGTTTTAATTTAGTACACCATATAAGTGTTCCAGTATTTGTTGCATGTACTGTGAAGAATGTATTAATTCACAAACTGCACCCTTTAGCAAAGAAGTAATAGTGTGAACTATATGTACAGTTAGTATTTAGTATATAAGCACTAGTATTTGTGGCTCTCTAAGAGAAGGTGTAAATATCTCACCCTTATGTGGGAGCTTGACGTCGATGTTCTGTGCGTGAAAGACCTGGAGGGTAATGGAGCCTGCGAGTGCAGTTTAGGCTGTAATAAATCGAAAGAGGTAGGGCAGGGTCCCACTTGGTGTTATGCGCATGTACAGTGTCCATTGTCTCTCTGTCTCTCTCTAAGCTGCACTAGTGCCATCATGGCTTATTTTGTGCTTCAGCACCTTCTGAATTTCAATCATATCAATCAAAGCATTTTGTAAATTTTGGGTTATTTATTTTTTCTGTTGTAGGTTTTTTTTTTTTTTTTATTCCTAAATATTGATGTACTGAAATGTCCTTTCCTCATGGATGCTTATTGCTACAGATGTACCATCCTGTCAAATGTCGGTTTTTTTTCAACAGTGTTGTTCCATCAATAAACTCCTGAGCTTTCATTACAAGATATGTAATGTGGAATGACGATGAGGAATCCTCAGTGATGTGGACCCATGAGTACATAGGCACTCACAGGTTTGCCATTTATTTCATTGGGGACATGATCCCTCCAACTCTCCTGAAGGGCACAAACAGCTTCTTTGTTATGATATTCACCACAAAGAAGCACAAAAATGAATATAAGCCTCTAAAGACCCACACAAAAAAGGCTAGACCATTCTTGATTCTGGTCTTGGCCCAGGAACAAATTTCATCCCAGGCTGCATAACTCCAAATTCAACAGAACTTAGAGGTGCTGATTCTCATTCTGGCCACTTCAACAGAAATGAGTTTCCATCACAGGGTGTCAGGGCTCAACAGAGATAGGAGGAGGAGTGCAGTCTTTCAGGAGAAGCTCAAAGTAGCACCACTGCTCTTCTACATTGAAGTTGAGTTGGCCATCTGATTAGGATATCTGCTGGATGCCTCCCTGAGAAGATGTTTCAGGCATGTCCAACCAGGAGAAGACCAATGGGCAGACCCAGGACATGCTGGAGAAATTATATATCTTGGCTGGCCTGAGAATGCCTCGGTATCCCACCAGAAGTGTTGGAGGAGGTGGTGGGGAAAAGAAATGTCTGAGGATCTCTGATCAGGCTGCTGCTGTCCACGCAACCCACACCCGGATAAGCTATAGAAAATGGATGGATGGATGGAATTGGAATCTGTAGTCTTTGAAAGCTGTTGAGCTACCACAAGCCTATTTTTTAGGTGCAGTCATGACTGGGCTTCCATACAGATACAATATTTGCCATTGTAAGTGGTTATACAACAGTATTAGTATTTGTATTTTTGTATTATTATTATTATTGTACTTCCATAATTAATTGATTTCATGTATGTATTATGCTTATGCTACGTTAGGTTACTTGAGATTAGTTTAAAGTGTGGTAGGTTATGTCAGGTCATGTGAATACTGGATGTGTAATTTCACAAGGAATGCAGCAACAAAGATGCGGTGCCTTGTATTCCAAGTGGGTGTGGCGAAAGAGACAAACACTGAGGCATGCCAACATCCCCTTAATATACTTCAATGCACTTAATGATAAAATCAATTAACACGTTGGTTGGAACCATACACAATCATGAAGTGAGACATGACTGTACATGAAATAAGAAAGTCCTGTGAAACAGCATGTTTTTTAAGGTAGTCTACTATCACTGTAATTACGTTCTGTTATTACTGTTATTTTTGAATGTAACTCATTATTAAAACATATTTAGCAAAAATAGGATGAAGTAACTAAAAATGTAAAATGTTCAAACTTTCAAATCAGTTAATTTCTTAGATACACCTAAATATTGCACAATGCTTCAATTTTCTCATTTAATATGGTTTTTACAAGGATGAGATGTATTTTTCTCTGTTACCCAGTGTCTCATCAGTGATGTTGTTTGGAAATACACCAGTTAGTGAAATCAAAACAGCCCTGGGGAATTGATTCAGACCCATCTAGACACAGTTTCCCTGCCTTGATTGTTAATTTTCAGCAGTTGTCTGCAAGGAGGAGATAAGGTCTGACATATGAAAATATGGAAGCAGCTTAGCCTTGTATCATGGATCTCTTGTCATCAATAATGTAGTCCACAGCAAAAAAATGAATTGAGGAAGAACCAATGCAAGCTTTGTTTGATTAAAATCTTCATAATGGTAGAGATGCCTGCTTAGATATCTGAAATCATTTTTACTGATTACCCACAACTTCATTTTGCTTGAAGGAATATAAGCAGCAACATTTAGACTAAGAGTAAAGTTTGTAGACAAGTACAAAATCCACCATTTTTTCATTAAATGTTTCAGATCAGCAGATTGACCATTTGTCCTCTGTATTTTTGGATTTTTGTCATAAAACACAGTCCTCTGATTTTACCAGACATAAAAGTCATTTTTGATCCAGCAAGGAAGAGAAGTGCTATCTGGTTGTACAAAGAAATCCTGTAATCCTTTGTGGAAATTGGTTTCCATGAACATAAAAGTACAACTAGTCTTTAATTGCACAACGCATTCCTTTTATTTACTACTGAACACTTGATAGTGGTGACTGAACTGAGCACTGGTGATCCGTTCAGTCTGTCATTCTGCTTCCTTATCCAGTTTCTGCTTTTTCTTTGCTGTTGTGTGATTTGTCTTAGCACAACCAAAATCAGTTTTACGATTTTTTGATCTTAACTGTTAAAGACATCTGTCTATTCTAAGGCACGTACCATAAAAATTGTGTCACAAATAACCAGTACAGTCCAGTAATCACAAGAGACGCCTACATAAGCAAAAGGGGAGCAGCAACAAATAATATTGAATTATACCACAGTATAGAGACTAACAAAGCTGCAGCATTTCTGTGAGCCATGGCTCTTGCTGTACAACCATTGGTGCCACAATTACCTGAGGCCTATGTAATGATGAACTGAATTAAACATTTTAAGTAGTGGGTGAATAGAAGAAGAACACATACAAAGATATGAAAAATTTATACACACTAAATAACAGTTTTTGTTGTTGAAATGGCAGAATCAAAGCAATGTTAAACCTTTTTTCACCTTTGTTTAGATAGATCAATAGATCATTTTAAGAGAAACAAAAACAAACTTTAAATTCCTTGGTTGCCAAGATGTGCACACCCTTACTAATGGGAGATGTAGCTGAGACCACATTCAGCCAAATCACATTCTTGATTACGTACAAGATAACTGGCAATATTTCTGACTAGTCCTAAAAACATTTGTTGTTCCAGTAGGATTTCCTTGGCAGTTTCTTGCTTACATTGTTGAAATGCAGATCAGGTGATGCACAAGGTGGGTAAAAGATTATTGCAGAAGAAGATAAACAGTGAGGTGGCATACACAGATGGTATTCTTTTAAAATGTGTGAATCTCATAATATTGGTTTATTTCTTTTGTTCAAAAATAACACATCTAAACTGTTAATTATACAATGTGTGTGTAATTGCAAGACTGGAGATGCCTTATGTCCCATTAGCCGCCATTGTAATGCACCAGTGAGGGCAAGATATTTTTTTTAAATTTGTAGAAAATGCTTAACTTTACAACACAATTCCGTTTGACAAATGCATCTATACCATGTTTCTGAAGAAATAAGTTTGACTTGAAAAGTACTGAACTTATTCCAAAAGATACAAAATATTTGACAAGCTAACACAGCTCACCACTCTCAAACAAAAAAGAACCTACTATCAAACCTGCTTTGAGCTCATCAGGACAGACTTTCGTCAGAATAGAGGGCAAAATGAATAGTTCCAATTGTCAGGATATTTTGGTGAAAACACATCTACTGTGTGCTATAAAATGGAAGAGACATTGGGGAAGAAGTGTTATGCTCTGGCTCCTCAACTCACCCCACCAAGTAAAGGCTTGAAAACCAGAAGATCAGAGACCTTAAATGGGCCCGATTAGAGTCAGTGTCTTTATATAGGAGAGCACCCTGCAATCTGATGTAGCTTGAACATTCTTTAATCCTATAGATAATCTGCCTTTATATAGAAGATCATCTCATAACTTGATGTAGCTTGAATATTCTATAAAGAGTGGTATAAAATATTACAAATTAAGAGTATAAGTTAATGGAAATCTATCCAAGCAGACTTACTACTGGAATCAAAGCAAACGGTTCTGTTGTAATGATTAAAGTGTGCAAAGTTTTACATTTTTTTTATTCCTCCTAAAAGTTGTAATTTGTTTTTCATTTGTTAGTTACAAGATCTTATTGAAAATGCAAAAGCCTCATTTGTATCTTGATTTCAGTAATTAACAAAGCTGAAAACTTTTCCTATGCACTGTAAATACGAAGGCCATTGAGAAATGTTAATACATTATTAGAGCATGAAACAATCTTGAGACCATTCAGCCCAACTAAATCAACAATCCTTGAGTTTTGAGTTTTGAAGTTTTGCAAACTCCTACTGTTCACCCCACAATTGAGTAATTTACTGCATGTGTCAATAAAATATGTCTACTGTTTGTGCACAATGTACTGTTAACAGCTCTGTGTCCACGTGTTCTTGGTGAAGAATTTAGAGTAAGAGCTGGGATTCACAGTACTAATCAGAGGCACTCTAATACACAGTTCCGTCAAAGATACAATCATACAGTCAATCTAGTAATACAGACATTATGTGTCAAAAAACCCATCAAACTAAAAACACAGCCCCCTTCCATCAATGAATTCTGTTTGACAAGAGAACTAAGTTTAATGTGGTTACTGATATAATCAAAAGAGCAGCATGCAAGGGACTTTTATTTCTTATTGAAGTATATTGTGTGTATGTGTGTGTGTATAAATTTGTACAGTACATTCACTCACAACACAGATATATATTACATCCATTTTCAAACCCACTTATCCAGAGCAGCTGAGGGAAGCTGGGGCCTATCCAGCAAGCAGATGGAAGGCTTGGAATGCCAGTCCAGCCTAGGTTGAATACACTCACTTCACTCACACACACACACAATAGGGTTTTTTTTTTTTTTAGCAATGCCAGTTGATCTTTGGATTGTGTGAGAAAATTAGAGCACTTGTTAGAATGGAAAACCATGTGGATTAATGCATACTCTACAAAGGGGGCATTTGGGATGTGAACCCAGGACTCCTTGTTTCGAGGCAGCAGCACTTCCACTGTGCCATGCTTCTTGATTATGCCACTAGGTATCGTGTGCCTACAAGTCTGGTTAATCAGCTCACCAACTGGCATCGTGCTGAGTTGATCGAGTTTGGTGTTTATTCTACAGTTTTTTCCTGCGAGCCACCAAGAAAGATTACAGGAGACCATGATGATTGCATTTTTTGAAATTGACAGGCTTTTTCATAAAATCTTTGTTCCACGTGAACAGAATCTCAATCAGTGACAACACATGGAAGTGAGGCATCAAGAAGAAACTTTTCTGAAGCTGTGGCACACACAAAACAGCATTTTGCACCATGACTGCGCACCTGTACACACCACTTAGTCAGTAAATGAGTTTTTAATAAATGTGGTTGTTCCTTTACACCACTCTGCATTCGCCAGATCTCACTCCTTGAGATTTCTTTTGGTTTCCAAAATTAAAATAAAGACTGAAGGGAAGAAGATTTGCTACCATGAAAGTACAACAGGAAAATGCATGAGGCAATACATGGTAACAAAAGACAAGTACAGGAAATGTTAACAGAAATGGGAGAAGTGTCTGGGCAAGTGTATTGCATCTCAAGGAGAGTATTTGAAGGAGGCTTAAAGGGAATTTCTGAAAGTTTTTCATTAAAGTTTTTTTTTAACAATTCCATGAATTGTTTGGTCCCCCTTCAAATATACACACTAGAGTTGATAGGTCTGGAGTTGCCCAGAAATTAGGTGAAGCATGTTATTCTGTTTAATAAAGTCAGTAAGTTGTATTTCCTAAGGTTGGCACCCTGCCTGGGATTGGTTCCTGCCTTGTGTCCTGTGTTGGCTGGGATTGGATCCAGCACACCTCCGTGACCCTGTGTTTAGATTCAACGGGTTGGAAAATGAATGGATGGAAGGCACTGACTTTCCGAAAGTTGATTTCTGAGTTTAAAAATAGCCAAAAGCAAAATAGCCTTCTCAAAAAGCATGTCTGTCCATTGTTGTTTTGTGAATTGAAGGTTATTCCGTGTGACAAACTGCTAAGAAAGCAAAAATTTCATATAAAAATGTGTATTGCTGTCTTGAGAGAAGATGGTAAACTGAACTGAAGAACCAGGAAAGATAAAGAAGGAGAATGGACGGATGGGCAACTGCATGCGAGGATAAGGACATCAGACAGAGTCTGTAGTTTGAGAACCAAGCTTTTTACATGTCCTCAGTTGGCTTCTTCATTAAATACACACCATATACCAGTGTCAGCTGCAACAGAGAAAAGACAACTATGGAAAGCTGAGCGTAGGGGCAGAGTTTCAGGAAAACTGAAAATGGAAAATAGGAAGAAAATATTAAAATGGGCAAAATAACTCATACATTTGATGGAAAATGACAGGAGAATCACATTTGGCCATTTTGGAACCCAGAGCTAAATTCTAGGAATGCCAGTACATAATAAATTAAAAATTAGTCATTTCAAGCAGTGATAGCCATTATCAACACTAGTAATATCTTGGGTGTATTTTTAAATCAATTTCCATCAAAAACATGAAACTTTTAAATGCTAATATAATAATTATAAATAATTATTTTATATGTACGGGGTGTTTGTATATGTATGTATGTATGTATATATATGTATATATGTAAGTATTAATGTATGTATGTACTGTATGTATACATACAGTAATCCCATGCTATATCATGCTTCGACTTTCGTGGCTTCACTCTATCGCAGAATTTATATGTAAGCATATCTAAATATATAACACAGATTTTTTGCTGCTTCGCGGGTTTCTGCGGACAATGGGTCTTTTTACTTCTGGTACATTCTTCCTCAGTTGGTTTGCCCAGTTGATTTCATACAAGAGACGCTACTGAAGGATGGCTGAGAAGCTAACCAATCAGAGCACGCAGTTAAGTTCCTGTGTGCTGATTGGCTCAGCGACGGAGCGCCGAATTCGATTTCGCTGCGTTAACCAGGAAGTCTCGTCTCGCTCATTCAGCATCAACGTGTTTCGCTGTGTAAAGAGTTAACTTTTGTGTTTATCTGTGCATAGTCAAGCCCTTCGTTATGGCTCCAAAACGATCTGCTCCTGCTACTGCTTCAGGGGCTGTGCCCAAGCACTAACAGAAGATGCTAACGATTGCCGAAAAGGTCAAAGTTTTGGATATGTTGAAGGAAGGGAAAAGCTGCAACGCTGTAGGACGCCATTACGGCATCAATGAGTCCACGATTCTTTTTATTTAAAAAGGAGGAAAAGAATATAAGATCTACGGCCACAGTGTCCTTTAACCAGGGCGCAAAACGAGTTGTAAGTGGACGTAATAAGGCAGTAGTCCGGATGGAATCTGCTTTAGGGATTTGGATTGAAGACTGCCGGAAGAACAACAGCGGTGCTACACAGTCGCCTGAAGAGGCTCCTTTAGAAGAGCTGTAACGCTCTTCTTTGTTGTGCAGTAAAACTAAACTCATCATTATCGGACAAGTCGTTGTGTCATTGTTGGTTAGTAACCATAATTAATTTTCTACGTACAGTACTTAGTACATGTACGTACTTTTAGTGTTTACTGTATACAGTTTTTCTTGCATTGTACATATTTATTGCTGGTGGCCTGTCTATCGTAATGGCTGTAACATATGTGATATCAGAGACGCTCGATATCTTTAAAATAATATTTAGGTTTTACTGTATATAAACAGTGTGCTTACATACATAACTTCAACGAATCTTACCTAATATCTAAGAGAATACAAAGGGTTTATGCTGTATAACTGTGTGGGAAATGTTTATAAGAGTGTGGGATAAGGGCTTAAAATATATAAAAATAACCATATAAACATATGGTTTTTACTTCGCGAATTTTTACCTTTCACGAGGGGTTCTGGAATGCAACCTCCGCGATCGAGGAGGGATCATTGTATATGTATGTATGTATATACAGTAATCCCTCGCTATATCGCGCTTCGACTTTCGCGGCTTCACTCTATCGCGGATTTTATATGAAAGCATAACTAAATATATAACGCAGATTTTTCGCTGCTTCGCGGGTTCTGCGGACAATGTGTCTTTTTACTTCCTGTATATGCTTCCTCAGTTGGTTTGCCCAGTTGATTTCATACAAGGGACGCTATTGGCGGATGGCTGAGAAGCTAACCAATCAGAGCACGCAGTTAAGTTCTCCTGACTGAGAAGCTAACCAATCAGAGCACGCAGGAGCTATGCAGTGTTAACCAGGAAGTCTCATCTCGCTCATTCAGCATCAACGTTCTTCGCTGTGTAAAGAGTTGTGCTCTTTAGTATTTATCTTTGTGCATAGTCAAGCCCTTCATTATGGCTCCAAAACAATCTGCTACTGCTTCAGGTGCCGTGCCCAAGCGCAAGAAGAAGATGTTAACGATTGCCGAAAAGGTAAACGTTTTGGATTTGTTGAAGGCTACGATTCTTTTTATTTAAAAAGTAGGAAAGGAATATAAGATCTACGGCTGCAGCGTCCTTTTAACCAGGGTGCAAAACGAGTTGTAAGTGGATGTAATAAGGCAGTAGTCTGGATGGAATCTGCTTTAGGGATTTGGATTGAAGACTGCCAGAAGAAGAACAACGGCAGTGCTACACAATCGCCTGAAGTGGCTCCTTTACAAGGGCTGTAACGCTCTCCTTTGTTGTGCAGTAAAATTAAACTCATTGCTATCGGACAAGTCATCGTGTCATTGTTGGTGAGTAACCATAATTAATTTTCTTCTTACAGTGCTTAGTACATGTATGTACGTTTAGTGTCACTGTACACACATTTACTGTATACTATTTTTCTTGCAATGTACGTATTTATTGCTGGTGACCTGTCTATCGTAATGGCTGTAACATATGTGATATCGGAGACACTCAATATCTTTAAAATAATATTTAGGTTTTACTGTATATAAACAGTGTGTGTTTATATACATAATTTCAATGAATCTTACCTAATATCTAAGAGAATACAAAGGGATTATGCTGTATAACGCTGCGGGGAATATTTATAAACAGTGCGGGAGAGTTTATAAGGGCTTAAAATATATAAAAATAACCATACAGACATATGGTTTCTACTTCGCGGATTTTCACCTATCGCGGGGGGGTCT
>JANRMT010062791.1:129448239-129509561 GCA_026402145.1 Polypterus bichir lapradei | reverse complement strand
ATATATATATATATATATATATATATATATAGCATAGTTTTACTGTCAAATAATGCAAAGAGTACACAACACGTGTTTCGCCCTAATTCTGGGCTCATCAGGTGTACACACTCACTGCACCCCCTCTCATGGATCGAACCTCAGACGTCAGCGTCAAAGCCTTTTTATGTTGCTTCACGGTGTGTGGTTCGATTATTTTAACAGCATGTAGATCGGGGTAATTACATTCATGGCATTCATAGTCTGAATCACAATCTGATTGTATGGGTGCATGCGGGAAGACCAGTGTGGTAGAAGAAAAGAGATCTCAGACTGGCCGCCCTGTATGTCAATCAAGTGGCAAATGCCATAGGGAGGATATATGATAGACTAACATTTAAAAAAAAAAATTTGAATGCAACACGATCTACCTGCACTACCTTTCCGATCTACGTATTGGGCACCCCTGATCTAGTTAGTTGCGGTAATAAGAGCGTAGAAAACACGTGTCCAGCATGTGGTTGTCCAGGCGAGAGCGCACCTTCGTGCAGAGTATGCCAGCTGCTTAGAAAGCATGCTCTGCCTCCACTGAAGTAGGCGGCACAGTCATCAGATACTAATATACTTGTTCTAAACAACGCCCACACTTGCCGTTGCTCTGAAACACTGCCGTTTCAGCTTTTACTGATGTATCCAGTTTCTTGTCATCATTATATGATGGCACATTTCTTGGCACAGATAATGCGGATGCAACAGACTGACGCATTGCAATTTTAAGTTGCTGTTCAAAGCTGTTGTCTGACAGACGTCAATGAAGTCTGCCCCATCCCGGCATTCGTGAGCTGCAGAGTCCTCCCAGTCCACTGTGCTCAGTCTTAGTGGGAGCCGGGAGACTGACTGCTGCTGGTCTGTTCTTGACTGAATTAATCGGCAACACACTACACCGTTGGCCAAAAAAACGTGCCACTTAATTATTTTCAACTGTAACTCTGTTACTTCTTGATCGATTTTTACACTTTTACACGCTATATATGCGAGCTTGGCCATTCCCGGTTTCCCGGGAATTACAGCAGTGAGTCAGAGTCAGGAGGCAGCAAGCTCCTTTTTAAGCCAGACCAGGGAATGCTTCTAATGCCACACCATGTCTTTCTGGAAGCACTTCAGGAAGTATGAAGTTCCTCCTCTGACATCACCCTGTATCGGTACCCAGGAACCCCAACTCCCAAGCACCTTTGTGGGTGTCCCAACTGGGCTGCTACACAAGGACCACTCCCAACCAGCAGAACTTCTAACTCTTGGCTTCCGCTTGCCCATTCACTATATTATACTGGCTGGGCACAAAGTTATTTTTTCATCCCACCAGCCAATCCATCTGTTGTTCTGCTCTAGCCTTCCATCTGGATAAGAAACCATCCTCCTTCTTGGCCGAGATGCCTACTCTTCTCCTACAATACACTCTTAGGATACCATATTATTGGCTTTTCAGCAACCTTACAACCTATGGGTAGAAGTGAATCTACTTGTGAGTGTCAATGGCCTTGTACTGTTTGCCAGAAGGTTGAAGTGGGAGAAATGACTGTGCAGGAAGGCAGAGGCCTTTAATTATTTTGTTTGCCTTTCTAAATCAGTGAGTGTAGTATATGTCATGAATAGAAGGTAGTTGGCATTCTGTGCTGCCTTCACACCTTCTGCAGTACTTTACGATCTTAAGATGAGCAGTAGCCATTGAGGATAGGCACCAGTATGCACCTGTAGAACAGATGGAGAAATACAAGCTGTCCTCTGACATCTAAGGAAGTAGAGATGCAGGTGAGCCTTTTTCAAAAGAGGCAAAATGTGTTGTGCCCACTTCAGTTCATCATAATTTAATTACTATTAAAATAATAATGGCTGCCTTGGACTGTGGTAGGTAGAATTATTTATTAGCCTGACTGCCTGGGGCACAAAAGTGGCTCTGAATCTGAAGTTTGTGGATCTCATAGTCCAGTACTGTATACTAGATGGCAGGAGTATGAAGAGTCAATGTTGAGTCTTCAATTTTGTTGTTATATGCCCTCTGTTTTGTTGTATAGAGGCCTATGGTGGCCCTATTTGCCCCTGTATACTGTTTACCAAAATGTCTTAAATCTGAGCCTTCATATGTTATGCTACATTTTATACCTATGCCCTCAGGCAATAAGATAGAACAATGAAACAAACAGGAGAGACTTTAAATTAGTTATATGTTATAAATAACATGCCCAAATTATCGAGAACGATAAAGTGAGTGTGAGAAAATTACCATTATAGCCTAAGTAGCAGTGCATCTTTTGTCCATAGTCTGTCTTGGTCTTTGCTACCACACAGCCTTTATGGAGTATTGAAACTGGCCACACTGGTATGGCTGCTGAGATAGAGTTGTCTTCATCATGGAGAAGTGACGAGAGAGAGGGGTAGTGTTCTCTTCATGAGCAGATGGTGTGAAAGAGAGGAGAAGAGAGAAGAGGCTGAATGGGAAGGTGACCTTATCTTATACTGGTCCAGCTTCTTTTGTTATACCTCTAGACCAAGAGTTCCCAAAGTGGTCGATATCGACCCCCTGGTGTCGATTTGAACTTTCTAGGGGTCGATAGTTTCAATAAAAAAAATTGGGGATCGACGACAGCAAAAATAGACCCTCTTACTACTTCTATTTGTTTGTTATTTCAAAGTGTCTATGATTCCAATAGGTAGCTAATTAAGAAGTAAAATAATTTAAAAAAAAAAACACTTTTTTGATAAAAACACATTATATACCAAACTTGCAAACGAAAAGGTAAAATGTGTCATTAAAAGAGTCACACGTAAGAATGCATGAAAATACATGTAGCACAAACAAGTCTGTGCATTGTCGTATCGAACGTATCAAAGCAAGTGCAGACATGAAAAACCATTGCACTTCCACACTTGCTCACGGTCAGACGAGACGAGGGATATTCAATATTAGCAGAATCTATCAGTCGTGTACGGTCATGCTTTCGTAAAACACTATAAATTGGCTCTTTTGATGTTACGTGTACTTATTTTTGATTTGAACTTTGAATTTAATTATTTATTGAGGAGCAGTACTACGAAAAAGAAAATCAGAGGACACAGTTTATTTATTACAGTTTGAACAAAAATCTTCTGTTTCAAGTTAGTACAAGTAGTCCCCAGGTTACTGACATCCAACCTACGACATACAAATAAGGCTGCATCTACGATGCATGCGCCTCAGTAACTGCTGCTCCATTATCTCCGGTCTGGGGACGTTGCAAGCGGTGGATGGAGGGGGGCAATTTCGCTGCTCGCTGTCCCCATTCATTCTCAATAGCAAGCCTGCATGTACTGTTATGCACATAGCAGGAAGTTGTATCTTGTCAGTACAGGGTGGTCCAGATCTTATTATGCAGATCCAGATCGTCTGGATGACTTTGATTTATGCAGGGACGATTCCAGTTCGGCCGCGAAGACGATTCTTTGTGTCGTCAGTTCGCACACTTCTCGATGGTCCAGGATTTTTCGGGTGATTTTCTATGTAATAAACTGAATAAGTTATAGCATAATGAAAATTGCATAATTAGATCTGGACCACCCTATACATCAGACATGTTGACGACTGGTGCCTTCCTGCTGTGATAGCATGTACAGTGCTGTACAGAAGAACTCATCTTAACCTTTTGTCTTCACCCTTCAAGAATGTCTCTGAAACACAATTCTGATGCAAGTGCTGGTGATATAGTAAAGAAGAGAAAAACCATCACCATTGAAAACAAAGTAGAAATAATAAAAAGGTCAGAAAGAGGTGAAACTCCATCTTTCATTGGCAGAGCACTTGGTTACAGTCGGCCAACAAAAGCATTTATTAAAATAATGTACCTGTTCCGACTTACATACAAATTCAACTTAAGTGCAAACCTACAAGCCCTATCTTGTACATAACCCGGGGACTGCCTGTACATACTTTATTTTTTTTTTATCAAAGGGGCTGTCGAAATTGTTTGAAGTTTTTTATTTCTTCAGATAATAATATGACTGAACCAAAAAAGAAATGCAGACAGTACAGCTTGGACTATTTATACTTATTTTGAATTTACATATGTATTTCATAAATGTCAAAAATGTAAAAAAACTCTGCTCATATTTTTTTTGCTTTAATTTTCGTTAGTGCAGGTTTCAATATTAAATGTTGCACAAGATAATGCCATATTCTGTAGTCCTTTTATCTTTTTCAATTATTATTTACAAGTGATTAAAATGAAAAGTTTGATATCTAATGAAATATTTAATATCGAGTACTGTACAAATTTATTAATTTGATTAAGTAAAGTAAATGACTAGGGGGTCGACGGCTTTAAATCTTTTTGGTAAAGGGGTCTGCGGCCGAAAAAAGCTTGGGAACTCTTGCTCTAGACCAATTGGTGCAGGCATCTCCCTCGGTTTATCCAAACCTCTTTCAGCTACAATCTGATTCCAATCATCAATAGAATAAGTAAAAAGTACTTGTGTGCTTTCCTTGGTCATTCACCAATGAAAGCACTTGGGCACAATGCATCACCCATTTGCTTTGTTCAGTTGTTGTCAGGCCCTGCTAGCTGGGCAGTTTATGGCCTGACTGTGGGGCATAGCTTACAGCCTCATGCACAGCACCACACCTCCAAAGCAGCACTTAACAAAAGGTAACAGCATTCCTAAAGCATAGGGAATGAAGGAAGACAGTGCATTTCTCATACCAGACTGTGATGCAATTCGAAAGAATTCTCATAATGGCGTACTGTAGAAGTCACTGAAAATTCTAGGAGGCATTCTAAAATTCCTCAAACTTCATAGGAAGCTCAACCACAGTTGTTCTTTCTTTACCAGATGACTACCATTGGGTGTGCAGGTGAGGTTCTCACAAAACCCAATGAAATTTGTTTCTCACCCTCACCTTCCTTTTATCCTCTAGTCCACAATCACTTGTTTTGTTTTTATGATGATCAAAACAGATTGTTTCCTTTGCACCACCCAGCTATGTTTGCCATCTCCCTTCTGCAGGCCGCCTCGTCGCTCCCAGTGATCAGACTAGTAACTGTGGTTTCCCCAGCTAATGTAATGATTGTATTCTTATTATGGGAGACGTAAGTGAAAAGTGTTTTTACGAAATGCAAATTCTAAGGGGTTTGCTATGTTATCCGTGATGTACACCAAAACTTTTCTCCCAAAGCATTTCATGATAATTGAAATGAGCGTGAATGGCTTATATTCATTCAAACACCTCAGTATACACTATATTTCTAAGGGATGGGAATGATGATAGTTACATAAAAACAAGTAGGTACTATAGCCTGGTCCTGAGATAAATTGAATATATCAGGGAAGATTTAAAAGCATACTGTAACACTGGTCTGGTCCTAAATGCAATCATAATTTGGGTGTGGGGGGTCTCTACAGTACAGTATGTCTTTTGTTTGCTACTATGTTATTTCATCTATGTGTTATATCATACCATGTTTCTTTGTTGCAGAAAATATATGAAGGCCAGCCCCTGAAACTCGTCAAAATTGTGCAGGAAATCCTGAAGCAGGAGAGGACTCTGATCAGCCACATGGTATTTTTCTCTTATAACTGATTTCACAGTTTGCAAAAGGAAATAGAATAGGGGTTGCAGTGAATGGGGTAAAGGATAAATATGTGACATCCTTCTGGCATTTTAAAGGGTTTCTTACTGTGTCTGTGGTATTACAAACAGTGTTTGTATTGTGGATTTCCACTTTGTTTGCAATGGGGGAAATTCTAATTTAAGAAGGTAACATTTTGTATTGTGGCCTTTACTGTCTAGTTTAACTTGTAATTGTTTAAATTTGCAGTTTTCCCGGTTAATAACATCTTTCCATCCATTTTCTGAATACTGTATGCTTTTTTTACATTAAAGTGTTTCATGGAGTTGACAATATTGGCCGTAAATCAGAAGCCAACCATTAGTAGGAGGCTGGAGTTTTACAGTAATTATGTATCACTTGTTCCCAACTGGCAGACTCAGATTCACCCCATAATATAATGTTCATATCTGTAACATGTGTGAAGAGGGAGAGAAAAACTTACTTAAACACAAGGCGAACATGCAGTTTCCTAACAGATAGTTAGCAGCAATTTTAGCCTTATATACTTTATTGTCCTAGGTTCAATTAGTTATTTAGTTAATTCTAAATGGTAATGCATTTGAAGCTGAAATCGTTTATTAACTTTATTACCTTCGTTATCAGATTCAGTAATTTAGCTCATAGAAGCAGTTGGGTTTAGCTTGATATGCTTTAATTCCTAAAATAGCAAAATGATTTTCATAGCAAGAATGTAAAACAAACAGTCCCTTATTTTGGAAATCATTACAATAGTACACATTCATTAGAATGTAAAGTTGCAGTACAGAGATTCAATGCTATATTCGTCTGTTAAACGTATAGAATTAAATTTAATTGTTAAATGTGGAGGTGGCAGGTGACTAGCTCAGACCTGGGGTGGAACCCAATTCCTTGCCATTTTCTGTGTGGAGTTTTCGAGATCTTTCCATGTCTGTGTGGATTTTTTTCTTTATGTACTTGGACTTTCTTCCTAAATCCTCAAATGCAAGTGATGATTCAACACTGACAATTTGTAAATGTGAGTGGTGTAGGAATTTTTGATGAGTACTAATAAATAAGATGGCCACCCAAGAGGAAGCAATAATAATGTGGAATTTGAAAAAGAAATTTTTTATTTGGTTAATTAATTATCAGTTTTGCCTTACAGGTAATTAATCTAAAAATCTGTAAGGCTCCTACTTTATTTGCCTAATATTTCTCTTTTGTAGAAGCAGGGTCCCTGGCCATTAGACTTCTATCAAGGTAACTGAGATATGCTTGTTTTAAGAATCAGAATAATACAATTTATTGATAAACACAAGGATTATAGAAGTATGATAAATGCATATCTATATTGACTAGACAGGCAAACATATATTATATGGGATTGCTACATGTTTTTAAAAATATCCATTTAAGTAAGAAAAGAAATGAAACTGACTGGCTCATGAATGCTAATTCTTCTCAGTTTAGCAATGTTACTTGTTCACAGATTCCTCTACATTCATGTCTCTCGTGACTCTTCTTATGAAGTCAGTAGACTCATTGGGAGAGCATGGGGGATCATGAGGTTGCTGGAAAGGGGTGTGTGGTGAAGACAAAGGTCTAAGTCTTTAGAGTCCTGGTGCTTCCTGTCTTGCTATATGGTTGTGAGACATGGAGGCTATCCAGTGACCTGAGATGAAGACTGGACTCCTTCGGTATTGTGTCTCTTCAGAGAATCCTTGGGTACCGCTGATTTGACTTTGTGTCATTACCTGCATTGTGAGGGAGTGTCACTTATAGCACTGCAGCCATCTGGCACAACTCCCTAAGGCTGATCCGGCTTGCAGGATCCTAATTGTTAAGGACCTGAGTGGCTGGACAAGGCCAAGGGGACGCCCATGTAACATCTGGGTGCAGCAGATAGATGGTCATTTCCAGAGGGTGGGACTGGACTGTGTGTCTGCCTGGGGGTTTGACAACCAGGATCCTGAGCTGTTTCATCATGTGGTGGGGGCGGCAACACTCTATACCAGTGCATGCTCCACAACCTAACCTGACCTGACCTTAGCAGTGTGGCAAACTTGGGGCTTACCCACAGTGTCTTCACTGTGAGGGTAAATGGAGCACCCCTACCAGACTTCACACCAGTACAGTTTATGATCTGACAGAAGTTCCCGGGGATGTGGGAGCAGAAGCTTGTGATGGTCCTTGGAAGCTCAACACTCCTTGGCAACTTCTGGGACAACTTGAACCCGGAACCGCCAATAACATACCTGAGGATGAGCTGGGCAAGGACACATATAGTCAGCAAGAGGTGGTGTAAGGGCTTTTTTTTTTAAAAAAAATGTCCAATGTGCAGTACAAATATCATCAATAAATAAATCCACATAATGATATGCAAAGTAGAGTTTAAAAATTCATAAATAATCTATTAAAATGAGGTTGAATCACATGTCAGAAAACAGTTCTAAAACTCACGATCCCTGGTGCATCCTTTTAAAAATTGACATCTTCTCCACTTACCCGAGATGGGATCCTGCAGCGCAAGGAGATGTCCTTCTGACAGGCACAGCCAACCTTTAAAATCCAGACATGAACCCCTGCTGCCATCACAGGCTCACTCCTCTGACTTCTGCTGCCACTCGTCAGCCTTATGAGGGAGCCCTCTTGAAAAAGGGGTCGCTTCTTCTACCTCCAGGATGCTCAGCTGGAGCAAACGCCTTCAACCCCTTTGAGCACTGGCTATATGCCCTTCCACAGGGCTCTCCACCCGACTGCCTGTCGCCACACTGCTGCGTGCTGACATCGTCTGATCCTGCCATCTCTGACATCTTTCTTTCCATTCTTTAACCTCCAACTTTCCTATTGTGCTTTAGTTCCCTTTTAAACCCTGTAGGACACAGGTGTGGTGATCATGACTCCACTGCTTACAGGGAAACAGGGCAATCCCACTCATGAATATGGGAACACTTTCCTTCACATATGCCTAAAGAGCCACTCAGCCATACTACCTACGCCCCACCCAAAAATTCAAGCTTGTTGTTTATTTATTCATTTAAAATGTACATGCCACATACCTACTATATATCACACAGCTTGACTTCATGTGTTAGCCAAGAAGTCACCCAGTTTGATGACTTCTCTGGTTTTCTGACTTGTTGTGCATATTCCGTTTTCAGTTGTTACGATATTCATGTCCTGTTTCATCTGAGATGCACAGCCATGTTATTATTATTTGATGAGAGAGATAGAATATTTATATGCAGTTCATTTGCAACATAATTTGAGGTTAAGGTTTTGAGGTCTTGAGGTTGCTGTAAAAGTATAGAAAAGTATAATCTTTCAACTAATATACATCTCAGCTGTTAATATTCTTTGCAGTTGGGTGGCTTTAAACAAAGCTAAAAGATTTTTGCATTATTTTTTTCACGTAATTTATTCCCCACGTATGTAAACACAGCTATTTACTAGTTGCAACTTGTATTTTAAAACCTGAAAATTGATTTCTTAAATTCTGTTTATATAAAATACAAAATATCTTTCTGTTTTAGTAACTTTACCAAGTTAATTTTATAGCCCCTGAGAGAAAGATAAATTAGTGTCTCAAAAAGTGATTATTTTTAGTGATCCAGAATTTAATTTGTGCTCTTTAATTGAATAAGTTTGTGTTTTTGTCAGTATCTGAAAATGTTACATGGTTAAATTGTTATATACAAGTATTTCTTATTTTTTAAATCACCAACCTACTAAATATTTTTATAATGAATCATGGGTTCAGATAAATTGTTGGACAGTATTTTCATTATTTTCAAAACCGAATGTAACATTTCATTGGGGTTGCGAGAACACATTTAGAGAATCCAAGGAGTGCAGGCTGTGGAAAATGTTAAGAGTGACCAGTATATGATTTTTTTTTTTCAAACAAACATTCAACTTAAATAATGTCAATTGTAAAGAAACCTGACAGAAAAACCTAAGAAGTGTTTGTGGTCCCCCCTGTGAATCCTCCATTTAATCTTCAAGATTGAAGAGTGAAAATATTATTTGTTAAAAAAGGTAAATGGAAGGAGTTAGCCTTCCTCTGTAGAAGGTGTGCTTTCTTCAGCATGTCCTGGTTGAATTTATAGTCCGTCAGCCAGAAAGGGAGAAGACTGAGAGGAGTTGATACAATGTAAGTCTTCATTGGGTGGGACTTTTTCCAGCCTGGAAACAAAAGCGGATACGTTACTGAGGCAGAAGTACAACCCTCTGTACCAACTGCTCTGTGTTCAGAGACACCAGTCCCTGTAAGGCACTCGCCAGACTCGCACATTTGGCACAGTACAAGAATTAACATGAAAAGTGAAACATTACTCGAGCAGATGTATGACATTGGATTGAACTTTAGAAATATGCTGACAAATGGAATGCTCACTTTTATTGTTAAATGCAAAGAAATGCTCTGGAACACATCTAAAGAGAAGTAAAAGTTTATTGTATGTATATGAGTATCCTCGTTCTGTGCCTCAATCCATGAGCACACATATACTGTACTGTACTGGAGAGGGTTAAACAACAAGAAGCTCAGCCAGAATGGAGCCAATAGAATGTCTTCGGCAGTGCTCCCTGCTAAATAGATATTTTTTGTTCTTGTTATCTTTTATTACTACCAGTGTTTGCTCTTCTAAGTACTTTAGTTTTAGATTAATTGGAGATTGAAAATTAACGCAATACAAGTGAATGATTATGAGTGTCCCCACTGTTAAGATCTTACAGCTTTCATGCTAATTACTGAGTTGTGTCCATTTTCCCAGGATAGGATCTTGCTTTTCCTATGACCCAGAAACTGGATTAAGGTTTTTCAGAAAATGGTTGGATTAAAAATACTATAACACATTTTTTTTTGATTTTCTAAATGATTATTTATCATTTTACAATTAGTTAATATCATTTTCATTTTGAGGCATAGTTATGGTAACTGTTAAATGTTCATTTGCATTGAATTAATTTGGTCTTTATTTTATATATATATTTTATAACTTAAATGCAAAGCTTGGTGTTTTTCAAGTCAAAGTTACTTCTTCACAGTCATGGTATATATTAGTTTGCCACATGAAATTGTGTTCTAAAGTAAAGCATATTTTATAAATTTTAAAAAGCAACTAGCCAGTTCTTGGTTTTTATTGGACATACTAATTTCCAATCTGCTCCTCTTCCTTATGTCAGCAGGCTATAGGAGCTCCAGTTCAGGTGCAGATGCAAACTCAAGTACATCCACATCCAAGGCCTGGAATGAGCTCACCAGAGCACAACCCAGCTTTTCTGCCTGGTCCTTCCGCATCTCCTCAGCCTCCTCAACTCTCAGCTTCTGCTGTGTGTAAAAAGACAAGCACAGATGACCGGGACAAGCAGAGGGCAATAGAGATGCTGGTACACAAAATGGCTGATATTCAGGCCTGTCGTAAGAATCTCCATCACCTTCAAGAGAATGTAACCTGGGAGAAGCAGAACTTTGAATCTATGCAAGGTAGAGCATCTCTGTACATGGATGACATCTTCCAATATTGTCTATAAGCTGTTGCAGCATGTGCCAACATTCATATTAAGGTGATGTAGGTATGACCTTCAAACAGTGACAGTTCTGAAAAGCTAGTAAGCAGATGCTGTAATCCTCCATGGTGTTTTATGTAAGAATCATATCTCTTTGGTTTGACATTGAAAATTACTTACACCAAATAGGTGCCACCAAAAATGTTTCGAGCATTTGTCATGGAAGTAGGACTTCAGTCAGGTGTAGTCAGAAACCAAAATTTGATTTACAGTATTTTAAAGACAGGGGGTGTAGCTAGGAGGCAAGGTGATCTGTATCAGACAGATAATCAAATACTCAGTACAAAGTATTATTAATAAAGGTTGTATTAGTAATAGAAAAGCGTATTTGTAGTGGTGTCTATAGTATACAAAAAAGTGGACATCTAAATTAACTAAGTAATATTAAAGGTAGCCATATGTTATGAACTGAAATTTATTCTTACTACACCTTCGGTACATTCTAAACGTACGGCACTGTACATATTAGTGGGCACGTTAAAGCATGGATTGAAACCATGTGCCCTCCATGCCTTATTTATGGCAGGTCATTAACTGAGACTGTAGTCAGAGGGACAAGAAACAGAATATACCATTTCAGTTCTGTTTGTGAGGGTTATAAGAACCTCTCTTAGACTATGCACTTTTTATATTCATTTCATTTAACATGAAGCAAACACTTCTACCTACTTCCATCCATCATCCAACCCACTATATCCTAACTACAGGGTCACAGGGGTCTGCTGGAGCCAATTCCAGCCAACACAGGGCACAAGGCAGGAAACAAACTCCAGGCAGGGTGCCAGCCCACAGCAGGGCGCACGTGCACACACACACACACTAGGGACAATTTAGAATTGCCAGTGCACCTAACCTGCATGTCTTTGGACTGTGGGAGGAAACTGGAGTACACGGAGGAATCCACGCAGACATGGGGAGAACATGCAAACTCCATGCAGGGAGGACCTGGGAAGCGAACCCGGGTCTCCTAACTGCGAGACAGCAGCACTACCACTGCCCCACCGTGCCGCTCTTCTACCTACTTGACATAACCTAAATAATTAGCGAATGGATCTTACGATTTTACCCCCAAAATAAAGCTGTATTATTTAAAAAATAAAGGACAGCCAATTTTTCACTTAAAACTTGACAGATGTCTTTTCAAATGTGATAGAATGTGTTTTTGTGTCAAATTTAAACATTCTTTTACTAAGCAACTTCTGCTAAACTAGAAAAAAACAGGCACTCACAGTAATATTTTCAAATTTTTGTTTTCCGATACAGTATATCTCATACTTAAGTAATACCATGGCAGTTTTTTCACCTCTGAGGTTTTCTGAGACATGTCAACTCTACCTGTCTAAAGTCTTATGTTGATAACACAAATAAATTAATGGTTACAGCATTTAGCACCATGGATCCCCCTATCCAAAACCTCTCCAGACTGGGATCCAGGTTCTGAAACGATTCTATTGCACATAAAACAGTAAATCATATAAAAACTCTGAACCCAATCCCCTAATACATTCTTACACCCAAGTACCCCCCTACCCCATCTACACATTTACATGAAACTTTTTATTTTTTGTTCCTGTTTCAAATAGTGTATATTTTTCCTTGTGTATGCACTCAGAGGTGTCTCATTATGTCCATATATGGACATCTATGTATCATTGGAGACATCACAGATGCTGCTGTCCGATGGTATGAGGTTGGAGTGTTTGTGACATATTGAGTCAGAGCTAATGACTCAAAAATGAGAGGTGTACTTACCAAAGGTCATCCTGCAACTCCTCTTATGTGGAGGATATTGATGCATCGTACAATAATGTGCTTGGAGAATCTGTAAATACTGATGTGTCTCTTACAGATACTGTATTTGGTGTTGTTTTGTGAGGTATGCAAGAGTTTTCAGCTCACATTTGCTTGGTCGGTGGGAGGGTTCATCGCATTGGTTGAAATCTGTTGGGCGTGACTTTTTGATTGATGCATATCACGTGGGTATTCCCTATACAGAGTAATTACTGTGATTTTTTTTTTAAATATTTTTTGTGACAATTTATAAAACACCACATTCTACTGTATGATTTCATACCCTATTAAAAGTCAACCATAATCATTATAACAATTTGATTACTAGGAGTGTGAAGTCGACACCTATCGCTTGCAAATGAGGTATTGTTTGTGATGGTGTGTGGCATACTGCACCTGATGATGATATAGTGTGATATATTATGATATAGTGAAAGATTTTTTAACAGTCCACTCAGGTTGTTAGAGGGTGTCAACATGGTTATCGCTCAAAAGGTACACATTTTATACTTTCAAGAATGTACATGACAATAGACAAGTATAATCAAAATATTATGTCATAATTAATATTTTACTAACAAGTATAGTTAGGATATTCTTTTTCAGTTGTGGGATAATCAAGGTACTTTATACAAATTGCATTATAGACTGGGTTAATCAGAATGCTTGAAAACCCATACTTGGGTTTTTACTTGGGTAAAATAAAATTATATTACAGTCAGGATTCTGTTTTCAGACCAGTGTAGAAAGAAAATAAATGACTTGTCAGCCTCTAGACAGGCATCTTGAAGACACTTTAGACCAGTTAGACTCTATATGGATGTGAGCTATGGTTGCAGATTAAACTTTTGTGAAATTACACTCAAGGTAAAGTTAATCAGAGAGTGCACAAAACAAATTTGATTTCTAACAGGTGATGTCAGCGTGTTGTAGGTCTATTAGATACTGTCAGGTATGTCAAATTGCTCTTACTTTGTAGACACTGAGTAAATAGGGAACTTAAAAACAAAACAAAAGCCCTTTAGTTAACAGTTGATGGAACTCATTTGTTAATTAAGCTTTAGGCAGATATTTAATGACACTGATTTTTTTAAATTATGTTCTAAAATTGCGGTCATGAGTTGATTGACATGAGTCAATGAAGTCATTCATTAACCAGGTTCAAGGTTATTATTCTGTGTACATGGTGCAGTAAAACTCTTATTTTTATGTTTTGTTCTGACTAGTTACAATAAATACAGTACCAACAACAACAGACAAAAGGACAATAAATATAACAACATACATAGAATATTCAAAGAATATGCTCTCTCTCTCTCATATCTATACTCAGCAAAAAAAGAAACGTCCCCTGACTTTCAACTGTTTTTACTTTCAGTAGACTTAATGTGTAAATATTTGTATGAACACTAAAAGAGTCAACACCATAAGACATAAACTAAAAATGTTTCACAATGTGTCCCTGAATGAAGGGAGGCTCAAAATCAAAAGTACCAGTCAGTATCTGGTGTGGCCATCAGCTGCTTGAAGTACTGCAGTGCATCTCCTCCTCATGGACTGGACCAGATTTGTCAGTTCTTGCTGTGAGATGTTACCCCACTCTTCCACCAAGGCACCTGCAAGTTCCTGGACATTTCTGGGGGGAATGGCCCTAGCCCTCACCCTGCGATCCAACAGGTCCCAGACGTGCTCAATGGGATTGAGATCTGGGCTCTTCGCTGGCCATGGCAGAACACTGACATTGCTGTCATGCAGAAACTCACGCACTTTTTGCCACTCCTGTCTGGTCCAGCGAAGGTGGGTTTGTGCCCATAGGCGGCGTTGTTGCTGGTGATGTCTGGTAAGGACCTGCCTTACAACAGGCCTACAAGCCCTCAGTCCAGCCTCTCTCAGCCTATTGCGGACAGTCTGAGCACTGATGGAGGGATTGTGTGTTCCTGGTGTGACTCGGGCAGTTGTTGTGGCCATCCTGTACCTGTCACGCAGGTGTGATATTCGGATGTACCGATCCTGTGCAGGTGTTGTTACACGTGGTCTTCCACTGCGAGGATGATCAGCTGTCCTTCCTGTCTCCCTGTAGCGCTGTCTTAGGTGTCTCACAGTGTGGACATGGCAATTTATTGCCCTAGCCACATCAGCAGTCCTCATGCCTCCCTGCAGCATGCCTAATGCACGTTCACACAGATGAGCAGGGACCCTGGGCATCTTTCTTTGGGTGTTTTTCACAGTCGGTAGACAAGTCTCTTTAGTGTCCTGCGTTTTTAGAATTGTGACCTTAAATGCTTACTTTCTGTAAGCTGTTAAGGTCTTAACGACCATTCCACAGGTGCATGTTAATTAATTGATTATGGTTAATTGAACATGCATGGAAAACATTGTTTAAACAATTTACAATGAAGATCTGTAAAGTTATTTGGATTTTTAAAACATTATTGTTGAAATACACAGTCCTGAAAAAGGGGCGTTTCTTTTTTTGCTGAGTATATATAATTATTGTATGAGAGTAGATAGACAACAATAAAGAGTTGGCACACCACCCTGTCACCCTGTATAATTGAAAAACAAAAAAAGCAAACGGCAATTGCAAAAGAGCATCTTTCCAGACTTGAGTCCCACAGTGGACTAAACTCAAAATGGCCAAACTTCTGGTTATATGTCCTTCTGGCAGGAAAAGGCAGGTCCAGGCAGACAAGCACTGGAAGTGAAGTCAGAGATGTTATATCTGTCAATTATCTGGTGTGAAGCGGGTGGAAGAGAATAGACATTAGAACACAGTGCTCAACTCCTGGAATAGTGGATAATTATAATCACTGGAGTCCTTAAGCTGTTCCTTATGTATATGTGCATGATAGGACCCGCCCAAAGCCTCCTCCCCAGCCGAGACCCATGGGGTTGGGCATCCCAAACCATGAGTACTGAATACGAGCAAGAGAGTTGGCATTGGCATGGAGATAACCTTTATGATAGAGGTCTTTGAACTGAAAAGGCTGAAGGTCCAAGAGCCACCTGGTGACACGTGAATTCAACTCCTTATGAAGATCAATCCACTGGCGGAGTGCATAGTCCATCATTAGAGTGAACTCTTGGCCCAGGAGGTAGTACCTCAGTTTGTTAATAGTTCACTGTGTCCGAAATGTCTGTCTCTAAAGTAGAGAAAAAGCCAAGAGTCATCAATACAGGTCGTCAATCCACTGCTATGCTGATGACACACAACTTTATGTAAGTGTTGATGCAACTGCAACATCTTCACCTGTTGCACTGACTGACTGCATTCGGGAGATCAATATTTGGATGACAGATATTTTTTACAACTCAATCCTGATAAAACAGAAATCTTATTAGTTGGTACTGAATCTGTCCTCTCTACCCTTCGTGGGCTAAAAATTGACATTGATGGGATCCTGGTTGAACCCTGAGCATCAGTCCATAATTTGAGTGTCATCTTTGATCAACTTCTTACTTTTCAACCACACTTTAGCTCAATATTACAGAAAGCTTTTTTTCATCTCAGCAACATTGCTCATCTGCATTCTTTCCTCAGTATGAAAGATACTGAAACACTCATTCATGCTTTCATCACTACCTGTCTGGACTATTGCAATGGATTACAATATGCTCAGAATTCTGTTGCTCGTTTACGTACACACACTAAAAAATCTGCTCACATAACTCCTGTCCTCTATGATTTGCATTGGTTACCTGTTTCTTCAAGAATCAAATATAAAATCATTCTTTTCACCTTTAAAGCCCTTCATGGTTTAGCCCTTCATTATCTGTCTGAGCTGCTGCTTCCTTACACTCCTACCCATGCATTAAGATCATCGGACACTAACTTACTCACTGTACCTAAATACAGGTTAGTAACTCTGGGTGACAGAGCTTTCGGTGTAATAGCCCCTAAAATTTGGAATGCTCTTCCTGTCAGCCTTCACGAGGTAAAATCTATTATTCATTTCAAACTCCTGTTAAAAACACATCTTTTTAATGAGTATTATTCACTTTCTTGTATGTGATTTCTATTGTTTGTTAATGTGTTTATTGAATTTTAAAGTGTCCTTGAGTGTATGAAAGGTGCTACATAAATAAAACTTATTATTATTATTATTAGGTGATAATATAAGGGCCTATTTTAAGTCATGGAATGTGGCTTCTACTTTAGCATCCCATACCACCACGTTAGGAGCCTGCTTCTTTGTTAGATCAGTAAAGGGTGCCTCTCTCTCAGAGAAGCGAGGGACAAACTGGCTGTATTACCCTTCTAAACCTTACAGGGCTTGGACCTTTCACTTGGTCTTCGGATGGAGCCATTTCATGATAACATCAACTTTGGCACATTGAGGTTGGACTGTACTCACGCCCACTAAGTAGCCTAAATACTTTGCCTTGGTCAGTCCAAAATAACATTCCTTGGGATTGATCCTGAGGCCTGCTTCCCTCAGTGACAGGAGTACAGAACCGACCTGTGTAACAATTTTCTTTCCATGTGCTGGAATAGATAACAACATCATCCATATAGGTGGCACAATAGAAATTGTGAGACCGGACCACTCTATTCACTGGAGGCTGCAAGGTCGCTGGAGCCCCCTCCAATCCAAACGGTAGGACATGGTACTAAAATAACCATGTAGGGTGTTAAACGCGATTCTTTCCTTGTCGGGTTCCATTAAAGGAATTTGCCAGTACCTTTCTGTCTTGTCAGGTGTGGTCAAATATTGAGCCTCTCTGAGTCGCTCAAGGAATTCGTCCATTCACGATATCGGATAAGCGTCAAATTTGGAGACTTAAGTGGGCATAAGTCATTGCAAAAGTGTCAATATCCATCAGTCTTTGGAACCAAGACAATGGGGCTAGACCAGGGACTAAAGCTTTCCTCTATAAGATCAAGGTCTAGCATTCTCTTGATCTCATGCTCCACTTCTGCTCTCTTTGCCTCCGGGAAGTGAAACAGATGTTCTCGAACAATGACCCTATGTTCAGTGCTACTGTTATACAGGAAAGTGTTCTCAGGTCACTTATTCAGCAACTCCCAGACAAACAAGATGGCTGCTTCAAGCTCTTGTCACTGTTTAGGCATCAAATTTGTACCAAAATAAAGACTTGTTTACTGAGAGAAGAATGAACAAGGTTGTCAGGAGTAGGAATCGGGTTCTTCTTATTTGCACAGTTTCAACAAATGAATGTGTATACTCATTTGGCTGGTTGTCAATTCGGGTGTTTAACCCAATAATCGATCAGCTCCTTAACCCATCAGCAGGACCAGTATCTGCTCCTTTGGGCAAGGAGGAACAGGATGACCACTGCCAGAGCCCTACAAAATGACCTCCAGCAGGCCACTGATGTGAATGCCATTGCCTTGACTGCCATTGGGTATCTGAATGAAATTCTTAGACCCATTGTCAGACCCTATGCTGGTGCAGTAGGTCCTGGGTTCTTCCCGGTGTATGATAGTTCAGTTCCAGCAGGATGAAGGAATTGATACCATTGACTGGCTCCCATACTCACCTGACCTAAATCTAATAGAACACCTCTGGGACATTATGTTTCGGTCCATCCAACACCGCCAGGTTGCACCTCATACTGTCCTGGAGCTTAGTGATGCTCTGGTCCAGATCTGGGAGGATCTTGTCAGGCATACATACAGCACGTGGGGGCCATACAAACTACTGAGTACGATTTTTGAGTTGCTGCATCATTTTTTCAGTTTGATTTTGGGGTGTCTTTGAATTCAGCCTTCTGTAGGTCGATAATTTTCATTTCCATCAAACGATGTGGTATCCTTTAATTTCTAACACATTACCCTGTCCATATCAATGCAGATATCCAGCAGGATTTTTTTCCCATTGAGATCTGATATGTTTTCAAAGTGTTCCTTTAATTTTTGTATTATATCTAATCTTGCAATGCATGGAAACATACTGTGCTGCTTTTTTCAAATGAAAATTGTGAAAATATTTTTTTCTTATTTTAAACCATTGAAATGATGAAGTGATAGTCATTACAAGCATTGAAAGAAAGTCTAAAAAGGCCTGTACGTATTTTATGCAGAAGGCCGCACATTGTTTGATACAGGGTGGCTGCATACTGGCCTTTCTGTAGGATGTTCTAGTGAACTGCGACTTAGAAGTACAGTACAGTAATCCCTCGCTAATCGCGCTTCGACTTTCGCGGCTTCACTCTATCGCGGATTTTAAATGTAAGCATATCTAAATATATATAACGGATTTTTCGCTGGTTCGCGGATTTCTGCGGACAATGGGTCTTTTAATTTATGGTACATGCTTCCTCAGTTTGTTTGCCCAGTTGATTTCATACAAGGGACGCTATTGGCGGATGGCTTAGAAGCTACCCAATCAGAGGATGTATTACATATTAACTAAAACTCTTCAATGATATAAGATATGCTTCCCACGCGGTGCTTGATTGTTTGCTTTTCTCTCTCTCTCACCCTCTCTGACATTCTCTGCGCCTGACGGAGGGGGTGTGAGCAGAGGGGCTGTTTGCACAGAGGCTGTTTGCCTAAAGGATACGGATGCTCCTCTACAAAATGCCGCTTTATCGCGGTGCTTCGGCATTCTTAAAAGCACGTGTTGATTTTTTGATTGTTTGCTTTTATCTCGCTCTCTCTCTCTGACATTCTCTGCTCCTGACAGCTCTCCTTTGAAGAGAAGATATGTTTGCATTCATTTAATTGTGAGAAAGAACTGTCATCTCTGTCTTGTCATGGAGCACAGTTTAAACTTTTGACTAAAGGGTGTTATTTCATGTCTAGAGGGCTCAAATAATGTTAACAGTGTGGGAGAGTTTATAAGGGCTTAAAGTACAGTACAGGCCAAAAGTTTGGACACACCTCCTCATTCAATGTGTTTTCTTTATTTTCATGACCATTTACAGCACTCCATCACTCTCCTTCTTGGTCAAATAGCCCTTACACAGCCTGGAGGTGTGTTTGAGGTCATTGTCCTGTTGAAAAATAAATGATCGTCCAACTAACCTGACTTCTGCACAACACAACTGCTGGTCCCAACCCCATTGATAAAGCAAGAAATTCCACTAAATAACCCTGATAAGGCACACCTGTGAAGTGAAAACCATTTCAGGTGACTACCTGTTGAAGCTCATCGAGAGAATGACAAGAGTGTGCAAAGCAGTAATCAGAGCAAAGGGTGGCTATTTTGAAGAAACTAGAATATAAAACATGTTTTCAGTTATTTCACCTTTTTTTGTTAAGTACATAGCTCCACGTGTGTTCATTCATAGTTTTGATGCCTTCAGTCATGAAAATAAAGAAAACATATTGAATGAGGAGGTGTGTCCAAACTTTTGGCCTGTACTGTATATAAAAATAACCATACAAACATATGGTTTCTACTTTGCGGATTTTCATCTATCGCGGGGGGTTCTGGAACACAACCCCCGCGATCGAGGAGGGATTAATGTATACAGATTGCTCAGTGATAACAAATGCAAGGTGCAGTTTGTGGTAGGGTGAGACAAACACACCCACAGTACTTATTTCATGGCTAACTCAAGCTGACATTTTCTGCCACCCCAGGAGCATCAGTGCAGAATGTTCATTCCGTATTTGTCTGTGTCTGTGAATCTCTTCTGTTTGATCATTTTAGGCCAGTTAATGCAGAACCAAAAGAATGGCCTTCTGGATCAGAATCTTTCAGAAACCTGCAACCATTTACAGAACCAAATCCAGAGGGATGAACTGCAGAGTAAGGTCTTTTATGAGGTAAGTATTAGAACTATCCATTTCAAGTTGAGTATCAGTAAGTGTAATCATTCCATTGCAGGGCAACACATAGCCATCTTAACATATGGGCACAATGGGCACTTGCCAGGGCCCCCAGGAACATATGGGCCCACAATGTTTCTGATGGCTATAAATGCTCCTGTTTTGCTATCAAAACAGGGGTACCAGCACACTACTTTGCCTTGTGGACCTGTGATGCTGGTAAGATGGCCCTGGGCCCACATACCCACACTTACTCACATTGGGCCACTGTAGAACTGCCATTCAACTGAACATTTTTGGGATGTAAAAGGAAACTGCAAAAAAAAAACACACGGATAAAGAGACACTGTACAAGTTCCATATAGATAAACACAAAGTACAAAAAAAACCCACAAGATCATATAGAACTCTCTATCCTTTCTAGGAATATTTTTACTCTGTCCTATGCCTTATGAGGGTCCTCTACCTTCTCACCTCCTGATCTCGCATATATCTTTATCAATTTAATTTTTCTGTGTGTCTCTCCCTTCCTACCCCTTGTTTTTTCTGCCAACTTGTCTCCCAGATATAAACCAGCTGCTACACAAACAGTGCACTCTTTGAAACCCATCTCATTCTTATGTCCAAACTAAATTTGGAACCACATTTTTTGTTCCACAATGCAAAAAATGAAATCTAACCCAAGTGGAAAGTATTTGAATCATGAAATTAAATCTAGTTTTCTTTATTACAAGAATTATTGACTAATCTAAAATTTGTATTTAGCTTACTTTAAGAAATCTTGTCAAGTAAATTTTGCCACTTGCGGATCTGAAGGTATTTTACTGGCCACCTCCAGGCTGTCTATGGCTCCTCTCTCTCTCTCGCATGTACTCTGTGGCCTGCTTCTTTACTCATCCCCAGTATGCAACATCTTTGGTGGCTCTTTCCCAAATATAAATCCCTTGCATGTGATATCCATTGAACAGCCATAACTATGCAAAAGTGATGCTGTATTCATATATCAAGCTGAAAGTGTCTCTATGGTGTTTTTAAACATAACTACAGAAGTTCTCCATATCTTGTTTCTCATTTATAATTTTACATCTTGAAGTTACTCTGAAACTGCTTTTTTGAGAGTTTTTTTTTTGAGTGAGAGATGTCTTTTGTTCAGCTGTCCCAATGTTTTTGGAATAAGTTTCGTAGTGGTCTAATGCTTATACCTGACATTAAAAGAAATCTTGTTTTGGAAGACAGTGGTGTGATTATATATATTTTTAAATGTGTCTCTTGTCTGTATTTTAAACCTTTAGACGTCTTTTTGAAAATCAAATAGGAAAATACAGTATACATATCTGTTTCAAAGTGTCTTGAATAAATGAAGGGTTGGCACATGGGCTTAGTGTCTGGCTGTAGTTTCTGTAATTTTGCTGTTTCCTCCCATGTCATAAAGATGGGCATGTAAATTTATTTTGTGGTTCTAAACTCTTGCTGGGTATGAGTCTGCACATGTGAATGGGCCCTGCATTGAACTGATTCCCTATACATGTGTGTTTGTATATATATATATATATATATATATATATATATATATATATATATATGTGTGTGTGTGTGTGTGTGTGTGTGTGTGTGTGTAGAGCTGATTGTGCCAGGATTATTACACTTTGAAATAACATGTCAATGTGCATATGTATTGGCATTGTACAGTTTATTACTTTTTTATGTAACTGGAATTATTACAAGGTGATGTCCTTCTCACTTTTATTTGTTTCTTTTATAAATGTATTGTTATTGTTGTGATAAATTAGACCAAATAGACTTGTATATTCTGACCATTTGCACTGAGTCCTGTCCCCAGGTACAGCTTCAGCCACTTCAGTTACAGGAAAAACACACTTTTATACAGTGATCTCATGCTAAGGAAATATACTCTCAGACTTCCAGACATTCTTCTAAACAGCATCCTAATGCTAAAGAAATGCACTCCTAAGAAGAAAATTGGTTCATCAGCTGTTATACCGCGTAAAGCACTCACCACATGTTACTACGAGTCTTTAAAGCCACTATCACTCACCTGTTGTTCAGTTCTCTCTTTTTCTGTGTTGACTGCCTTTTACCAGGTTACAGTCTCTGCTGTGCCTCTCTCTCTACAATTGAATCCTCTTGAGGAAGACATCTACATGTTCTTTTAAACTCAAGTTGCTGTAATGGAGACAGTTAGGAAGTTGTTCGCTTTGCTGTATATTTGAAACAACACTAGAATCCCTGTAGCCTACGAAAAAAGTCATAATGCCCGGGCCACCTTAACACTAGAATTATCAGAGCCTATGAAAAAACTTGTAAATCCAGCCCACCTTAAATCCCTTCGCACCTCTCCGTCAGCGTCTTTTGTCTTGTAAATGAAAGTGTGTAAATGAGTGAAGTGCTGGAGTTTTAGAGGGGAAATAATATATCGTTATTTGGAACACATGCATTTCATGTTTGTTCTGTGTCTACAACAATCTATGTAAACACATCTTTAAATTAGAAATGTTTTTCATGTTTTAGTAATAAATGACAAAATGTAGACATTAACTGTCTAATGTGTGAAGCCTGAAGTCCAGATATCAAATAAACATTTTCACAAAAGTTGAAAGTATAATACGACAGCTTCCATGCTGCAGTGGTACAGTGGTAACAATTGTTGACTTGTAATCAAGAGGCCGCCGGTTTGATTCTGGCTGCCTCACAAATTTTACCATTTCAAGTAGTGAGCTGCTAGTTCAGAACTAGTTCAGGAGAGGTGAGGTTCCTGAAAGTCTGTTTGTCCTCCAAAGAAGAGTGATGGCTGGATGCTATGTGGACATGGTTACCTAACTATATGTATATACAGAAAAACCCCAGAGGCTGGCCGGCAGAGAAAACAAAGTTGTTTATAAACTACTTACCTTTTAACCAAAGCCCTATTATCTCTGTATTGTTACACAGATGGCTTCATACCAATTTCCATGCCACTTCTCTTAAGCTGGAGCCCTTATAGAATTTCATTTTGGGCCACATCCTTATACTGTACATACATGGGCTAGTGGCAATTAGCAGTCACTGTTTCAGCCAAAGGTGGGGCATTTTCCAACATTGTATCCCTGTTGTGCCTGATCTACATCTAATAGGTTTGGATCCTTGTGAGTATTAATGTGTACTTCAGTTAAAGCATTTCCAAATAAGGTCAAAGGTGACTTGTGACTTGCCACTTAGGAGCACATATTAGACAATACACAGACATACAGAGCTACAGAAGAAGAACAAGCACCCTCATCATTTTCTCTTGATATTTCAGAAACGAGTTCAGATGATTCAAGAACTTACACAGAATCTGGCACAGACTCATCATCAGGTGATCCAGCGTATCCAGGTTTGGAAGAGACAGCAGCATTTGTCTGCCATTGGTGAACCCTTTGATGACAACCTCTTGATCCTACAAACCTGGTGAGAGCCTCATATGTGAATTATGCTCTTCTCCAATTATGTAGTTTCCTCCCTAGACATCCAAGAGCTTCATTCAAAGAATGTCACTTAAAAATAATATGTTGAAATGGTCCTAAATAACTGTATAATATACTGTATGTGTATTTTTTAGAATTTAAGTACAGTAAAACCTTGATTTTTCCTCAGGGGTCAGAACTGAGGTTGTGACGCATAAGAGAAGAGATGGATAACAGAATAGCTACTTTAAAAATGATATACAGTAGATTAATTTAGCAAATAGTCGTATTTATTTACAAAACAAAACTACATTAACAAAATATACAGTTACTTTTTTCTAATTTTGGTTCTGTACATTACCACAATGAATTGTAAATGAAACAACTCAGATACAGTTGAAGTGCAGACTTTCAGCTTTAATTCACTGGGTTGAACAAAAAGATTGCATAAAAATGTGAGGCAACTAAAGTATTTTTTTAACACAATCCCTTCATTTCAAGGGCTCAAAAGTAATTGGACAAATTAAATAACTGGAAATAAAATATTCATTTCTAATACTTGGTTGAAAACCCTTTGCTGGCAATGACAGCCTGAAGTCTTGAACTCATGGACATCACCAGATGCAGGGTTTCCTCCTTTTTAATGCTCTGCCAGGCCTTTACTGTAGCGGCTTTCAGTTGCTGTTTGGTTGTGGGCTTTTCTGTCCGAAGTTTAGTCTTCAACAAGTGAAATGCATGAACTGAAATGCTGAAATTATACTGAAATGCATGTATGTACAGTATAAGGATTGGGTTAAGATCAGGTGACTGACTTGGCCATTCAAGAATTTTCCACTTCTTTGCTTTAATAAACTTCTGGGTTTGTTTTGGGTCATTATCCATCTATATCATGAAGCGCCGGCCAATCAATTTGACTGCATTTAGCTGGAGCAGACAGTATGTCTCTGAACACCTCAGAATTCATTCGGCTGCTTCTGTCCTGTGTCACATCATCAATACACACTAGTGTCCCAGTGCCACTGGCAGACATGTACGCCCAAGCCATCACACTGCCTCCACCGTGTTTTACAGATGATGTGGTATGCTTTGGGTAATGAGCTGTTCCACGCCTTCTCCATACTTTTTTCTTGCCATCATTCTGGTAGAGGCTGATCTTGGTTTCATCTGTTCAAAGAATATTTTTCCAGAACTGTGCTGGCTTTTTTAGATGTTCTTTAGCAAAGTCCAGTCTAGCCTTTCTATTCTTGAGGCTTATGAGTTGCTTGCACCTTGCAGTGCACCCTCTGTATTTACTTTCATGCAGTGTTCTCTTTATGGTAGACTTGGATATCGATACACCTACCCCCTGGAGAGTGTTGTTCACTTGGTTGGCTGTTGTGAAGGGGTTTTTCTTCACCATGGAAATGATTCTGCGATCATCCACCACTGTTGTCTTTCGTGAACGTCCAGGTCTTTTTGCGCTGCTGAGTTCACCAGTGCTTGCTTTCTTTCTCAGGATGTACCAAACTGTAGATTTTCCCACTTGTGATATTGTAGCAATTTCTTGGATGGGTTTTTTCTGTTTTCACAGCTTAAGGATGGCTTCTTTCACCTGCATGGAGAGCTCCTTTGACCACATGTTGTCTGTTCACAGCAAAATCTTCCACATGTAAGCACCACACCTCAAATCAACTCCAGGCCTTTTATCTGCTTAATTTATAATGACATAACGACGGACTTGCCCACACCTGCCCATGAAATAGCATTTGAGTCAATTGTCCAATTACTTTTGAGCCCCTGAAATTAAGGGGTTGTGTTAAAAAATGCTTTAGTTGCCTCACATTTTTATGCTATCTTTTTGTTCACCCCGCTGAATTAAAGCTGAAAGTCTGCACTTCAACTGCATCGGAGGTGTTTCATTTAAAATTCATTCTGGTAATGTACAGAACCAAAATTAGAAAAAAGTTGTCTCTGTCCAAATATTTATGGACCTAACTGTATACTTTTTGCAAAATTAATTCATTTGATATTGTAATGACCAGCGTAATAAGCAAATACAACTCTGGGTACCAGAGTTTTCTATGTTTATATGTGTTATATGCCATTACCTGGATTACGGAGCACATCTCCAAAACAATTAAAGAAAGCTGTCCTTGCCAATCTCTTCATTTCCTGTCAGTTACATTCTTTTTTTTTCTCTGTACCACAAACACACTCCTGCTTATTGTTTCCTGACTTCGTATTTAAACTTTCCTTACGCCGCTCCTTCCTTTTTCTTCCAACTTCTCCTGTCACACATCTGATAAGAGGCGCGTCCATTCCTCACAGAACAATAGCCCTTCACCCAGTCCCATCACTTACAGAATTCATTCCACCTTTCTACAGCGCATTAGAAGCTGCCTTTATGTCACAATACATTAAGAAAATATAATATAACAGAATTTAAAAAGAAAATTACAATACAGAAGGACATTAATAGTAATACAGAATAACATTACCGTCAGTGGTTTTCATTTTCCACACATTTTTCGATTTTGTTGGTATCACAATTTATATCGTTCACTGTTTTTCTTACTCAGTAAATTGAAGTACTTGAAACACTTTCGCCATTTCGTAAAGGTTTAATAATTTACATTTTTGTGACAATTCCAACACCACACTAATACATTTATCGGCCATAGCAATGCATAGTAGATTAATTATAACAAAAGAGAAAAGTTACAAAATGCTAATTAAACTGAAGGTGTGTAACTGACACTGTGGTGCTGAGGAAGAACGCTATGCGCTAGAAAGTTGTTCCAATGTGCAAAGCTCACAGCGTACTGCATTGCAGTAGTAGTACAGTAATAATTAGGCACTGGCTTTGCAGTGATTTTTTTTTTTGGCCCTGACGGTTAATGGAGAATGACGGATAATCGAGGTTTTATTGTGCTAAGAAATGAGACTCTGCTATCACTAGCAGAAATGCCCAGCATTGGAGGAAAATACATTTTTTTTAATTGTTTGAGAAAAGCATAATTTAAAAAAAAACACAACTTTAAAAATAAAAATAAATTAACAAACAATAAACCTGAGTTCGCTCCCCAGGTCCTCCCTGTGTGGAGTTTGCATGTTCTCCCCGTGTCTGCGTGGATTTTCTGCTGTGGGCTGGTGCCCTGCCTGGGATTTGTTTCCTGCCTTGCGCCCTGTGTTGGCTGGGATTGGCTCCAGCAGACCCCCGTGACCCTGTAATTAGGATATAGCGGGTTGGATAATGGATGGATGGATAAAGACTCGCTAATGTGCTTGTCTTGTTGTTTTGTATGTATGTTATTATCCAGTTGATGCTTGGAACCGGCCAACTGTATTTAATTTGAAAAGCAACAGGGGCACGGTGATGCTCAAACATAAAGAATGCTGGCAGTCACCTCCAGTTCGCCCTCTTCTTTTTTTTAATTGTTTGAGATAAACATAATAAAAAAAACACATTAAAAATAAAATTAAATTAAGAAACAAAGACTCACTAATGTCCTTGTCTTGCGGTCTTGTATGTATGTTATCATCTAGTTGACGCTCGGAACCGGCCAACTCTATTTAATTTGAAAAGCAACAGGGGCGCGGTGCTGCTCAAAAATAAAGAATGCTGGCAGTCGCCTGGTATATACTAAATGTGTAAGCCCGTGCTCCTAGAAAGTATTTAAATCGTGAGAACTACTCTGGGCATCTCTCTGCTAGAAGGAGTCATGTTGCCGAAGTGCTTGCATCGTTTGTGAATTAGCAGCTAAGTGACTGTCTTTATTAGGAAGTTTCGTGTTGCCGGTGTACTGGCCTCGTTTGCGTATCCTCGCAGCTGGAGCCCTCATCCTGACTCTATATCTCACTTCTGGGCTGGACAAACACATACACTTCCACACGTAGAACTCTATTTAATTTCAAAAGCAACAGGGCGCAGTGGCACTCAAACCTAAAGAATGCTGGCAGTCACCTCAAGTTCGCCCTCTGGTGGTCGTTCAGAGTGTCAACTGGATGATAACATGCATACAAGACCGGAAGATCACCCCCCACCCTACCCAGAAGGGGGTGTACCAAGTTTCATGAAAATCGCTCTAGCCGTTCAGACGTGATGCTGGAACATACATACACACGTTGACTTTTATATATATATAGATGTATAGTAGAATAGAAAAATATATATTAAATTATTTTGTTATGAAAACACACTAAGAATACCCCTTAAAAAGAATTTGCAGAAAATCATAATTGTATTGCCTTAAATTTTCAGTCTAAGCATAGCATTGAGGTGAAAGATGTGAATTTACAGGGTCTTTGTTCACAGAAACCTACTCTGTGCTGCACACCTGATCAATTCTTAAACTTTACCTTTTCTTTTTACTTGCTTTCATACAGTTGTGAGCAGCTGCTAATGGTGAACTTGCAACTAAATCAAGAGATAATCATCGCAGGTCGTGAGTCACGAGAGGAACCATTTAGAGAAATGCAAGAAAAGCTGGCCGCACTGCTCAAGAGTCTTATACAGAGGTACATGTGGAGGAAATCTGTTTTATATATATATATATATATATAAATATGCAGCATTATATTTCCCACTGCACTCCAAATTCAGCTGTAGAACTGTGCTATATAAAAATATATTGAACTTAATGCTGGGAGGTATGACCAAAATTCTATATCACAGTATTTTCCAAAATTATACCGGTTTCACGTATTCAACGCTATTTTTTCCCATGCATGAGTGGATATTAACCACATTTTCCACTGCAATTACTGCAGTAGACTGGCTAAGAATAAGCTATTCCACTGTCATTAGAATTGTGCATTGTACAAAAAAACATTTTAATGTGCACACAAGTATTAATACAGGTTTTCATGGCCCCATAAAGTTATAGTTATCAAGGGGGTAGCACTAATGCAGAGAAGGAATCACATTGTATGACAGTTGCAGTCAAAATATAGAACCTTTTTATTGAACAAATTTTGCAAACAAGCTATAATTTTGACAACATATTTTCAACCATCTAAAGAGGCATTTAGACTTAGTAAAATATCCAGAGGTGCTTGCCAAAAGTTGTATTGCACTGAACATGTCTTAGAAAAGGAATAAATAGTAAATAGTTTTTGTAAACTACACTTCTATTAATGTTAAAAATCTCTGTCCACTGACACATTAAAGCGACTTTTTAAACAACTTTCCCAACATTAAACTGCATAATATTAAATATTACTAATAACTAATAAATAATAAATTTAAAATAAATAATAGTGCAACTTTCAGTAATAATACTATAACTTCAAGGCTTCAAGCCCAGGTGCATTACACAGTATTCACCAAATAAAAATAAAATAAATCAAGTGCAACTTGGTGATGACATCTTTACTAAATGAACCATCATATTGCAAACTGCATTAATATGGACCTTGCTTCAAGCTAAGCTATATACATAAATAATAAAACTGCAACTTGCATCTATAATGCTATTTGTGGTATAGCAGGTCTGTGGCTTCAAAAAAAAATATGGCCAGTTTGTAAATCCAGTTAGCTGTGTCCATCTCCGTGGGCGTGATTGCACGGCCGCGGGGTGTTGATGAGGTAATTTGGGCGAGTAGCACCTGCACATGCGGGTACAATCATTGTCAATTGCTTCATTGGCTTCCTGCGGCGTGTGATTAAGGTGCTGTGCCCACGGAGACGTATATTTATAGGCTGGCAGGATAGGGGGAAGGAAAAAAAAAAGTTAGAACAGAAGGAGGTTAAAGAAGGGAAAAGGCAGTCATGGGAGACGATCCAGACACCAGGAAGGAGAAGGCAGCACAAGCTGGGGCTCCATGAGGGAACGCAGGCTGAGGCGATCTAGGGGCTGGTTTGCCCCACCGACTAAGTGTTTTGAGTGGGGCGAGCAAGTTCTAAGACCTCCCAATGGATATTGCCAATATTAGTATATTGTTTTAATAAGACATACAGTATAAACAAGGATGGCACAGTGGTGCAGTGGGAATGCTGCTGTATCACAGTAAGGAGACCAGGATTCACGTCCTGGGACCACCCTGCATGGAGTTTGCATTTTCCCCCAGTGTCTGCATGGGTTTCCTCTGAGTGCTCTGGTTTCCTCCCACTGTCCAAAGACATACAGGTTAGCCCTAGTTGAGGTTGGGGTGTATGGACTGTCACTCTGTCCTGGATTTGTTCTTACCTTGCACCCTATGCAAACAGGGATAGGCTTCAGCACCCCCTGACACCCAGTTCAGAAAATGAGTGACTGACAGTATAAACAAGAAGTCAGAATAGTAAATGTTTAAAAAAAATAGTTCAGCATACTATATAATTGCTAGTCTAGGTATTTTTGGTGACACATTGGTGCAGGAGGTAGCATTGCCAACTCAGTTCTTGAATGCTGCCTTGCTGGTTGGCCAGTGTACCTCTAGTGCTGCATCTGCATATTCAGGAGCTTCAGTTTTCTGCATCATTCCAAAGACATGTAGAAGACAGCCTAGAGAGTCAGTTTGATGTGTGTCTTGTCATGGTTTTAGAATCCAAACTAGGGCTACTAGCATCTCTAATTAGATTGTTAATAAAATGGAAAGGCTGAAGTGTTTGTTTTTCAGTGTAGGTAAGGTGGAAAATGCAGTGTGAAAATTTAATGTCAGAAAATTACACAAACCTTTTTATACAATAGTTGCAAACACTTTTAGACTTAAACAGCTACATATTTTGTACAATCTTGAACCTAAAGAGTTGTAATATGCAATGCTGAGCCTGTTTCCTCATAATTAAATGCATCTCTTAATCTCTGTTTGAAAAACATACACTTTGAATGTGAATTCAACTCTGAGATGCACAATTCATAAACACTTGAGATTGAGGATGGATGGTTGGGTTGTGCCAAATAGCTATAATAGCTTAAACTAATGTAGCTGTGTGAATGACGTCTCTGTAGTTCTTCCTGTGGTCACGCTTTTTCTCTCCATTTCTGTTCCTTATCACTGTGTAGCTCCCTGATAGTGGATAAGCAGCCTCCTCAAGTCATCAAGACTCAGTCCAAATTCTCTACCACTGTGCGGTTTCTGCTTGGAGAGAGGATGAACTCGGCAAAACCTGCAGTCATCAAAGCCCAGATTATCACAGAGGCTCAGGCCAGGAACCTGGGGCAGCCAGGATCTGTGCTCAGGTAAGCTGTTGACACTTCCTCTTGGGTGGTATTTGATAAATATTGCTCTTCATCTGACAAGGAAGCCTTTATTGTTAGCACTGTTTACCTGAAATGGAAACAAGTATCTTCAAGGATTTCATTTATTCTCTATAGTTTTATACAAAGATTTACAACCAGGTTTTTCATAAAATTAATAACCTGGTAAATCTGTGTGTGTGTGAGGTTAACTACAATAAAAAATAATATATAAATACTTCCATGTGCACAATAGCCGTAATTTACTTGTTAATGTTATATTATGTTACATACACAAAATGTGTTTCATTTTTAAAAAGGAAGGATTCATAAGGGTGAAAGTAAAATGTTCTGCACCTGCAGAAAAACAAAGACTGAGCATGTTTAAAAACATTTTAAAAATGTCAGTTTTTCCCCAATGGGGGCAGACATGGCATCAACAAACAGAGACTGTAAGAGCAAACTTTCTTAATAGAAGTAACAGTCAAATTCTTGGAAATTACCAGGTGCTCTAAGGCTATGTCAATGATAAAATCTTTCTAGTTAGCTCTAGGTTTGCTCCTGGGTTTTTTCCCAGAGCTGGTCAGGGTTGGCACACCCCCCTTAAGGGGGTCACCAACAGTAGCAGACAACCTTGCTTCATGCCCAGAGCGACCACTTCAGTTGGTGCATCAGATCCATGTTGTATTATGGAGTTTCTCACCTCATCACCAAGACTACTCTCAGCTTGCCTACACAGAAACCTCATTTTCACTCCTTATACACACAGCCTTGTCCTTCTGGTCACTATGCAGAGCTTCTAACTATGGGTGAGGATGGGACATGGAGGTTGTGAGCATGCGCAGATAGCATGTTGCCACACCCACCACCTGGTTTGGGACCCTGGTTTGGTGACATCTCAGTATCACACTGGAACAGCTGGAGTGCCAATCCTATCACCATCCCCCAAGTTTACCCTGTAAGGACGAAGCAATTGCAGGTTAAGGGCCTTGCTCAAGGGACCAACGAAGTAGAGTCACTTCTGCCGTTTATGGGATTCAAACCAGCAACCTTCCTGCAGATCCTTAGCCTCAGAACCACCACCACTCTGTCCTGGGATGGGACATAGACTGACATATATTTATATCGAAAGCTTTGCTTGAGGACTTAAAGGAATACTCCACCAAAAATGATAGTTCTTATATGTTACTTATCCCATGTAGTTTTTATTCAAGTATTCTAAATCATATATTTTCATACAGAACAGAAAGAAAAAAGTTTATGATGTAATAGAACCAAATAGTCACCAATGCTGTACAACTGCAATAAATGTAAAAAAACATCCATTATCCAACCCTCTATATCCTAACTACAGGGTCACGGGGGTCTGCTGAACACACTCCAGAATTACCATAAAGTAAGAAAATCAAAATGAAAGAAAAGTTCTGACTTGGTAGTCCCAGTCCAAGTGAGGGATTAAGCAGCTGTTGGCATAAATGAGCACCAGTGGCGCTTCATGACACACTACTGCTGAATCATTTGCTGGCTGAAAGCCCTCAGTGTTACTGTGTCAGAGAGAGAATGTGCAGCATTGTTCATAATGGCACTCAGTTTTGTTTTTATTCTCTCCTTCGCTACTACCTCCAGAGATTCCAGACTGTGTCCTATAACTGATCCTGCCCTTTTTATTAACCTGTTGATTTGGTGGGCCTCTCTTGGAGTAATGTTACCAGCCCACACTAACAGCATAGAAAATCACACTGGCCATCACAGAGTTATAGAAGATGTGAAAGATGTCACTTACCACATTAAACAAACGCAGTCTCGTAAGGAAAAAGTGTTTGCTCTGCCCTTTCTTATATAGTTCCTCTGTGTTTTGAGACCAGTCCAACCTGTCATTAACCTTGGGATTAATAAAGTATCCATCTGTCTAATGTAGACCACCTCTACATGCACTCTCTGAATAGTGAATGGACCTAGAGGCTCTTTGGTGCAGCAAAAGTCAATAAGCAGTTCCTTGGTTTTGCTGATGTTAAGTTGCAGACAGTTCTCTTTGTGCCAAGAAATAAGTGTCACAACTGACTTCTTATAATAAAATTACTTAATTGCACATTAAAGGAACAGGAATTACTAGAATATTTTATATGTAGATGCCTTTATATCAGGCCATTTTAACCTACCCAAGTGTCTCGTGTGCATATAATTTATTTGGTCACAATAACCTGCAATAACCACAATAATCTTGCATTTCAATTGCTGACAAGCCAAATTGAAATGGACATTTGGAAACATCCATAATGATGCACTGAGTTCCATCGATCAGCAGATGCATGTGAATCAGGCCAAATCAGTTTTGACCCATGCTTATTCCATGCATAAATTGGCAGTCCGTTCAACCCCACATTGTGACAGGGTTTGGAGGTTTTTGTTATTATAGTTCTCATTTTTGTACATTTGGGTTATATTTTGTTTCATTTTTCCAGTGTTATAAATTTTTAATGTGTCATTTATTTATTTTGTCTCCCAGCCAGTAACATGCTACTTGACAAAGCTGGTGCTGTACAAATACTTCCCAGGTCAGGCAACACATGAAGTCATCATCCGGGGGGTTATTTAAGTTGGTGGCACATATTATATGACATCCAAGGTTTTGGTTCAAAATAAAACTTTTTGATGTTATCTAGCACAAAAATAACATTTGAAGGAGATAGACTTGCATGAATGTTGTGACTTTGAGTTTAGGTTTATATATTGGGCTTGGTTGTTTTGGTACTTTGATCTCTTGACTTTAACCCATGCACACTATTTTCCATAAATGATTATTTCCCCTTCTCATCTCCTGATCTGTTTCACAGTTGTTTACTGCCTTTTTTCATCATAGCTGTACACGTTACTCATGTGGCCAATACTGCCAAACAATATCTTACATAGCTGCTATGTGCTAACCATGTTTTTATCTGTTTTAGTGAAAATGTTGGAGAGCTCATCAATAATTCTGCGATCTTGGACCACAATGCTGCCACAAAAACCACCTGCTGCACTTTCAGGAACATGGTAAGTATCAGAGCCCTTCTCTGAAAAAAATATTTGTATTGTGGCTCTCATGAGTGGGATAACTTCAGGTTATGTCTTCTGTATGTTTAATATGCAGTCAGCTAGTTTGTTGCTTCCTGATGCTCAACCCATTGTATTTTATTGATGGCTCATCCTTAGCAGCAAGTTATCTTGCACTAATCCAGAATAAAGTTCATAGATTTTTTAATGTCACCACTCAGATTAGAGAAACTAATCTACTTTTTACTTGTAGTCAATTAAGAAGATCAAGAGAACAGATCGGAAGGGGTCTGAGTCAGTGACTGAAGAGAAATTTGCTTTGCTCTTCTCCTCTGAAATCAATATCATGGGGTGTGAAACAACGTACAGCATCCAGGTGAGGCCAAATCTCTCTTCAGAGAGAGGATGTGCTGCCAGCCTTTAAACACGGCCTGCCACTCCTTCTTCATTTTTGCCACTCCTGTCCAATTAAGTTATTTTTGTGAATGTTTCGATATTTTCATTTTTAGCTTGAGTAGGTTTTGTTTTTTGGTTTCAGGGTTTATTGTTTTCATTCTTTACTTACTACATGTCCTCAAATTGCTTTTTTGTCTTTTTGTTCCATTTTCTAGCTACTTATATAATTTGGAACTTGTGTTTTTATTATTTTGTTATTGATGTTTTTCAGCTTGTAATAATTTAAGCCTGTTGCAACATGACTTTTTAATTTGTTTTTTATTTTTTGGTTCGATTCTCAGTTTATCTTGTTTTATCTTTATTTTTTCTCTTGGGTCTTTTACTACTCCATTTTTAAAGTTATGTTGTTTTATTGCATTTTGTTACATTTTTAAACTTGTATTGTTTGAATTGGTTTGTTTTGGTGTCATTGTTTTATATTACTTCTTCTGTTTCAAACTATGTCATGTTTGTCCAATTTTTACATGTACTGTTTCATTTGAATAATTTTTCTTTTTTGGTACTTATGTTTTAAACTTGAGTTGTGTTGTAGATTTTCTTCACAATTACAATTTTTTTTAAATGTCTTTAGGTCATCTCATTGCCCATCGTCATAATTGTACACGGCAGCCAGGACAACAATGCATTGGCTACCATCATCTGGGATTGTGCCTTCTCTGAGCCCGTAAGAGTTTTTTGCAGAAGTTGTGGTGTTTTATACAGAATGGTTACATATTATCAGTAGATAGGCTTCATTTCTTTGCATTTAAATGTCATGTGTTAAAGTTCCATGCTTAATATTTGGTTTCATAGAAACCAATATAAAGTTGGATATTTATGTAAGTGGCAGAACTATATGGTGAAACCTGTAAGACAGTGCTGCTGATCTAACATAAGGTCTCTTTTGCTGTAGGATCGGATCCCTTTTCTGGTTCCTGAACGTGTCACCTGGCAGCAAATGTGTGCCACACTGAACAGCAAGTTCATGTCTGAGGTTCAGACCCCACGCTGTCTGGATGAACACAATCTTCGTTTCCTGGCACAAAAAATCTTTGATGAGCCTGATATAAATGGAGACTTTGCCAGTCGGAATGTGACTTGGGCCCAGTTTAATAAGGTGCTTGGGAAGACGTTTTATTTGTTTTATATCTCTGTCCAACAGCAGTATAAGAGTATCTATCTCCAGTCTAACTACAGTACTCCCATTCCACAAGTAGTGCTGGCTTCTTGGGCTCTCAGTTTACTTGTAGTCCTAGAAACATATTTTTCCATTTTACTTTCAATGCCAGGCATATGCCCTTCCAGTTTACATGTCGACTCTGACTCATTTGAATCTGAATCACTTGATGTGCTGCTACCAGATGCTGTGGGATCATATTCACAGATGAACATTTATGCCTCTAATATATATGAAGAGATGAACATATATGCCTCCAATATTTATGTAGTGCTCAATACAAGATCTCAACATTCAGGTAAACACCTACAATCGAAATCACTTGCAGTGCTAGAAACTTGTTCCTCCAGTTTTCATGAATATTTGGATACCTGCTACTCTGAATCTCATGCAATACTGAACACATGTTCTCCCAGTTCACATGTAGATTTGGGCTCATTTGTTTCCAAATCACGTGTAGTTCTGGCCACATGTGTTTGTAGATCATATGTAGATTTGGGCACATGTAACTGTGAATCATATGTAACACTAGACATGTGTGTTCCCAGTTCACATTTTGATTTGGTTTCATTTGAATCCAAGTCACATGCAGTCCTGGACATATATGCTTCTAGTTCACATATTGGTTTGCACACATGTAACTCTAAATCACATGCAGTGGTGAACACATGTTCTTCCAGTTCATATGTAGATTTGGACTTCTTTGAATCCAAATCACATGTTGTTCTGGCCACATGTGTTTCTAGCTCATATGTAGATTTAGGCTCATGTAACTCTAAATCACATGTAGCACTAGACATGTGTTTTCCCAGTTCACATGTCGATTTGGTTTCATTTGAATCCAAATCACATGCAGTCCTGGGCACATTTGTTTCTAGTTCACATGTTGGTTTGCACGCATGTAACTCTAAATCACATTTAGTGCTGAACACATGTTCTTCCAGTTCACATGATGATTTGGACTTGTTTGAATCCAAATCACATGTTGTTCTGGCCACATGTGTTTCTAGTTTGTATGTAGATTTGGGTACATGTAACTTTAAACCGCATGTAGCACTAGACATGTGTGTTCCCAGTTCACATGTTGATTTGGTTTCATTTGAATCCATATCACATGCAGACCTGGACACATGTGTTTCTAGCTCACATGTTGGTCTGCACACATGTAGTTCCAAATCATATGTAATCCTGAACACATGTTCTCCCAGTTCACATGTTGATTTGGTTTCGTTTGAATCCAAATCACATGCAGTCCTGGACACATGCATTTCTAGTTCACATGTTGATTTGGTCACATGTAACTCTGAATCACATGGAGCACTGAACATGTGTGTCTCTAGTTCACATGTAGATTTGGTTTCTTTTAAATCCAGATCACATGCAGTCCTGGGCACATGTGTTTCTAGTTCACATGTTGATTTGGGCACATGTAACTTTAAATCGCATGCAGCTCTGGACATGTGTGTTCCTAGTTCATGTTTAGATTTTAAGTCATTTGATTTAAAATCACATGCAGAACTGAACCCATATGCTCCTACATTGTTTGTAAAGCTGAACACATGCGCTTCCATTCTACCTGCAGTGCAGCACACATGTGGTGAATGTTCATATGAAGAACTGAACTTGTGTGCATCATGTTCACTTTCAGTTCTTCTCACATGTGTTGGCAGCTCTCATGTAGAGATGGACAAAAGTGCTTCTAATTTATTTCTTATACTGAATACATGTGCTCCTGGTTCAGATGTCATACTGGACTCGTGCATTGCTGGGCTTAGCTTCTGGCAGTCTGCATGCAGTGCCCTGGACTTGTGCCCAGCTTACATGAGGTGCTTCAAGTCAAGACACAGTACAACACTGTCATCATCCAGAAACAAAGCTGGAGAGCCATCATCCTGGTCCACGCCCGTTATGGTAAGAACACAGTAAAGCAGATTCAGCTTTACCTTACAAGAGTTTCTAATTATACAGGATTAATTCATCTTGACTGAGGGTTAAACTGGCATTGCATCCTTTTGTCTAAGAGCTAGACTACAATTAGAGCCTAAAATGCACATGGTGCAGCCTGGGAAGGCTTTCTTGGAAAGTGATAAATTCTTTCAGTCAGACAATGTAGGGTAGCCCCTGTCACTCTTGAATATGTGTTTGGAATGGAGATGAACTGCTGTTAGAGTTCACTCAGCAGAGACTGAACTACAAGAGTCTAGATGCACGTGCTAACTGTACTTTTGCTTCCAGGAGGTGCTCCCAGGCAGAAGTTTCACTTTCTGGCAGTGGTTTGATGGAGTGATGGAACTTACCAAAAAACACCTGAAGAACTACTGGACTGACCGGTACGTCTGACTGGCACTACTGATGGAAGACTAATTATCAGCACTGTTGACAAGGTTCCTTTATGGCTAAAAGTACTCACCTTTAGTGAGCAGAACTTGCTTTCACTGGTGTTTTGACTTATGAAAGTGTGAAATCTAAAATACAGTAAATGGAGAAGTGACAGTCTAAAGAAAATTTAAAGACACATGTATAAGTTTAAGTAAAAAAAATAAATATGAGTGCTAAGCCATTCATCTATCTATTTTTGAGACCACTACTCCACTACAATGTGACTGAACACCTAGTAAATAGTTCTTTTGGTCGTAATGGACTTAACATTTTTAGGATTCCTCTGATTTAGGAAATAAAATAGGCAAAACAGGTAGTGCTGCTCCTTTGCAGCTTTTAAACCCTGACTTATTTCTCAGCTGTCTTCCTTGTGTTCACATGGACATGTCTTTGGTTTCTGCTCAAAAATGTCCCATTATGTGATGGACCAGTATCCTGTCCAAGATTGGTGTCTGCTTTGGGCCTGATTCCTGACTACATACCAGTGGTGGACACAAAATTCGGTGGACTGGTTATGAAACTTGTTTAAGTTTAAGAAAAGGTGCAAATATTTTGTCCATTTCATCTATAAATATTTTTGTAGAGTTTGCTAATTGGTGGAACAAAAAACAAAACCTATAGTTACAATGTTGAAATCTTGTTAACAAAACATTTCAATAATTTACAGTGCAATGCTTTCAATATGTTTATCTCCCACTGGTCTACTGGTTCTGACTCCTGATTGCTTCTTATCACAGGTTGATTTTTGGATTTATTGGAAAACAATATCTCCATCTACTGCTGCAGCAAAGCCAAGATGGGACATTCCTGCTTCGTTTCAGCGACTCTGAAATTGGTGGTATCACAATTGCCTATGTGACCACCACTGACATGGGTAAATATCCTTAACAAAATAGCTTGTCTATGGCATCAACCTTTGGCTGAAGCTTATATAAAAATTGTTTTTTAGCTGTTAAGTTTTTCAAGCTTTCGAGCACGCTCAGCCTTTTTAGTATACGGTAATAAAATCATTTTACGATTCATTTCTATGCAAATTTGTAAAGGGATTCACCTGACATATGTTACAATCCTGGAAAATGGTGCAAGAGAGTATGAGACAGTGAAAGAATTAAGAGTACCATTTTTAAGAAAATTTAAAGAGTAAATATGATACAGGTGAAATGGTACATTAGAACCATTTTGATGAGAACAGCCCATTTAACCTAACAAGCATGATAGTCCGTTTCACTTAGATTCTCTAAGATAGCATTAAGTCAAGATTTGAAGATTCTAAACTCCCCCTCTCTACCACACAGTGTTTTATTTATATGAGATAGAAAAGAGGAAGGCTGATGAGTTAAAATTAACATGACTAAACTTCTTACTTTATATTTTCCTGAATAGTCCCCTATACCAGATTTCAGCTTAGTCTTAGAGATCTTTATATGGCTTATATTTTTGACATGACCAACTTGCACACAGTATACGGAAAGTTCATAGGACCACTATCTTTAATCATCAATTACAATAGTGCAACTTAAAACAAAATTTAACCAATCGGATGTCCTGTAACTGCGTAGCTCATACCTGTATCAATGAGCCTGCTGAGTAGATATCTTAAAGCGTGCACACAGTGAGCGACCAAAACACATTTATACTTTTTGTGGCCCATTTGATTGCCGCATTGATGTTCTCTTTGTCAGTAAGTGACAGTGCTTAGTCATTGTTGCATAGCCAATAATGTCTCAAAAGAGGTAAGACTCTCTTGATGGAAGAAGAGTTGTACCTGCTATTACTGACTTTAAGAGGAAGAAAAGGAGAAGGTGGAGTGTCAGATCTGTTGGCCAAAAGCAGTGAAGGAAGGGCGAGCATAATATTCTCATAAGTGTAGGATCTACATGTTGAGCAGATGGATTTCAAATGTTTTTTCTTGTTTTCCTTGCATTTTAATGGTCTGTTACATCATATTCAGCCCTTCGTTCATCATTCTTGTAGCCACGTAACCAGCCTCTCTTTAAAATTCACCATTTTGGATACATAGTCGCCACATCTCCCACACTACAGTATATAGTACAAAAAAGTTTTCAGGCAGGAGTATGTCTCCAAATCTTATGTCATTTTCGCTATGCGCTCCTTGTGCCCATTGTAGACGTGCCAAGTATAAACTAGGCTTTAGTAAAGTAAAATGTGCACCCTGCAAAAGTTGCTTCAAGTGACAAACGGAAGAATCACAGAGAGAGAGATCAAGTAGCCTGGCAACTCCAGATAAAGGCATTTCTAAATGAAAGCATAACTGTTAGTACATGTGATGTTGTACGTTAGGGGTCTATTCAAGATTTTACATAAAAGCAGTGTGACGGTGCAGGTCCAGCTCCATGCTCCCTCTTCCCTTTTTGGGAGCCTCTTGAACCTAACACTGTCGATAACGTAACCGAATAAGTGTGGAAGATGGGGACAAAACAGGTGGAAAGTGTTCAAGTGGTTTTAGAAAACAATAAAAAAAATCAAAGCAGTTCATGTCCAAAAGTGCAGTGCTTCCAATACATAATTAAATAAACCTTAAAACAGTGAAAAACCTGGTGATTAAAAACAATTCCAAAAATGAGAATAAAAACCAACAGTCACTGGGTCAAATGAGCCGAGCACAACTCCTTCCTACTCTCCCTAGCTCATCCATTGCTAGCTCAGCTGGCAGAGACTTCAGCAGCCACGGTCCTCTTCATTTCAATCCCCATCTTGGCTGTCTCCGTAGGTATTTGCCAGACCGCTCAAGGTTGGTTCCCCTCTTGCTATCCTTCTCACTCACATTGTTGTCCCTTGGATTCTTGATCGCTCCCAATCCACTGCACAATCAGTGGGGACGATCTGTCCTTTGAGTGCGGGACCACTGGCAACTCTGCCTTTTCTCTCTCTCTACCCAGCTGGCTCGTTGTCTCTTTCCGCCCCCAATGCCGCACTCTTGCTCTATATGCCTTTCTCTCTGTTTGTTTTTTCTTCCTCCCTGTGCCAGGCCATACTTATACAGCACTGTAGAGGCAGCATCTCAATCACGCACCACAGGAAGCCGATGAAGCAAGTGAGAAATATCGCACCCTCGCGTGCAGGTGTGCCTCGCCCCAATTACTTCACCAACTCCCCGCAGCTGCGCAAGTGCACCCACGGAGACTGACATGGCCAACGGTTTATTTAATAAAATAGCCATTCTTTCTGAGCCACAGACCTGCTATACCACACACAGTCTTTGTGAGTGTGGATGTAGAGTTTTGTAATTTCACCTAATGTGCACAAAGACAGTTGGCACAGCTGTCCCTCATCGGAGCTCCATGGGTCATTACCACACATGCACTCTCTGTGTATCAAAGCAGCCATCATTAGGATAGAGAGGAAAGAAAGAATGGAGAAAGAAAAAAGGGAGAACAAAACTGAAAGAAAGCAAGTGATTGCTCATTGTGAGATAAATTCCACATAGGAGAGGACATACAGCTTCAGCTCTTTCAAGAACTTTAACGAGAGCAAAGCCGAATGTTAAATTGCATGATGCAGTACATGTGAGCTGAACAATAAATCAGGGTAACCCTGCAGAGACATATGGTGAGAGGAACTCCAAGGGCAGAACAGAGTGCTCCTGCTGAACTGCTGAGAGCAAGAGTGAGTGAGTGCTCCAAGTACCCTGTATATGCTGAGGGATAGCAGTAGGATGAAGAAGTTGGACTCGGTGTGTCCCGGCCGACGCCAACAGAAAACTGGAATTCTGGAATTCTAGAATACTGCAACAAGCCACATAAGTCACTGAACATTGTAGATAAACAAAAAAAGAATACAGGCTCTTTGTGTACTTGTTTTAACATATATTTTTCATCCCATAGGGAACAGACAGATTCTAAATATTCAACCATTCACCAAGAAAGACCTGGAGATCCGCTCATTAGGAGATCGAATCCATGACATTGAGTTCATTCACTTTGTGTACCCAAATCGCAGAAAGGACGAGGCATTCAACAAGTACTACACAGGTGAGAATGTTCTATCACTTTCAGGGACAGAGGTAATGCACTGTCGGGTGACACCCTCATGCTTCTCAAAGAGATGGCTATGGAAGTGCTCCAACAGCTGGGCTCCCTGCATTGTATAAAAGTGTTAGTTGGAAGGGTTTTATATGAACTTCTGTTGTGACAATCATTCATGCCACCTGCTAACTCAAATTGTTCTGGTGTTCCTATTTGTTGCAGTTCCTCCGCCTAGCAGTAAATATGGTTACCTGCCAACCAGCATACAGACAAAAGTTGAAGGGTGAGTGGTTACGGTGCTTCAGAATCTTTTGTAAAGATGTGTAGCAGTGTTCAACACTTTTAAAACTATAATTTATTAAAGTTATCCATGAAAAAAAAGCATTTTTTATAGATTTAGACAACAAAAATAGTATTATTGATAACTGTAATTTAACTGATGTTTTATCAACCTCCTTTATGATTGACAGTGACTGCTGTGTCATGTGGAGTATGACATTTATTCTTACAGTGGGTACGGAAAGTATTCAGACCCCCTTCAATTTTTCACTCTTTGTTATATTGCAGCCATTTGCTAAAATCATTTAAATTAATTTTTTCCTCATTAATGTACACACAGCACCCCATATTGACAGACAAAAAAAGAATTTTTGAAATTGTTGCAGATTTATTAAAAAAGAAAAACTGAAATATCACATGGTCCTAAGTATTCAGACCCTTTGCTGTGACACTCATATATTTATATTTGTGTGGAGTTTACATGTTCATCCTTGAGATCACCTTCATTTGAGTCCAGCTGTGTTTGATTATACTGATTTGACTTGATTAGGAAAGCCACACACCTGTCTATATAAGACCTTACAGCTCACAATGCATGTCAGAGCAAATGAGAATCATGAGGTCAAAGGAACTGCCTGAAGAGCTCAGAGACAGAATTGTGGCAAGGCACAGATCTGGCCAAGGTTACAAAAAACTTTCTGCTGCACTTAAGGTTCCCAAGAGCACAGTGGCCTCCATAATCCTTAAATGGAAGAGGTTTGGGACGACCAGAACCCTTCCTAGAGCTGGTCGTCCGGCCAAGCTGAGCTACCGGGGGAGAAGAGCCTTGGTGAGAGAAGTAAAGAAGAACCCAAAGATCACTTTGGCTGAGCTCCAGAGATGCAGTCAGGAGATGGGAGAAAGTTGTAGAAAGTCAACCATCACTGCAGCCCTCCACCAGTCAGGGTTTTATGGCAGAGTGGCCTGTCGGAAGCCTCTCCTCAGTGCAAGACACATGACAGCCCGCATGGAGTTTGCTAAAAGACACCTGAAGATTCTCTGGTCTGATGAGACCAAGATAGAACTTTTTGGCCTTAATTCTAAGCGGTATGTGTGGAGACAACCAGGCACTGCTCATCACTTGTCCAATACAGTCCCCACAGTGAAGCATGGCAGTCGTAGCATCATGCTGTAGGGGTGTTTTTCAGCTGCAGGGACAGGACGACTGGTTGCAATCGAGGGAAAGATGAATGCGGCCAAGTACAGGGATATCCTGGACAAAAACCTTCTCCAGAGTCCTAAGGACCTCAGACTGGGCCGAAGGTTTACCTTCCAACAAGACAATGACCCTAAGCACACAGCTAAAATAACGAAGGAGTGGCTTCACAACAACTCTGTGACTGTTCTTGAATGGCCCAGCCAGAGCCCTGACTTAAACCCAATTGAGCATCTCTGGAGAGACCTAAAAATGGCTGTCCACCAACGTTTACCATCCAACCTGACAGAACTGGAGAGGATCTGCAAGGAGGAATGGCAGAGGATCCCCAGATCCAGGTGTGAAAAACTTGTTGCATCTTTCCCAAGAAGACTCATGGCTGTATTAGCTCAAAAGGGTGCTTCTACTAAATACTGAGCAAAGGGTCTGAATACTTTGGACCATGTGATATTTCAGTTTTTCTTTTTTAATAAATCTGCAACAATTTCAAAAATTCTTTTTTTGTCTGTCAATATGGGGTGCTGTGTGTACATTAATGAGGAAAAAATTAATTTAAATGATTTTAGCAAATGGCTGCAATATAACAAAGAGTGAAAAATTGAAGGGGGTCTGAATACTTTCCGTACCCACTGTATATCCGGCCAGTCATCACATGAGAGAGATCCACCCAATAAAATCTGTGTTTGGCTATATTATCCTTTGAGTTTTGTCAGTCTTATTTGTGCATCTTGACAGGAAATGCATAATTTGCATCATTATATAATATAATTTCATCCATTTTGTTAGCTTGCTTTGCTCAATACAAGGTTATGTGGAGTCTAAGCATATCCTTCAATCACTGAATGAATGCAAGGCAAGAATAATTTCTAAACAGAATTCATTCAAGTCATTCATGTGCACACACACTTAAACACTCCATGCCAATTTAGGCTTGCCCATTAAAATAACATAAGATGTCTGAGGAAGCCAGAGTACTCGGAGACAACCGATCTGGACACAGGTAAAATTGGCATATTCCACATAGGCAGTAAATTAGCTGGGACTCAAACCCAGACTTCCAGATCTTATCCGGCAATATTGCTAACCATCTTGCTATTATGTTGACCACTGACCTTTTCATCTTCACTGATTCTTATTTATTTATTACGCTTCTTCATACCCTGTGGACACACCCAGTCATTGTCTATGCGGGGCTTGCACATGCCTCCTCATATTTACATGTTTTTCTCTTGACACACCAGCTTCCTCAAACATTCTAAGGATGTCTGTGTTAGATTAAATCTAATCCAGCCCCATGTGAGTGTGGGTGGGTGAGTAGGCTGTCCATGGGTGGTTCCTGCTTTACATTCAGCACTTCCAGAATAGGTTCTGCCCCCTCAAACTCCCTGCATTTGATTACACAGGTCTGTGAACGTTATGTTACAACTATAGATGATTGTCTTTCTCTATTGTTTAACCTTATTGTTAAGATTTATTAGTGCATGCATAACTTCAATACAAATAAGTTTTGCACACTAGTTTCCTTGTTTTTGGAACTAGAACACTGTCAGGGTGGTGACTTGAACTGGTGGCCTTGGGGTTTGCAGTCCAAAGCCATATCTAATAGGTTTCTCGTTATAGGTCTTTATAGAAAAACCATCAAAGTATAAGAGAGAAACTTTAGAAGAAATTTAGGTGAAAGCCTTGACTAGTTTGTACCCAGCATCACTATTAACATGCCCCATTTTCTACAGTGTCCACATACATTTATAAATGATGTTTGGAAAATAAATGAATGAACAGGTGGCTATTTTGAGGTTGCTAAAAGTATGTCTGTTGTTTAGGTCAGTGTTTAGCAGACAGTGTGTTATAATGAATAAAGCAGTGGATTCTGCACCATGACAATGCTAGTTTATTCCTTGACCCAGAGTGAATGACTGCAGAAACACAAAAAATGATCCTACACTTGTGATTTTATAGATTGTTTGGATAGTGTGCCATCTAAAATGTAATGCAGCTTCAGTATGACTTGTCTGTATTTGTAGATAGATGCAACTTTACACAATGACATCGGCAAAGATAATATGAATCCTGTGAACTGTGGGACAAAAGAGAGTTGCAATTGTTACAATTGTTTAATCTAGCAGGTAAAAATGACAACAGACAGTGAAGTCATTTACATACTTGATATGTTACATTCAAGAATACACAAAGATGCCTCCATGTGTTTCTTTTTAAAATTTGCCCACTGTTTTGACAAAAAGTAGTAAAACATGGATTAGGTTTTATCAGGGCATTGTATGTGAAAGTCGAAAAGCAAAATTGGACAAATCCAGACCATGTAGGTAACTGATCCGGCAGCCAGAAATACAAATTTAACTTTATGAGGCTAGAAGTTTCCAGAGAAGTTCAGCAGAGGATTTGGCTCCATCCTGAAAATCATGTTTTCCTTGCTATTGCTATGGTTTCAAATTTTACAAAAGAAAAAAAACAACAGCTGGGAATTAGCACTAATCAAAAGTGACAGTGCATTTCAGGGCATTACTTGCAAAAGTAATCAAGAAAACAAGATACCAGGATAATTACCAAGTAATTATTGTTACCAATCTACACCCTAGGCAGGTAACTGTGCCAGATGTGCCACACCCCACCTCTAACTGACTGCAACACAGGGTTTTATGAAATAAGACATTAAACAGAATAGGGTATGATGGGGGCACATTCAAAGAGGTACAACTCTGGTAGGAAGAACACACATTAAAACAAACATTAAAAACACACACATTTAAACTCGCATTAAAAAAACCCATGTGGGTAACACATGCAAGCCAGAAGCTAGCAGTGAAAGAGCAAACATCTGATGCGAAGAAGGCGGTTTTAATGGGCTGTCAGAGTAAAGGAAATAGCATGGAGCTTGGTGAGGCAGAAGGTTAGATAGGCAAAGACTCTCTAAGAGACCAGCTTTATTTAAGTTGATGTTTTTTTATGAGTGGCATACAGGGAAAATACATTTGTTCATTTAGGTCCAACTTGGAAGTTTTGTTTGGCTTTAGATATATTTTAGTGTTTACTTCACTCCCTTGTACTATCTGTACCTTGTTAGGTCACCAGCAGTGGGTGCACTATGGAATAAAGAGGCCTGAAACCCAAGAAACATTTCCCACATCATTATACTACCACCTCTAGTTAGTACTGTCATGATGGATTATGGAATTTATGAAAGTTAAGCCAAATCCTAACCCCATCTATCAGCATGTCATAGCAGAAATCAAGATTTCTCAGAACAAATGACATTATTCCAGTTTTCAGTCATCCAGTTTTAATGATCACTTGGCAGCTGTAGCCTCATTTTTGTACTTTCCGAGCATGAATGTTGCAAAAAAGCTATTATTTGATTATCTGTAGCCTTTTCTGTTAGATTGAATGAGTCTAGTTGTTTTGCTTTGACCTCCCTTATTAACATGGTGTCACTCACTAAATTAGAACATTAGGAAAATCTAGTCAAGAAGAGGCCATTCAGCCCGACAAAGCTCTCCTCTCCTATCAACTTAATTCTTCCCAAATAACATCTAGTTTTGAAAGTCCCTAAAGTTTTACTGTCTGTCACAGTACTTTGTAGCTTATTACATGTGTCTGTGGAAAGAAAAACTCCCTAATCTTTGTGTGAAATTTACACTTAACGAGTTTCCAACTGTGTCGCCGTGTTCTTGTTGAAGTCATTAGGTCTCGATCCACTCTACTAATTCCCTTCATAATTTTAAACACTTCAGTCATGCATCCTCTTAATTTCCTTTTACTTAAACCTAAAAGATTTCAGGTCTTTTAATCTTTCCTCCTAATTCATCTCCTGCAGCCCTAGAATCAGCCTAGTCACTCTTCTCTGGACTTTTTCTAGTGCTTCTAATCTTTTTTATAGTGTTGGAGGCCAAAACTGTACACAGTACTCCAGGTGAGGCCTCACCAGTATGTTATAAAGCTTCAGCATACCCTCCTTGGACTTGTACTCCATAAGCTATATTGTCCAACATTCTTTTAGCCTTCTTAATGGCTTCTGAATACTATCTAAAAGTTGATAGTGTCAGGTCCACTGCCACTTTTAAATCCTTCTCATAAGGCGTACTTTCAATTTTCAGACCTCCTATTGTGTACTCAAACCTAACTTTTTTACTTTCTATGTATAATACTTTACATTTACCAAAATTAAATTTCATCTGCCAAAAATCTGCCCCAGATTGTATGCTGTCCAACTCCCTCTGTAATGATTCAACAGGTTCTACTCAAACCATATCCTTTTGCTTCTTCCTCTTAGAATTCCAGCATGTTGGTAAAACATGACCTCCTTCTTCTGAGCCCATTCTGACTGTTCAGTTAAACTCCTGTTCTTGCCATGTGTTACTCTATCTTTTCCTCAGTAATTCCTTCCATTAATTTTCCTGTGATGTGCATTTAGCTTACTGGCCTATAGTTGCTTAGACCTGCCCCAATCACCCTTTTTATATAATGAGGTAATGTTTGCCATGTTCCAGTCCTTTGAATTTCTCCAGTGCGCAGTGACTTCCTAAAATTATGTGTCAAGGTTTTATATATGTTCTCACTATCCTCCTTAAGTACTCAAGGATAAATACTAGCAGGCCCTGGTGATTTGTTTGATTTCAGGCTTTTTAATCTGAGCAGTTCTTCTCCCTCTACAATTTCCATATCACTCAGTACCTCCTTAGTAGTCTCTGTTTCCACTGAAAGTTTATCCACTTCCTCACATGTGAAGACCTCAACAAAATGCAAGCTCAGAGAATCTTCTATTTTATTGTCTGTATTTTTAATTCTCCTTTACTATTCCTGATGCACTTCACCATTTCTTTGACTGTTCTTTTACTACTAAAATACCGAAAGAATCTGTTTGGGTCGTCTTTTGCCTTATCTGCTATATTCCTCTCTATCTGCCTTTTAGCCTTCCTAATATCCTCCTTAATGGTTGCCCTCATGTGCTCATATGCCCTATGAATCACTTTGAAGTTACTAATCTTATAAACCTTACAGAGCTGTTTATTTCCTTTGCAGCTTCTTTTTCAATTCTATATTAACCCACTGCAGAGTTTTTTCTTTCATTTCCCGCTGATTTCAAATTTTGGGATGTACCTGTCCTGCATTATATGTAAAATGTTTTCAAACATTTTCCACTGGCTCCACACTTAAAAGTTTATTTCAGTCCACCCCCCTTAAACTTTGCCACATCTGTTCGAAATTTGCCTTATCAAAGTTAAACTTAATAGTTTTGATCTTTGCATTTGCATTCTTCCAAAGCACTTATATTATGGTAATCACCTCTATACCCTCAATACTATCCTGTGTGGGGTACAGCCCGGAGACAGACAGGCAGACATGTTGGTTCACCACACACGTTTATTTACAATACTATTTACAAGTTAGTAAAGTGCATAACCCAGTGCCGCAGCACCAATCACCACTTCAAGTCCTGGCCACACAACAATGCCTTCTAGTCTCATCAGACCGCCTCCATTCCTCTTCTCCGAGCTCCGTCCTCTTCCACCCGACTCTTGCTATCAAATGGAGGGAGGCGGCCCCTTTTATGCACCCCCGGATGGGCTCCAGGTTCTTTCTGAGGAGCCTCCGCCAACACACCCCCGTGTGGCGGAAGCACCAGCTGTGTAGCCAGAAGCCCTCTGGGTGTCCCTGCTCCTCTTCCCCCAGCACTTCCTGGTGTGGCGGAAGTACTGAGGTCCAGAGCTCCCAAGGCATTGGGGCGCCCCCTGGCAGTTACCACGGGCCCCAACAGGGTTGGTCTTCCAAGCCCTCTACCCGTGGCCCCCAACACAACCAGGGCGGTCGCCCCCTCGTGGTCTGGAGGAGGTACAAGCCCTCCTCTGGTCCTCCTGGGCATCCCGGCTGGGTACCACCCCCAGCCGCGTGCCACACCTGATTATTACAAAATATTAAATCTAGACAGGTTTCCCATACATAAACAGTCACTAATTACATGTATAAACTCCTGCTCTCGTACTCTGCTGTTTACAAGGATAGCCCATTTAATATTTGGGTAGCTAAAGTCCCCCATGACTATAATACAGTATAGCCCTGTAAACTTGCCATTTTAATATTACCAAACAGATGTGCATTGAAGTTACTGTCTCCATGAGGCGGTCTATAACACACTCCTAAAATAAGACCTCTTTCCCTAATGCGTTCTAGACAAATCCAGATGTACTCACTAAGATGTGCTTAATCAACCAACTCAAAAAGATTTGCATTTAAGTTCTGTTTTACATAAACAACATCCCCCCTCTCTTGACCTTACCTGTGTGCTGTATATATTACTAAGCGTATTTGTCTTTTCACTATTGTTCATTCCTTCTTGTACAGTTCTAAACCTAGCTTAGCCTAAATGACCTTATTAGAGTTTTTAATTAGTGCACTATTCTTTGTATACTATACTCTAGTGAATAAAAACGGTGTTTCTGAGATGCTGGAACCATCATGTCTGGTACAAACAGTCATAAGAGAGTTAAGTTGCTTAAGCAACATGTCTTACCCTTTCAAATTTTTGGCAAAACAACTAAACCTCTTGACCTTACCTGTGTGCTGTATATATTAAGTTGCAGCCACATGATTGTCAGCTTGGGGGAACACTGGACAGAAAGCAGCTCTAAACAGGATGGTAGTTCAGCACAGGAAACACTCATGCATACACACACCCATGCTCACACATACAAGGCCAGTTTAGTGTCTTTAGTTCACTTTACCTGCATGTCTTTGAACTGTTAGAGGAAACCTGGAGATTCCAGAGAAAACCCCACACAAACATGCTGATTGTGTGTAAACTCCACACAGCCTCAGTGAGCATGAGCAAACTCCACATAGAAAATGGGCTCCTTGAAAAACTTGTCTACCACTCCTTAAATACACTCCCTGGTGTTCAAGGTCTTAAAATCTTTTAGCTCAATCCACACTATAAATCACAATACTTTATTAATCCAAAAGGAAATTACTTATGGGACAACTATGCAGATAGATAATGTGTTGATTTATAAGGCTATCAGTTTACAGCCAGAACATTTGCTTCAGGGGAAGGTAAATGGAAATGTAGGCCAATAATTATTGTTTTTTTTTTTTTAAGACAAACAGGTCTCATGAAACTAGTAGTTCCAAAGAAACAGAAAATAAGAGCTAAAACTATGTTTTCTTGTTTCAGTGAGATGTCTTCAGTGAGAATGAATGGCAGCAGTACTCCAGTTATTTCCAATGTGCCCAGTGACATAGATCCAATGATAATCAATTACACGTAAGTTTCTTAACAAAATATTACCATAGCGGGGTACAGTCTTGAAGTCTGTGCCAAGCTTCACTCAGAAATGATATCTGCACAGTCTGACCAAATTAAAGTGGTGGCATTTTGAAGACTATGAATAAGTGGACAGTTTGTGTGGATGGTGGACATGGCATGTTATACCATACCAATGAGCTATCCTGCCACAGGCATCCTGCATGTGATGTTTTTGGTGACTGGACAAATACATACATGGATGGGGATATGCATTAAGGTACAACTTCTCAGAGTTGAAAAGGCTTTCCACATTGGGATCTCTAACTCTTGTATCATCTTATGCAAATCCATGGGTAGAGAGCCTTCCAGCCATTTGTTATTTGAACCTGTTTATTCCAATTACGAGGTTGTAGGAGGGCAGAATTTGTCTTGGGAGCATCCAGTTACAAGAGAAGAATCAGGCAATGCACAGTATACATAAATACTCAAATACACCAGACTAACTTAGTGTCATTGGTTAATCCAGCATGCATATATTTGAGATATGGGCAATACAATGATCTCTCAAACACCTACACATACATACAAAAAAAATGCTATTAGATACTTTCATGTTAAATAGATTAAGCAGACACGTTGCTCACATAGTTTAGAATGATGTAAATGCTGCTTTAATTGTTTAGTTTCTACCTGAGGTTTGATGCATTTGAACAAATCTGTATCCTCATGTGTGATATTTCTGTATTTCATGAGTGGTATAATCTATTCTTGCATTTTGCCTTGTAGTTTGTACTATTGTATTATATTTTTGAGGTGGCAATAATACAATGGCCATCTAAATCTGTGAAGAAGATTACTTGTATTATGTTTTGTGTATTGACCCATCTAGAAGGGGGTCTCTTTCTGAATTGCCCTTCCTAAGATTTCTTCCAATTTGTTTCCCTACAAGGGTTTTTGGGAGTTTGTTTTTTCCTTGTCTACTTAGGGAGTCAAGGCAGGGGTGCTGTCAAAAGACAGGGCCTTTTAAATCCCATTGAGGCATTTCTTTAGCTAATATTGGAGAAACAGAATCATACTTTCTTGCCCCAACCAGAAAGCGAGCAGCAGCATTCTGGACCAACTGTAACCTGCGTATCAGGGATTTGCTAATCCCAGAATACAGCTATTTACAGTAATCAAGTTGAGAAAAGATAAAAGCATGAGTAGCTTTCTCAAGATCCCTAGAAGATAAAAGAAGGCTTGATCTTACCTAATAGACGAAGCTGGAAAAAGCAGCTCTTGACTACAGAATTAACTTGTTTCTCAAAAGAGAGGTTACTGTCAAAGATAACACCTAGATTGCGGACTTGAGGTTTTCAAAAGACAGAGAAAGAGCCGAGAAGTCCAAGACCAATTTGGGCTTTAGCTGATGGACCCACTATAAGCACCTCCATATTATTTTGATTCAGTTCCAGAAAATTATTAGCCATCCAGGATCTTAGTTCAGAAAGACAGTTGTGCAATTGATTTATTGCAGAGTTGCAGCCGGGAATATAAACCTGGGTATCATCAGCATAGCAGTGAAAAGAAATGTTAAATTTTCTAAAAGTAGCTCCAAAAGGGTGAAGGTATATAGAGAATAAGACAGGACCCAAAATGGATCCCTGAGGAACACCACATTTAAGAGGAGCAGTAGACGAAAAAGAGGAATTTAAAGTCACTGAAAAGTGTTTACCAGTTAGATATGACCTGGACCAGTTAAGAGCAGCCCCTCTAAGCCCAACAGCAATATCTCATGGTCAGTAGTGTCAAAGGCAGACTGCAGTGCCACCTGAGTCAGTAATAATAGAGATGTCATTGAATACTTTAAGGAGGGCCATCTCAACACTATGATAACGCCTAAAGCCAGCTTGATAGATCTTAAATAAATTATTGGAGTTAAGGTGATCAACCAATTGATTATAAATAATTCTTTCTAATATTTTAGCCAGAAATGGCAATTGGGAAATCAGGTGAAAATTGGCTAAAACTCGAGGATCTAATTCTGCCTTTTTTAGACCAGGACGCACTGCAGCATGTTTCAAAAATGAGGGCACAACCCCCGCACTAATAGAATCATTGATAATGGCTAGTAAAGATGGGCCCAAAACATCAAAGGCTTCCACTAGCAGGCGTGGTGGTACAATATCAAGAGGACTGGGAGCTGGTTTAAGGGTGTCAATAGTTCTTTTAAGCTGTGAAAATGAGACAGAATCAAAAGATTCGAATACAATACCATGATTAACAGTGCAGCCATGGTCTGTGCTTCTGTTTCTAGTAGTAGGGACAGGGTAATACAAAAGGCCTGCAAAGAAAGTAAAAGTAAATGGTGTATAAATAGTGTTCAGGTTTATGCATCTAGGAATTTATCTCTGCGTTGCACATAGGGTGTAAGTCTCTAAACCTTTCTTATGCAATATGTTTTTTTATAAAAGAAGGTTATCATTGTCTCAGTTTGTTAAATTTCTTCTCACTACCCTCTTGCTCAAATGTGAAAGAGGCAGACTTGTATATTCCATTTAACAAACAAGCAGTTGTGATTTAAGTTGCTTACCTAGTAAGGATGTTTAGGTCCTGCTGGCGACTTCCTGGCTGCTGAAACTGTGAAATGCTCCTTGACTAACCAAAAACCACAGCAGTGTTGTCTGTGTGATATTGGCTGTCTTAAAATAAATGGTGACAGATTTCAGCTGACTAAGTGGGACAGTAGAAAATTTTCTTCTCCTGTATTAAGTCTGTGGTAAAATAATGTGATAAGTAAGAGGCACTTGTTGAAATGTAGATCAAAGGATGTGTGTGTGGTAAAGTGGGTGGGTGTGTGTGTGTGGTAAGGTATGTGCATGTATTCAGTTTACCAGTCTGTCACGCTTTTGCTCTTTTTCTCTTTCCTCCTCCTCTTAAGGGGTATTCCTGCCAAACTGGTTCAGATGATTCACTTTTCTCCTGAACCCTTTATGGGACTGTCCCAGCTATTGAGGCAGAGCTTAGCTTTTGAGGAAATTATTCATCTCCTGAATTTCTAAGGAAATTTCCTCCCACACAAAACCAGGTTCCCACCTCTGAAATTTAGACTTTTAAAATTTAGAGTGTCATTTTTATTTTGTTACTGCTTAAGTACTTTCTTTTTTAAAATGTCAGTGAGAAAGATTAAACATTCCATCATAAGCAAAGAAAACAACACGTGTGCTTTATATTTTCATAACCACTTTATTCCTGTTTGAAGGTGCTTGTGTCTTTCCTGGCAATATCTGCTATAAAGGAGGAACCAATCCTGTACCTAGGAATATTAATTATTATTTTCATTATTTGTCCAGTTATTTAAATATTAATTACCAATTAACCAAATAATAAGTAACACATTATTACTGATGATTAAAAAAATAAGTATCTTAATCTTAATTTCAGAGCCAAACATCAACTGGTATAATCTTTGAATACTTCATCCATTCTTTTTCTGAACATCAAGAATGTGCGCCAGTCCATCACAAGGCACACCCACATTTATTCACACCAAGTCACTTTAGTGTTGCCAGTCAAACTAACCTGCATGACTTTTGTGTGTGGGAGTAAAGTTGAAGTACCTACTGAAATGACAGTGACAATGTGCAGACTTTTAAACAGTATGCTAGAGTTGTGTGGAATCCATACTAAACATGCTGCCTCTTCACAGGATAATGACTCATTTTAATTGAACACTCAATGCCTTAGTAACGGTTTATTGTGTTTGATGGAAAATAGAAAGATGGCTGCAACATGGAACCAACAGGAATACCTCTGCAGTGCATTGTTAATTCAGGAGAGGTCACATTTATTTCGCATTTGATTGGATGGAACTGGTTAAAACAGGAGACACATAAACATATCTTTTCATGCCTTTACAGAGTGAGCCCCATCCCAAGGTGTTTTTCTGGGACATAGCATTAGTATAATCGTATTTCTTACAAATGAAGTGCTAGGTAATTCAGGTCACTTGCTTAGTGTCACTCAAATGGTGAGAAGGTGAAATTTAATGTCAGTAAATGTAAAGTATTACACATAGGAAGTAAAAATGTTAGATTTGAATACACAATGGGCGGTCGGAAAATCGAGAGTACACCTTATGAGAAAGATTTAGGAGTCATAGTGGACTCTAAGCTATCAACTTCCCGACAGTGTTCAGAAGCCATTAAGATGGCTACCAGAATGTTAGGTTATATAGCACGATGTGTGGAGTATAAATCCAAAGAGCTTATGCTCAGCCTTTATAATGCACTGGTGAGGCCTCATCTTGAGTACTGTGTGCAGTTTTGGTCTCCAGGCTACAAAAAGGACATAGCAGCACTAGAAAAGGTCCAGAGAAGAGCGACTAGGCTGATTCGAGGGCTACAGGAAAGATTAAAAGAGCTGAGCCTAGTTTAAGCTCAGAACATTAAGAGGTGACATGATTGAAGTGTTTTAAAATTATAAAGGGAATTAGTACAGTGGATCGAGACTGTTATTTTAAAATGAGTTCATCAAGAACACAGGGACACAGTTGGGAACTTGTTAAGGGTAAATTTCGCACAAACATTAGGAAGTTTTTCTTTACACAAAGAACAACAGACACTTGGAATAAGCTACCAAGTAGTGTGGTAGACAGTAAGACGTTAGGGACTTTCAAAACTCGACTTGATGTTTTTTGGAAGAAATAAGTGGATAGGACTGGCGAGCTTTGTTGAGCTAAATGGCCTGTTCTTATCTAGAGTGTTCTAATGTTCTAACTGTTGGTGCAATTATTCGGAAATGGAAGAAATATAAAATGACCATCAATCGCCTTCGGTCTGGAACTCCATGCAAAATCTTGCCTCTTGGGGTGAGGATGATCATAAGGAAGGTGAGGGATCAGCCCAAAACTACAGGGCCCATCTTAAGTATGCCAATGAACATCTGGGCCTGTACATGTGCCTTCTTGAACAGGGTGACCTTGTGGGCACTGCAAGATTTCAATCCTTTATGGCGTAGTGTGTTACCAATGGTGTTCTTGGTGATTGTGGTCCCAACTGCCTTCAGATCATTACCAATCTTCTCCCATGTAGTTTTGTGCTGATCCCTCACCTTTCTCATGATCATCCTTGCCCCATGAGGCAAAATCTTGCATGGAGTTCCAGGTTGAGAGCCATTGATGGTCATTTTATATTTCTACCATTTCCAAATGATCACACCAACAATTGTCACCTTCTCACCATGCTTATTGCTGGTGGTCTTGTAGCCCATTCCAGCCTTGTGCAGTTCTTGTCCTTGACGTCCTTTGACATCTCTCTGGTCTTACCCATGGTGGTGGAGAGGCTGGAATGGAAGAAATTGATTCTGGGGGCAGTTGTGCTTTATACACATAACTAAGTGAGATCAGGAGTATCTGTAATTGATTGTAATCTGTGTACCACGTGGGCACACAGTCAATCTGTGGGAGTCACAATTCTGGCTGCCTTGTATGGGATCAAATACTTATTTCTCTCAATGATATGCAAATCAAGTTGTAACTTTTATGTAATGTGTTTTTCTGGATTTTGGTCGATATTCTGTCTCTCTCCATTAAAATGAAATTATCATAAAAATTAGAGACTGTTCATTTCTTTGTAAGTGAGCAAACTTACAAATTCAGCAGGGGATCAAATACTTATTTCTCGCCCTGTATCAAATTAGGTAAGAAAAGAACAAAACATTGAAACATTAGAAAAAGATTCTTGCTCTGTAATGCTAGTTTAACTTCTTAAAACAAACCATGGATAAGGCACAAGAAATTGTTTCATTATTATAAAGGGGTGTTTGGTGTAATAGTGGAAATGTGTGTATGGGCGGGTTTCTTGTTATTGCTGAGTTTTGGATTCCTTACTTGTGTCTAGGTAGCTTAATTCAGAGAAGAAATCCATAGGCTGAGTGGTTAATTAATCCAACAAGATCCCACTGTAATGTACACACAAGCAGTGGCATTCACATTTTTTCATCTTATTCAAATGGTATTTACAACAACGACTCTAGTAATAACTGGCATATTGGCTAACATTGGGACCTCAGGGTTCCCATGTCCTGGTTTCAAATGCTTCATCTGGTTATAGTTTTTTGTCTGTGTAGGACTCACTCATTCTTCCCAAGTCCGCATAGATTTTCCTCCCATATTCTCAAAGATGTGCTAGTTAGGTTGATGGGGGTCTACAAATTATCCTGTGTTAGTTTGGCTATGTGCATGTGACCCTAAACTGGATTAAACAAGTTTGAGAAGGTTGTGTTATGTATGTAGTTCATTGAATGATGCGGTTGCTCTAAATGCCACTTTATATCCTTGCTTCTCTTTATAACTAGAACATTCTGGTATGTTCTGGTTATATGATAATAATCTTGTGCCTGATCTTCATCTTGATATTGTTTTGTAGTTTGCCTCAGGATGTTTGCATGTTAGGTTATGTGCATTTTTAGGTTATTTGGTGCCATATGAGAAAGAGTAACTTAAGTGGACTCGTGGTCAGTTTTGCCAGTATCAGCTCCAGCACCTGCCACCCTAAGTTAGGTTAAATGGGTTTGGTTGGGGATGGATGAGGGTAAATGTGAGTATTATTTTGTCATCTGTTGAATATTTTATTGCTTTTATAGGCTGTGAACTGGCTGATTAGCTTATTTTCTCTTTTGTACTGCATCCATGTACAGCATGCTGTGGTTTCAGTGATAAATCTTTTGCAAAATCTCGCCTCTGTTACTGTGTCAGGTCACTCTCATGGTCACTCACTCTGAGTGTTACTCTTTATTTACTATACACTGTTGGCATGTGCATGTTTGATTGAACAAAAACAATAAAGCAAATTATTTTGGGTGCCACGTCAACAGATCTTAGCAGTTACTTAAGCTAAGGAGCTAGATGGGTTAAATGATCTCCAGCTGTGTAAATAATTTTTAAAATCATTAACTCCAAATTTGAAAAAAGTCCTAGACACCAAGTGAAATAATTCATTTCAGTCTGTCTTGACTCGCTTCAGCATTCTTCATATTCTATGGCGTTTCTTCTGCCTGAACCATCCTCTCTTTCACTCAGATTTTGCAGTCACTATTTTCTTTTTCTTGCTAGATGAGATCATACCAATAATTAGATAATTCTATATGAGCAGATCACACACAGTGCTGACGTCATGCTTTCTTTTTTCAGAGAACAGCAGCCTACACGCATAAATGATGTCTCAACTCCAGTTGTTACTTCTACAATGCCCAGTGAAGTGGATCCAATGACATTCAACTTCTCGTAAGTATTGTAATAAAACTGAGTAATGTATGGAATGTCTTTCTGTGATATAAGAAATTGTTTTAATGTAATGTCCTCCTGCTCTACATTGTGATATCTCTTTTGAATTGGAAAATTCTGTTTCTACCTATAGTATAGTAATGGACAGGTGCACAGAAAATGTGTTTATTGTTAACTTACTTCTTGGTTTGGTGGGCAGTTTTCCTTATATAATGTAATGTACTGCATTTCCAAGTGACAGTTACAGTATGCATATGGAGCATAACTATTAAAATAAAATACAGGAAAACATACTTCAATATTTACTGTACTATGTTACTATGTACTGTCCATCAATGATGAGTGTTTGTGTGTTAATATAAATATATAAAAAATATACTAGCTATGTTACCTTAAGACAGTGGGCCTCAGTTAATCGGATATATCACAGTTACTATATATAACTGAGTACTTTCCTGTATATTATACTAGTTTGTTTGTTCGTTCATCCATTCATTTGAGTACAACTCTCTGCCACTCTGTGGATCAATGCTCTCGATGTCTTCCGATCTCCCACAGCTTCTTTCACGTCAGCTATGTTCAGTTCAGTATCTTTTTTGATGATATCCAGCCAGCTTTGCATGATGTGACCAAAGTAGGAAAGCTTTTGCTTTGTCATCTTGGCCTCAAGAGAGAACTTTGGTTTGTTCCATTCCAGAACTGTTTGGTTCGTCATTCTGTTTGTCCACGGAATGTGTAGTAGACATTTCCAGTACAGCACCTCAAATGTCTGTCTGCCTTTCTCAGCATATGTTGCGATTATGTTAACAATCACACTGACCAATCTACATTTAGTTGCCAGGCTGATGTCTTTGCTCTTCCAAATGTTGCTCGTACTGACCATTGCATTTCTTCCAAGTGCTAGCCGTCTCTTGATCTCAGGGATGCAGTAACCATTGCAATTAACTTTAGAGCCAAGAAAGGTGAAATCTTCAATCACTTTAATTTCATTATTGTTGATCTTTATATTGACGCTTGTATATTTTTTATGTTGTCATGATCTTTATCTTCTTGATATTCAGGCGCATTGAAACCTTCTCACTTTCTTGTTTGACTTACTTCGTGATCAGATGTTTGAGGTCCTTCTCGTTTTCAGCCAGCAGGATAGTTTCATCAGCATATCGGAGGTTATTAATGTTCCTGCCTCTGGTTCTCACACCAATCTTCAAGTCATCCAGGTCTGCTCACCATATGACAGCTTCTGTGAACATTTTGAAGGTTGCTGGTGACAGGATGCATCCTTTGCATGTGCCCTTTCCGATTTGAATCAAACCATATCTCTATATATTGTTCAGACTGTAGCTTATTGATATTTATATAGCGATCTTATGAGCTCCGTTAGGTGTGGTGGTGTGCACATTTCCTTCAGGCAGGTCCAGAGCTTGCTGTGTTCAAGATCATTGAACACCTTTAAATAATTGATGAAACAAATGTAGAGGTTTTTCGGATATTTCCTGTTTTTTTCCATAATCCATTGAATGTTGGCAATATGATCACGAGTGCATCTTCCTTTCATGAAGCCATCTTGCATATCTGGTATTTTTCCCTATCGACGGTTGTACTCAAGAGTTGTTGGATGATCTTCAGAAGGATTTTGCTTCCGTGTGGTGTTAAGGCTATGGTGCGGTAATTAAAATTTTTTATTAGAGGCTAATATTATTAGTTCACTGGAACTCCTTGCTCTTGAATATATTAGATTCAATTGACCATGAGTAAAACATTCATGCCATAGATCAGTTCTTGTTTTTCCTACTGGCTGACCTTGGCTTTTGTTGATGGTTATTGCAAAACACAGTTTTACGGTAAACTGTATTGTTTTGAATTGAAACAGGTAATTTAGTAGGATTATATGGAATTTTAGGTATAATATAACTTGACCCTGCAGCACATCCTGTAAAAATGGTAGCTTCAATCAGATTTGAATGTAACACTTTGATCTGTAATCTTGTTGCAGTACAAAGTTTTGAAAGGGTTTAGATCAAAAGCAATATACACTGAACTGGGGTTTACTTTAACTTATTACATAAAGCATTGATATTTACAGACTGCATATTTACATGGGGCATGCAGTGAGCTGAATGTTTTAATTGGGGTACACAAATATGACAAAATTAATAGTTAATGATTATTACCTTGATACTGTAATTACAGTACACTACAATGAAAAATGCACCTTGTCTTGCCAACTGCATGTCCTGTATTATTTTTACACACAGTACAGTACAACCATCATTGTACAGAGAATCACTTAAAAAATTAATATAAAATTGTTAAATGCTGGATTAGTTGAAGAATTAAAAACATTTTTTTTATTTGTCACAATAAGGATTCTGATTTGGTCTTCTGCTGTTGTAGCTCATCCACCTCAAGGTTCAATGTGTTGTGCATTCTGAGATGCTTTTCTGCACACCACAGTGGACCAGAGTGACTATCTGAGTTATTGTAGCCTTTCTGTCAGCTCAAACTGGAGCCATTCTCCTTTGACATCTCTCATTAACAATGTGTTTCAATTCACAGAATTGCTGCTCACTGGATGTTTTATGTTTTTGACACCCTTTTAAATAAACTCTGGAGACAGTTGTGTGTAAAAATCCCAGGAGATCAGCAGTTACAGAAATACTCAGACCAGGTCGTCTGGCATGAACAATCCTGCCAGAGTCTAAATCACCGAGATCACATGTTTTTCCACACTCTGGTGTTTGATGTGAATATTAAGTGAAGCTCCTGACTTGTATCCACATGATTTTATGTATTGAGCTGCTGCCACGTGATTGGCTGATTAGATAACTGCATGGATAAGCAGGTGTATGGGTGTGCGTAATATTTTGCACAGTGAGTGTATGTATGAAGATATAGCTTTACACATACGGTATATTGTAAAGTATACAGTACATTGATCTTTATTTGTCCCCAGGGAGAAATTAAACTTTTTACAGAAACTCTATAAATAAATAAATACATAAATAGATAGATAGATAGATAGATAGATAGATAGATAGATAGATAGATAGAT
>JANRMT010062791.1:129406889-129442021 GCA_026402145.1 Polypterus bichir lapradei | reverse complement strand
TATATAGAGAGAGAGAGAGAGAGAGAGAGAGAGAGAGAGAGAGAGAGAGAGAGAGAGAGAGAGATGACAACAACACTCACATCAATGACAAAACAATTACATTAACAATCATGTTACATTATTTTTAAAATATTTCCTTTTCTTTTTCGTAACTTCTTTAACACACTACTTCTCTGCTGCGAAGCACGGGTATTCTGCTATATATAGATATAAGAACAACACTCATATCAATGACAAAACAATTACATTAACAATCATGTTACGCTATTTTTAAAATTTTTCCTTTTCTTTTTCATACCTTCTTTAACACACTACTTCTCCGCTGCGAAGCGCGGGTATTCTGCTAGTGAACAATAATCTTCCTTACTCTCACAGTAGACTATTTCACAAAAACACCAGGAAGTGCCAAGTTGAATTTTCTATCCTGTCTGCTCTTCACCTCACATTGATTAGACTGACATTCATGTTTTTCTTTCCTTGTAAGCCTTTCTCTTCAGAGTCTGAATGCAAACTTAGTAAGTCCTCGCTGGAAGTTCTCAGATGCTGGGATTTAAATAAAATGACCCATTCCTTTGTAAACATACAGCAGCTTTTGCCAGTACTTATTCATGAGCTCCTTCAAGCATAATAAATGGGTTGAGAAGGAATGTCCTATATGCTGATGAATCATTTTTTACCATCAAATTAATTAATGGAACCATTTTCTAAAAACATTATTGTTAACCTTTGCCAACAGTTCAAAAAAAGTGTCCCAACAACAAAGACTCTAATGGTCAAGTGATGGTGTGACACATTCCTGAGTATCTTCATCCCAAGTAAAATTAATGAAGGTCGCTGTTACTATTCTGAGTGATCATCTCTATCTCAAGATGTTACATTTAAGTCCTTCCCAGGATTGTTTTCTATTGACGTGGAATATTGAACTTGACAACAACATTTTGGAATTTTGGTGATTTGAGAAGTCATAGGATGAAATTAACCAAATGTTCTGACCTTGCTTGGGGCGAGACCACAGTGCATTTGTGGGTTTGTCTGTTAGTGTCCAAGTCTATGTACAGGATGAATAAGTTCTCGTTCTTTCAGTTCAGCTCCTGACTCCTGCTGCTCCAGTGCCACATTGTGTCCCTCTCCTTTTGCTTGCATGCATTGATGTAATTCCTGACTTGTTTTGTCGGTGTTCTCATTTTCTTCACCCATTACTTATATGTCTACTAGACTCATTCCAGGATTGCGTAGCATACGTTGTGAGAAGGCAATGAAAAATATGTATGTTTTGATTGAACGCTCGATTTAAGTGTAATTTTAAATAATATAAGTCAATACCAGCTTTTACTTTAAAATAATTTCATTAAAAAAAATGTACATCTGATTTTCTGCATTACCACATACAGTCGTGGCCAAGGGTTTTGAGAATGACACAAATATTGGTTTTCACAAAGTTTGCCTCTTCAGTGTTTTTAGATCTTTTTGTCAGATCTATGGTATACTGAAGTATAATTACAAGCATTTCAAAAGTTTCAAAGGATTTCATTGACAATTACAATTATGTTAACATTGCTGGCCCTTCTTTTTCAAGACCTCTGCAATTTGCCCTGGCATGATGTCAATCAACTTCTGGGCCAAATCCTGACTGATGGCAGCCCATTCTTGCATAATCAATGCTTGGAGTTTGTCAGAATTTGTGGGGTTTTGATCACAATGTCTCAATGGGATTAAGGTCTGGGGAGTTTCCTGGCCATGGACCCAAAATGTTGATGTTTTCTTCCCTGAGCCACTTAGTTATCACTTTTGCCTTATGGCACGGTGCTCCATCATGCTAGAAAAGCCATTGTTCGTCACCAAACTGTTCTTGGATGGTTGGGAGAAGTTGCTCTCAGAGGATGTTTTGGTACAATTCTTTATTCATGGCTGTGTTCTTAGGCACATGAATGGTCTCAGGATGCTTTACTGTTGGCATGACACAGGACTGATGGTTGCAATCACTTTTCCTTCTCCAGACAATCATTTTTCTGGATACCCCAAACAATTGGAAGGGGGATTCATCAGAGAAAATGACTTTACCCCAGTCCTCAGCAGTCCAATCCCTGTACCTTCTGCAGAATATCAGTCTGTCCCTGAATTTTTTTTGGCTTCTTTGCTGCCCTTCTTGACACCAGGCCATCCCCCAAAAGTCTTCGACTCACTGTGCATGCTGATGCACTCACACCTGCCTGCTGCCACCACTGCTTCGGAGGCGCCCTGATCCCACAGCTGAATCAACTTTAGGAGACGGTCCTGGCACTTGCTGGATGTTCTTGGGCGCCCTGAAGCCTTCTTCACAACAATTCAACCTCTCTCCTTGAAGTTCTTGATGATGCAATAGATGGTTGATTTAGGTGCAATCTTACTACCAGCAATAGCCTTACCTGTGAAGCCCTTTTTGTGCAAAACAATGATATTCCTTTTGTGGCAGGGCTGAAATGCAGTGGAAATTGTTTTTTTGGGATTAAGTTAATTTTCATGGCAAAGAGGGACTTTGCAATTAATTGCAATTCATCTGATCAACCTTCATAACTTTCTGGAGTATATGCAAATTGCCATCATGAAAACTGAAGCAGCAAACTTTGTGAAAATTAATATTTGTGTAATTCTCAAAACTTTTGGCCACTATTGTATTTCCAACCGTGAACATGGTCAGACCTTTAGATGTGTCCATAGAGTACAGTCTTCATGCTTGTTCCATTTGAGTATTTAAGTAATTTTAAAATGTTAAAATTGGTATTTTGATACTTTTGACAATCCTGGTTTTGGGACTGTTCTTCTCATGGTCTTCATCCTGGTGTCAGCTTCTGTGGGTACCATCATCTCACTGTCCTGAATTACTTGTTCGTCAGCATCACAGAACCTCTTTAGTCTTTCTTACCTCCTTTATCATAAATACCAAGGGTTGTGTCTGTCACTATACTCTTTCCACTAACTTCCCAGAATGCCCCATTCTTGCAATTCTTGTTGCTGCCTGTAGACTAGTCCTAGAAGCACTTCTTTGCTGTCTGTCATTCAGATCTTCCCGCCATGCATGCCATTTCAATATAGTTGTTATGCTGTACATTTTCAGAATTCATACATTTATCGTGACAAGTCATTTTGGCAAACTCAAATAAAAACAATAAACCAAAGGTTCCTTCTGTGCTTTGTCACTAACCCTTGCCATCTTTCGTTTGTAGGATGGATGGAGACTTGATGCCCCCAAGCAACTGGGAGATTGGAGAAATGCTAGCTGTGGACAGTACCCCTATGGACACCGACTTCTTATCACAGAAGAGATGTCATTGTGCTCAGAGCAGTCAGTGCTCCCACATCTGAGCCCTGCTGTTCTGCCTCTTTGTAAGGGATTGGTTAAGCAAATCCGGACTTCAATCTGAAAAAGTGGGTTTGATTTCTGGCAATCGCGATCACACTCTCACCCACAACTGCATGGACAGCTGAACTGTGGATTCAGAGTGGGTTACGTCATTGTAAATTGAAATATATCTGATTGTCAACTGGAGATTCAGCCTGCTTCTCATTTTTAATATCATACCTATGTTTATATCTTTATACATTTAAATTTCAATAAAAATGTAACGTTCAGGTGTTTGTGTATATTTTTGCCAATTTTGTTGGAATAGGGAAATTGTTAATCACTAGTGCTCCCTTTCCCCTTCATCTGCTTTGTTTCCTTATGATGGGCTTGAGTAGTTGTTAACATTTCATTTTTCCATCAATAATCTTTTTCTGTTCTTCGTGGATTAAATTGTCCCAATGTGGATTACTGTGCATGAGTGGGGCTGCTTCCTATTTATGGACAGCCCATTCCGAACACCAGGCCCACTACTTGCTGTACAGTCGATTACTGAGCTGGGGGAAGAACTTTTGCTTGCTTGGTATCTGAGTATTTCCACCACCTTAATACCAGACTGGTGTGCCTTTCTCTGGTGATTTCTACAAAAGACTGCTGCATAGTTTTATGTTGGGATATTTTTCAAAGCTCCCACATGAAATTCATTACTAAAAGATAAAATAAACTTGACTGTTCTCTTTAATATTTTTATGCTTTGAGATCATGATTAGTGAGCAGCAGTATAGTTTCATGCCAAGAAAGAGCACCTCAAATGCGATGTTTGCTCTGATGGAGTGTTGATGGAGAAGTTTAGAGAAGGCCAGAAGGAGTTGCATTGCATCTTTGTGGTAGAAAACATATGACAGGGTGCCTTGAGAGGAGTTTTGGTATTGTATGAGGAAGTCGGGAGTGGCAGAGAAGTATGTAAGAGTTGTACAGGATATGTACGAGGGAAGTGTGACAGTGGTGAGGTCTGGGGTAGGAGTGACGGATGCATTTATCATGGAGGTGGGATTACATCAGGGATCGGCTCTGAGCCCTTTCTTATTTGCAATGGTGATGGACAGGTTGACAGACGAGATTAGACAGGAGTCCCCGTGGACTATGATGTTTGCTGATGACATTGTGATTTGTAACAAGAGTAGAGAGCAGGATGAGGAGACCCTGGAGAGGTGGAGATATGCTCTAGAGAGGAGAGGAATGAAGGTCAGTAGGAACAAGACATAAGTGGATAGGACTGGTGAGCTTTGTTGGGCTGAATGGCCTGTTCTCATCTGGAGTGTTCTAATGTTCTAAGACAGAATACATGTGTGTGAATGAGAGGGAGGTCAGTGGAATGGTGAGGATGTAAGGAGTAGAGTTGGTGAAGGTGGATGAGTTTAAATACTTGGGATCAACAGTACAGAGTAATGGGGATTGTGGAAGAGAGGTGAAAAAGAGTGTGCAGGCAGGGTGGAATGGGTGGAGAAGAGTGTCAGGAGTAATTTGTGACAGATGGTTATCAGCAAGAGTGAAAGAGAAGGTCTACAGGATGGTAGTGAGACCAGCTATGTTATATGGGTTGGAGACGGTGGCACTGACCAGAAAGCAGGAGACAGAGCTGGAGGCAGCAGGGTTAAAGATGCTAAGATTTGCACTGGGTGTGACGAGGACGGATAGGATTAGAAATGAGTACATTAGAGGGTCTGCTCAGGTTGGACGGTTGGGAGACAAAGTCAGAGAGGTGAGATTGCGTTGGTTTGGACATGTGCAGAGGAGAGATGCTGGGTATATTGGGAGATGGATGCTAAGGATAGAGCTCCTGGGAAAAAGGAAAAGAGGAAGGCCCAAGAGGAGGTTTGTGGATGTGGTGAGAGAGGACATGCAGGTGATGGGTGTAACAGAACAAGATACAGAGGACAGAACGATATGGAAGAAGATGATCCTAATGGGAGCAGCCGAAAGAAGAACAAGAGCCAACAGACAACAGAACTTAAGCGAAGTTTAATGTTTGTCATTCATAGATGCTCTTTTCTGTCATTTCAACCAAATACAACAGGAAATGTTCTGCATTTTTCAGAGATGGCTGTACAGTTATTGGCATCACAATAAAGAACATGCCAGTGGAAAAAAATACTCAGCATAATTCAGGTCTAAATCTATTCAAGCTGTTAGACACATTTTGCAGGTTAATGAACATCCATCCATCCATTATCCAACCCACTCCATCCTAACTATAGGGTCACAGGGGTCTGCTGGAGCCAATCCTAGCCAACACAGGAAACAAACCCCAGGGCAGGGCACCAGCCCACCACACACCCCCCTACACACCAAGGACAATTTAGGATCTCCAATGCACCTAACCTGCATGTCTTTGGACTGTGGGAGGAAACCCACACAGACAACATGCAAGCTCCACGCAGGGAGGACCCGGGAAGCGAACCTGGGTCTCCTAACTACAAGGCAGCAGCGCTACCGCTGTGCCACCGCGCTCCTGGTTAATAAACAGTGAAGTACTTTTTAGCACTATACAGGTTTGAAACCTGCTACAGAAAAAACAATACTGTGCTATTAAAAATGGAGCTGCCTGTCCTCCCTGTGTTTATGGTAATCCTACATCCCAAAGAGCTGTGAACTGAACAGTGTGTATGAAGGCCGAGAGGCCTCATTTATAAAACTTCACAAACCAACAAAAAAACAGGAAAATGCATAAGGCAAAAAAACAAAATCAAATTTATAAAACCTGTTGTACGCACATTTCTATACAACCTACCCTTTGTAAATCACAATCACCTTGTAAATTCAAACTCATTCGTATGCAATCACAACGCTGTAGATGTTCATTGGCTGGTGGAGCATCGTTCCTCTACCATGTCGAGACTCCACCACATGCAATCGAGAACATCTGTCTGCACTTTGCAACTGAGTGTGCAAGATCATGCGCGGTATTATTGTGTCCCTCCTGTGTGTTCTGGGGGTCCGGGAAAGGCGTAAAGCACCAGTACCCGAGTGGGTAGCCACTATTACCTGGCACATGTAAAGATATGTCAGCTGATACAACAAATAGTATAGAACTTGTGAAAAACTGACGTGCTTCTTTGCTTTAAACTAAATGAATAACTGGTTGACCAAAGCCTTAGAGATGTGATTTTTGTCAGCCTCATCTTGGCGTCAGAGATGACTTGTGCGTTAATAAAATCATCCTTACTAGGTGTCCTTATTGTGATGCGAGTGCAGTAAAGTGCTCTGATTATGTTCAGAGAAGCAGACACTGCTGCAAACTGCTGTTTTCTGTTGGCAGAAATATGCTTTATGTATGTGCACCCACAAAATATGACAACTGGAGGTAGAGCCTTGCTGGCTAGTTAATGGCTTCCAGCTGAGGGAGCATGATGGAGAGAAGCTTAACGGAGATATGTACGACTTGTTGGCCAGTTCTCAGAAATGACAACAGGTAGCTGATGTAAAATGATAAAGAAACCACGAAGTTCTTCAGTGCAAACACTCGGCATTGGCCCTCTTAAAAGGGAACTGAAATATAAAGTCACCAAGTTGATCACTTTTGAGGTTTAATATGTTTGTCACGTAACACACATTATAATTACCAATTGGTGATATTATTACAGTTCTTATCACTGAGCTGTTATTATAATGATTATAATAATGTCTGCAAGTTGTTGTTTTAGCTGGTTTATCAAGAGTGTCATCATTTCATTTTCTCCGAAATGTTTTGTATGAATGGCTCATAGTTGCCATAAATATTAAAGTACAGTCGTGGCCAAAGCATTTGATAATGACACAAGTATTGTATAAGTATAAGTTTGCTGTTTCAGTGTTTTTAGATCTTTATGTCAGATGTTTCTGTGGTATACTGAAGTATAATTACAAGCATTTCATAAGTTTCAAAGTCTTTTATTGACAATTGCATTAACTTTATTCAAAGAGTCAATATTTATAGTTGTGGCCCTTCTTTTTCAAGACCTCTGCAATTTTCCCTGGCATGCTGTCAATCAACTTCTGGGCCAAATCCTGACTGATGGCAGCCCATTCTTGCATAATCAGTGCTTGGAAGTTGTCAGAATTTGTGGGTTTTTGATCACAAGTTCTCAATGGGATTAAGTTCTGGGGAGTTTCCTGGCCATGAACCCAAAATTTCGATGTTTTGTCCCCCAAGCCACTTAGTTATCACTTTTGCCTTATAGAACATTGCTAAATCATGCTGGAAGTTGCATGGTTCGTCACCAAACTGTTCTTGGATGGTTGGGAGAAGTTGCTCTCGGAGGATGTTTTGGTACCATTCTTTATTCATGGCTATGTTCTTAGGCAAAATTGTGAGTGAGCTCACTCCCTTAGCTGAGAAGCAACTCCACACATGAATGGTCTCAGGATGCCCTACTGTTGGCATGACACAGGACTGATGGTAGCACTCACCTTTTCTTCACTGGACAATCTTTTTTTCGGATCACCCAAACAATCAGAAAGGTGATTCATCAGAGAAAATGACTTTACCCCAGTCCTCAGCAGTCCAATCCCTGTACTTTTTGCAGAATATCAGTCTGTCCCTGATGTTTTTCTGGGAGAGAAGTTGCCCATCTTTATACCAGGCCATCCTCCAAAGGTCTTCGCCTCACTGTGTGTGAAGAAGCAACCACACCTGCCTGCTGCCATTCCTGATCTCTGCACTAGAGGTGCCCTGATCCCGCAGTTGAATCCACTTTAGGAGACGGTCCTGGCGCTTGCTGGACTTTTTTGGGCACCCCTTTCTTGTTCACAACAGCAGTAGAAATGGGATTGTTGGGATTAAGTTCATGTTCGTGGCAAAGAGGGACTTTGCGATTAATTGCAATTCACCTGGTCACTCTTCATAACATTCTAGAATATATGCAAATTGCCATCATAAAAACTGAGGCAGCAAACTTTGGGAAAATGAGTATTTGTGTCATTCTCAAAACTTTTGGCCATGACTGTAGAGAAAGTGATTACAATACAAAGGGCACACTATGTCCTTCGAGATTTTCCTCTTGTGGTACACTCCTATTCAAAAGTCTTTTCCTCCTGTGTAGATAATGAAAATCCTCTTGGTCGAGTGAGTTAGAATATTTGGATATTTGCAAGTTGGTGCTGTAATTGTAGTGCAGAAACATACAAAAAAGTAAAAACCTGCAAATACATTATACCAATGGGCGCTCCATTCAGCAGACTGTGTACAGCAGGCATGTCAAATACGCGGCCCGCAACAGAAATCTGTGCGGCCCGCATGACAGATCCTAGTTAGCACTTAACTTGTACAAAATGATTACTATCGTTTGTGATCGAATCATTTCTGCCTTTTGACAAAAGTGCGGTTCCCATGGCATTACGGTACCGGAAACGTCATCTGCTAGTATAGCCACGAGCCTTGACCAAAGTTAATGAGCCGCAACGTCACAACTGAAGTGCTAGGCTGCAGCAGTGGGCAGCAGGGGCGGCTTTAGGCATGTGCAAACTGTGCACCTGCACAGGACCGCCACGCCAATATATATTGAATATAAAACAGAATGAGAAAATAACGACACAGCTGACGGCAATGTGGCCGAAAAACATTGTGTTTCTTGTTAATTAGTACGCTGTATTTACTAATGTCGTTAGAGTCACAGCAGTAAGCTATATGTAATATTATAACGTTCTGCCGTAATGAGCCGCCACTTGGTTTTCAAGTTACGGACACGCGCATATAGAAGCGTGTCATGAGCACGAGGCAGCTATGCAGTTTCTGCAATGGACGTGGCCATCCGCCGTGCATAAGATACCATATTGACTTTGGCGGGCGAAGGGGCCACCGATTCTTTCTCTGCCCACGGCAACCACGAATCTAGAGCCGCCCCTGCTCGGCAACACTACTGGCTGTGCTGCTGAGACTGGCTGCTGAGCAGAACTGACCATCACGAGTAGTAATAGCTCGCCTATTTTCACGTTTTTTTGCTCTAGTTTATGTAATTCTGTGCTAGTATTGTAATGAACAGTTAGTGCAGACTACAGCTGAAGATCTGAAGTGGATGCGAGAAGTTGGTGAGTTGTTTATTAACATATTTTTGTGATTTTGAGTTTGTAAAATTAGTGTAGGTCAGGTTGCTTTTTGCATATCGGCTTATTTTACAATATAACCTTTGAAGTAAACTTAGTAAAGTAAAATTTGATTTTTGGAGGATTTGTTTTCCAACTTGAATTACTGAGCAATGAATTCAGTGAGCGTTTTCGTGATTTCAGTTCACACGAACAGGACTTTGCGCTGTTCTGTTACAACGTTGAGAATGCGCCTGAGAATATCCAAATGGAACTGCAGTCAGATTCTATTCTGAAGGCAAAATACAACGAAGTTGGTGTGCCAGGCTGGTATGCTTACCTGCCACCCTCGTATGTGCAGATCCGTAAGTTGGCATCGAGGGTACTGTCAATGTTCAGAAGCACTTACCTTTGTGAGCAATTGTTTTCATTAATGAAAGCTACCAAAACCCCACATCACTCAAGACTTACTGTCGAGCTCCTTTCATCCCTCATAAAAGTTGCAGCTGCACAAGATTTCAAGCCTGATATTGACGAACTGGTTACTAACAAGAGATGCCAAGTGTCGGGACAAAAGAAATAAATCTCACACTGTAAGACTTCTATATAAGCAATGAATTTAATATAATAATATAAGGACCTAGCTATGAGGCTAAGACTCTAATTGTATGCTGTTGTATGGAGAGTGTATGGAAATAAATTGCTTTTCTTTAAACTTTAAGTGTTACATTTTTTAAAGTTTTCACTATTGGAAAGAAAGCTTTGTATAATATTATAATAGTATTTGTTACAGTGCAGCCCACTGATGCACGTATGGCAGTCGAAGCGGCCCACCAATGGTAGTGAGTTTGACATGCCTGGTGTACAGCATAAGGTTTAGTAGAGACAGGGTGCCATTTATCATCAAGAGACTGTAACTACTGGCCTGTACTGGTACAGATGTTCATGTTCTCTCCAACAGGAAGAAAAGTAGTGTTTTTGTTTATTAAAATATCTACAAAAAAGCAGGCAGTGTGGTCTAGTGGTTAAGGCTTTGGCCATCATACCTTGATGTTGCCACTAACACTGTGTGACCATGAGGAGGTCACTTCTCCTGCCTGTGCTCCTATCCAGAAAACAAAAGATATGTAACCAGTTTATCTCAAATGTTGCAAGTCACCATGGATGAAGGCATCAGCCAAATAATTAAATGTAAATTACAGTAAAGATACTCTTGATATTCCCAACATGCCAAACAAATGCAATTAAGTTATTTAGGTTGGGAGCATGTGCTGATACAGACACCCGCCACCAGATTGGGACCAAAGTGCAGCTGAGCAACGGGTGACACCTCTGCACCACACTGGAAAAGGGTGAGGTTTTTTTTTTAACATTAGCTGGCATTTAGAGTCAAATGAAATGCAACAGTACACAAGATTAGCACTGTTCTGTCTTATGCTTCTGAGACAGGGTAAGGATCTTCATAACCCTTACTTGAAATGAAAGGGCTCAGAACAAAAAAATATATATATATGAATGACCTGTGCAACAGTAAAATTGCAGCTTCCCACGCTTTAGTTGCTAAATACAACTTTTATTTAAATGACACAAAGGTGGCTCTGTGTGGCTTTCAAAATATTTATTTTGCTTTAATCAAAATTTCCTAGAAGTCTACAACTTTGATCTAAACATTTAATGATAAAAGAGTTCTTAAAAGGAAGATCTGAATTTTACCAAGATCCAAAAAAAAAAAAAAGTGGTACACACACAAGAGAAGATTAAAATTAACCGTGGAACTCTGAAGTCTCTAAAAACGACACTCAAGTCTTTCTGAAATACAAGTTGTCAAAATGGTCACGAGCCAAAACTGTTCACAAGGAGCACACAGGCTGCCAACCTCATTTCAGCCAGCTGCTAGGGACAAGAGAGGCAAAATGATGCAAATGTTTCAAAAGAACAAACACGCAGCCTGCCGATGTCTTGGTTTTACTTTAAACATCTGGGCCGTTCTCTCTCCAGCCTACAGATGAGGTGTATTAGTAGAAGTGTGCATGAGGAGAACTTCTGCATCTCATCTACCTTCTGATCAAGAGCACGAAAGGCACCGTGTAAACATGTCAACAGCAGTTACCAGTGACTTGGCATGGCTAGGTAGTAAACCTCGATGTTACTGCATAGCATGCTTAAAACCTGTTAACCACTACCGACACACTTGAATAGTCAAGGAAGCAACTGGTTTACATGTAGTGCCTAAAAAGCTGGAGAGTCCTGTTACCTGGGTGTAAACATCTGGGCAGCTGATTTATAAAAGTAAGCATGTGTGTGCTTGATGTAAACATGTGAGCAGCTGCCTTATGATCATACACCTGCAGAGCAGCAGTAAAGGGTGTGCACATCTGTGTGGCTGCTTTATGCAGCTGAGGACAAGTCCATGATAGCCTCATATGATTAAACACGTACAGTAAGGACATAGTATTGGTGCTAGGTGTGGGAGACTGCCTATTAATCACATACCTGCGGAGTGTAAAGATCTGAGCAACTGCTTTACGATCACCCACTTGGGGAGCGGGGCTGCTTGTTGTAAACATCAGGGTGTCTGCCTTACGTGGCTAGTTGATATAAGGACCTGGTAAGCTGCCTAATACAATTAAACACAATGGTGTTAAGTGTCTCCATCCTTTTCCTACCTGCACACTAAACCACAATATTTTGAGTTATTTTATTTTAAACCACTGAGATTTATTAATTTGGCACCTCCATTTTTTTCCTAAATAGCAGGCCTTGAGAATCATAGTAAGAACAATTATTTAACTGCAACCCCATTTGACTTTTTGCTGAAATACAGCTTCCTCTAAAAAGCAGCATTCAGGGGAAAGTTTGCCTTAGTTTAGCCCTTTTGGTTTTAAAAATCTAGAAAAAAGTTTCATGAAGAAGTAAGGACAAGTAGCCAGGTGACTTAAATTAAAGCTATGTTGGCTGTTCAACCCCACCATCGACAAGCAAATCACTTAACACGCTACTGCTCACATTGACCTAGATTTGAAAGCTGCTCTTCATAAATATTTTTGGTTATCACCTACCCTAAAAGTGTGATAAGCTTGCTAGAAATATTATTTTTTCATCAATTTGATCCTTTTTAAATGTTCCTTTGCCACTGGACATTGCACAGAAGCCAATGAGGAGTAATTCAAATTTGTAACTAAACTGTTCACAATTTTATCTCTTTGGAGTGGACACAATTTTAGTAAAACTAACACATCTAAACAGAAGCTGTTAATTAGCTCCTGGAGGCATGCAACCCCCTGCCATACAGTTTTTGCTTCTTAAAGTGCATTGTGATGATACCTACTGTGAAAGGAACTAATTTTTTGCCAACCTGACAATTTTTTATTGGGTTTATCGAGAAAAGCACATTGGGAACCTGGTATCGAAGGACTAGATTTCTTTTAAACCTTCAAAAACAATACAAAAGGTGAATAAAAATACATGAAGAAAATTAGGAGTGATATGTTTAATAGTCACGGGAAAAGATCTGATATATCTTTCACTAAGGAATAAGATTTCAAGCCATGTCTTTACTTAAAGTAGGGTTCAAGCCCTGGGTACTAGATTGCTAACTATTCATTAGTTATTAGTTATAAAGATTAGTTATCATTAACTATTCAGAGGTTACAGACCTATAAATACCTGGGAGTGCAGCTGGATGATAAATTGGACTGGACTGCCAATACTGATGCTCTGTGCATGAGAAGGCTGGCGTCCTTCAACATCTGCAATAAGATGCTGCAGATGTACTATCAGATGGTTGTGGCGAGTGCCCTCTTCTACGCGGTGGTGTGCTGGGGAGGCAGCATAAAGAAGAAGGACGCTTCACACCTGCACAAACTGGTGAGGAAGGCAGGCTCTATTGTAGACATGGAGCTAGACAGTTTGACATCCGTCAATCATGGAGAATCCACTGCATCTACTGAACATTATCATCACCAGACAGAGGAGCAGCTTCAGCGGCAGACTGCTGTCACTGTCCTGCTCCACTGACAGGCTGAGGAGATCGTTCCTCCCCCACACTATGTGACTCTTCAGTTCCACTTGGGGGGGGGTTATAAACGTTAACATTATACAAAGTTATTGTCTGTTTTACCTGCATTTTTATCACTCTTTGATATTGTTTTTTTTTTTCTTTATCAGTATGCTGCTGCTGGAGTATGTGAATTTCCCCTTGGGATTAATAAAGTATCTGTCTGTCTATCTAGTGTGCTAACTGTCTGCAGTGAGAGAAAACGCTGCAGGACTTCTCTGCTTCGCAAAACTTACAATGCAAAACAAAAGTCAGGAAGCAAATGCAGGTGGCTTGCTAATGCTGTTGTTAATGTTTACATTAAGCTGTTGATCGTGACTCCGGTTCATCTGTATACAATAACGTAAAATATCGTCATCTCAGACATTACCTACCAATGTAAAACAAACAGCCCTGCCTACTTATGTGTGTGGTTGTGTTCACCAAATTTAATGGTACAAAGTAGAAGGGCTCAGTTAAGTCAAGGTCTTAAAGCAGCTAAATCCCAGTGGTGGGGCTCATAACAGTTTCGTATTATTTTTGACAGCCGAGTACCAAGCACCTTAAACTCACTGACCTGACATTTCACTTCCAGGTATTAGTTAGATGAGAAAGCACAACTTCACAGGACAGATAACAATAAGCACCGTTTCAAAGAAGCCTAAATAGATCACAAACAAGACGGGTTTACACCAGAACTCTAAAATCTCTACAGACTGACTTTGTGTAGTTTCTGGCTGGATGGAAGAAAACAGTCTGAGGTCGGCAGCTTTTTTTTTTTTTTTTTAAGTATGTGTTGGAATCTCGAAATCAAAAAAAAAAAAAAAAAATACAGAAATGTTACCTAAATACGGAATAATCTGCTCTGAGAATGATGAATCCCAAACACCTGAGATGAGTACACATAATCTCCTCGATAGGACACATGCACACTCATTGTATGCACAGCAGCAAGAGTTCTGTTCCCTGCTGCCGGACGCAAAACCAGAAAATCACTGCACTGTCACCCTCAGCCTTCCAAAAGCACAGGAGCGTTGGAGAGCTGTCAAAGCCAAGCCAGACAAATGAGCCTATAATGGCAAAGAGTAAGAGAATTTTTCAATGCGACTTCTCTTATACTGAGTAATTGCAAGAGATGTAAATGTAAACCATTGATACTTATTTAAAAAGCAAAGGCAGAAGATGAACCAAAAAGTGCAGAAATTCAGCTGTATTTACCATAAATCGTAACACAAAATAAGAATCTGCCTACTTATACAGTGTCTATATATACACATATACATATGGTATATGTGGCCATGTGAATAAAAACATGCAATGTCTCAGTTGAGAAGCGGTGATTCTTATTTTTGTGTCAGTGCCACTTGGACAAAAGCTGAAAAGTGATACTTTATAGGACCTTGTGTTGCAACACTGATAATGTTTCCATGAAAATACCCACACAGCAACCTGTTACATGGTGTGGGTACAAGTCTAGAATTGTTATTCAAAACAACATTGTAGTGGATCCATCAAACATTAGAGGCACAAAAGTAATTTAGTAAAAGATAGGGAGGGTATGCCTATGGATAGTGGAGAGAAAGCATCATGCACAATGGATGAGATTAGTTTTGGGGTCAATGTAGATGACAGAGATCACACATCATCAGCACCTCTGTGATCTTCATTAACACTAGTGCTTTTATAATTTCCACAATCAAGAGGCATACAGACATCTTTTAAATATAGTCCAGGATGGCATGATATTATAGTAACGTGGCAATTAATGTCTTTTCTCTAAAATGTGTGAATGAACATGGTTGCAAACTCCTCTATGCAATATATAAAGTTTCTTCTGTATCTGTTATAAATACTACATTTGTTATTGTATACACACACTATAGTGTACAGTAAAGTGTCATGTTTGTTTATTTACATAACATTATTAAATCCCCTTGAACCAATTCAGGGATACTGGGGGCCAAAACCAACCCTAAATGAGGAGCTCACACACACGGCCACAGTCACAGAGGGAAAACTTAGAAGTGACAATGAACCTAACATGCACATCTTTGGGATGGGAGAGCAAAAGTGGAGTACGCAGAGAAACACCCACGCAGATACACTTCAAACATGCAAGTTCTCCACAGATGGCTGGGTGAGGGATTCAAATCCAAGATACATGATCTGTGAAACAGAAATACAATGGCATGCTGTATACACCTATATACTCATTATATATTTATTTATAAACTATATATATATAATAAATTAACCTGTCTAAAAATATGACCAGACTTTCGATAATGGATTTTAAATCACAAAAACAAATATCATCAAACCACAATGACTCCTCCCTGCCCGATCAAAATATCAAAGGATTACACCGATTAACAGTTTGATCTAAATTTTGGCTTTGAAACTTTACTCCATGTAGCAGAAAAAATACTTTAATATTGTTGGAGGTTTGGTTATGCCTACTGGACAGGGCAGAAGAAGGTGTAAATTTACAAGCTATACTTATATACGTTCATTCATCCATTGTCTAACTAGCCCAGTACAGGACAACAATCAATCCTTTTGTATACACCAATGCTAACTCACATGGCACCAATTTAGACTTGCCAATTAACCTAACACACACATTGTTGGGATGCTCGATTAAAACAAAAGAACCTGGAGAGAAACCTTTACAGACACAGGGGGAAGTGCAAATTGTATGCAGACCGTGACCCGCTTGGTTTTTGAACCCAGGACTCTGGAGCAGTATATATCTTATCTGCATATTAACGTGTGTATGCAGCTCAGTGATTATAGAGTTACATATATAGATATATGGAATTAATACTGTGCATAGGTATTAAGCCTATACTTTATGTATATACAGCATACTATTTGTGGGTCTGTATGTGTCTGTATTGACATTGACTAACAAGTGTAATGGCACTGAACATAATAGTGTTGAGTAGAAGATGCCTCTGAGTAGGAGGGGGTGTGTAGTTCTCCAGACTCCTATGGTAGTTTGCAATCATGGAACATAAAACCCACAGAGAAGCAGTTAAAATTCAAAAAATATATGTGTGGGGGAGTAGCATTAAGGTAATTTTTAATGAATCACCACTGCTCTTGGCCAACATTGCTAAAGATATTCTCAGTATCTATTCTCAGTTTTTCCTTAGAATTTTAAATTCCTTTATATATCCAAATTTCTGAAACCTACTTTAAGTACATTAAGTTTGAATTTTTACAGAACTGGTATATAACTTAGTCTCTTGCTTGCCACAGGCTATACGAGCTAAGAGGAGTGTGTTGAGAGGGAAAGTGAGGTGGGACTGACAGTTGGGAAGGATTAATGATGAATTGTAAAGAATATTTATAGTGCTTGTGTCTTCAGTTCGATAGGGTCACCACGATTATCTTGCTGCCCATCAGCTTCTGGAGGGCGGCTGCCCTTCAGCACAGCCAGTCTTTCTGACAGACCTCGCATCCGGGGAAAAAGGAGGAAGTCATACAAAAGAGCCCCAATGGCACCACCAATCATGGGACCAACCCAATAAACCTGAAAAAAGAAGAAAAAAAATACGGCAGTCAGTTTAGTCCATTGTAATCACAATACATTTCTTTAGGATCAGGGTTAATAAAAGGAACACTAAAACATTACACCTTGTGTAATGAATTCATTTTCTGGATGTGGATATTCTTTCAGTTAAAGAATTGGCATTATATTAAAAAGATGTTGTTAAGAGGAAGAAAACCTATAGAACAAGTCAGAAAATATACATCTATCTATGTACATATCCAGTTGTACTCAGGAATTTAATTGTTTTCAAAATAGGAGCATTTAAATTATTTTTATCAAAGATACAAATATTCCAACAGCAAGCCAATTAAAAGAGAGATGTAAATATACACCTATCTATGTATACATCCCGGTCCATTCAGGGACTTAATTAACTATTTTCAAAGTAGGAGCGTTTAAGTTTGTTTATCAAAAATACAGATATCACATTTATTAAATATTTTTGTAACAATGAGTTATATTCTAAAATAAGTGATAACAGAATGTAATTACATATACTAGTAGAAAAAATAGGGCTGAAATAGGGCCAATAGGGGGCCTTAAAGGATTTTACAGACAGCAGATTCCAACTCTAGTAATGTAAAAATTGCAATGATTGATTTACTTTGGCAGTTGCTTGTGATGGAAGGCCTGCAGGTAATTTTAGTTAATTCGAAAACCTTTTTTGAAGGAAGTACCTGATGTAGAGTTCAGTTTTATGGTAATGTAGTGCCTTGTTGGTGCGGTGCTTTGCGGGCGCTGTATGCCAATGGATTTTTATTCTTTACATCTCTCTTTTAGGCGGCTTGCTGTTGGAATTCACGTGACTGTGTCAGGCCTGCCATTTTTACAGTGTCCTCTGCAGGTGGCTGTGAAGCTCCTCATTTGCAAGATGGAATTCCAGTTCCTTCTGCTTGTGATTTATTCCCAAGATGGATGCAACTTGTCATCACTGTTACATAGCTCTCTTTTCAAAATCACTGCCTACAGTGACCACATCCAGTTCCTTGCAGCAGTGCACAAACTTGTATTTTGCACTGCTGACAAAGTCATATCAGCAGGAGACTGGAGGCATCAGATGGCACAGTAGGAATGTTGAGCGCTGCACTGTCAGATGCCACAGCAGGGATGTAGAGTGCTGTGTTGGCATGCAGTGCATCATGGGTGTTAAATGCTTCACTTCTGTGCGGTGACCTTTCCATCATTTGTGGGCAGATAGAGCCCTTTGTGTAAAGTTGTAGATGTAGTAGCCTCTTGGCTCTCTTCTTTTACTGAACTGACAATACAAATGGCATTCCAGGTCCAGATCTTAGCTTTGAGACTCTCCCCCCACAGCTACTCTTTAACATCTCTATGATCTACTTCATCCTTTCCCTGTGTAGTCTCATCGCCAGCCCTCCTTTACACTGCTCACTTGGCATCAATGACAACTCAATGCACCACACTTTTTCCTAGCTCCCTGAGCCCAAAGCTCTGCCAGTGGCCATGCATCCAGGTCAATGAGCCTTAACATATGAAAAAACAGTATTGGAGCTGCTGAAGTAGCAGTCTTTCAACTGTCCTCCTTCTGGTACTGATGCTGCAAACAGTGTTGTAGATGCTGGATCTCAGTCTTGAGACTCTCCAGCACTCCTAAGAACAGCCGAATCTCTGTGGCACTTGATGCTTTGTTAAGTCAGACTGCTGGTCTTTTCATCATCTCACAATTGGCACCCAATGTAGTGCTACACAGAGTGCTGATTGATTCTCACTCATTGTATCATTCTTTTTAGGTAAGCTGGCTGTCCTTAGAAGGATGGCTCACTCTTGCTACATTAGTTGTAATTCAATATGTGACTTTGCAGGCTTAGAATTTTATAGGCTCCCCTGCAGCTGGCTCTGAAGCTGCTCATCTGCACGATGCAATATCAGTGCGTTCTATTGATGAGCCATGCCCAGATGAGAAAGGTCAAACTGCACAGCATATGTCATCGCAAGTCTATAGTAGTAGTTTCACGTTGGGAGTGACATTACTGAACATCTATACTACATGTAAACCACATCAACCCCCTAAACTTAACTTGCTCCTAATCTTAATCATTTATAATACATGCTAACCACATTAACCCTTAAACGTAACTTACTCCTAATCTTAACCGTTTATACTACATGCTAACCACACTAAAACTAACCCCTAACTTTAAGTTACCCCTAATCTTAGACATTTATAGTATATGCTAACCTCATTAACACCTAACATTAAAGAATGCCCTAAAACTGCCTATGTAGAACTATTGGCCTAGATTTAACAACATTAACCCCTAACCTTAATTTACACTATTTTAACCATTCATACTACATGCTACTTAACTCCACTAGCCCCTAACCTTAAATTACCCTGAATTATAGATGTTTATACTACATGCTAACCTCAGCTTTCACAATAAAACCTCTGGTGTAGAACTGCTGGGCTAGACTTAACAATACTAACCTCTAGCCTTAAGTTACCCCTAATCTTCATCATTTTTTACTACATGCTAACCACACTAACCCCTAACCTTAACTTCCACCATGAGACTGCTGGGCTAGACCTGTGATGACATATCATGCTATATCTCTGCAGTTGGTTATCAGTGCATCAGACTGATGTTTAAGTCGGCCGCAGGGTTACCAGGTTCGCGGTTCTCGCACCCAATTGGTTATTTTTGATTATTGTCTACAGAAAAAATAGGGCTTTCACAGGTTGCATTTTTATGCTACTTTTTTTTTTTTTTTAAAAAAAAAGGGGGTATTTTGAGCTATTTTTCAACCCCCTCCACTGCATTTTTATCATGTTTTTTATTCATCTGGCACCCTTCTCCTGCTATTTTCAATTGTATATGTTCTTTAAAGTTGGCTGTGTAAAGGTATGTACCCACTCTATCCCTCTGAAATATCTCTGAAGGGATACGGGGCTTTGATGATTTGTACCTAACTCTCTCTCACTCTCTGACACTGCCCCCCACTCATGTTAGTCATTTTGTCTACCTCAGCCACTGGTTTATTTATTTTATATTTTTTGGGTAAATTTTATATTCTTAGTCTGTCCTTGGGCTTTAAATTTTTTAGTGACCTGACCTAATGTTATGGTGTGCTCCTTGCTGTATTGGATCATTTTTGCCATCAGAGGAGGCTATCATAGGTGTAAATGAGGAGTGTATACAGATTTACATACTTCTCCCAAGGTCAATTTTAAGCACTAATCAGTAACTTAGGGTGTAAAAAAAACAAATTTCTGTTTCAAGACAGAACATTTTGATAATTCATCAATGTTTTTAAAATTGGAGTGTTTCAAATTTTAAAAATAAATAAATAAACTACACTACCCAGGGCGCTTTAAATGAGAAATACCAACAAATAAGAAACTTTACTGACAAATTCCTTGAATCCTTTAGAGTAAAACTGTTTCATGCAGACAGACAGACAGACAGACGACAGGAGTTTTCGCGCAGTTCTTACCTTACGATATCTTTGCACTTTAATGACCTTTTTTATTTAAAGCTAATGTTTCACCTTGTCTGAGTTACACTACTACCCAGAACCTAAAAATGAGAGGTTACTTTTTGAAAGATAGCTTTCTGCTACTGTTGACATTCTACGCATATATATAAAGCATGAACTTAATTGCTTATCAGATATACTTTGAACAGACCTCATAAAACCCGTTCTGCCTCAGACAGTGAATGGATCAGTCGTGATAGCATTTCGCGTATTTATTCAGTTTGCGTACGTCGAATTCGGTTCATTACATTACTGTACTCACCTAGACAGACTGCAGTTCCAATCCTAAAGAACTCCGTCACTACATGTCCTGTTTGACTTCCCGTTTTCATGAATACGCACTGCACCGCTACGAAGACATCCTGCGTGTGGCTTACTGTGCTTTACTACGCACCACCGCGTCACCTTCGCCAGAGTGCCCTCTGTAACCATGGTAACGCATCACATCATTTACGCGCGCACAAAAGGGAGGCTGCCGAAGTGAATTGTTTGTTCTGTCATAATTAAAATGTTTCATAGGTACGGTATTTTATCAATAGTTGTGCATGAAACAGTAACTAAAAGCTTCTATGAAATCTGCGTATGCCATGTTCTTCTTCAAAGAGAAGAAATTTGCGACCTTAACCATAACAGTTCATCGAAACAATTGACTTTGCACTAACAGGCGGTTTTCAGCACCTGTCCTTCCACAAGTTTGATTACTGGCATCATTTTAACAGGTACAGTATTACGAAAAGTTATGAGCAATGCGTGCAAAAACAGAATAAACCGTATAGCAAAAGTAATCTAGTATATTGTAACTAAGGCGTGGTGTCCCGTGGTGAGGTTGCGGCGTTTGTAACTTTGTTGTGGATGTTTGTTTGGCGCATGAGTGGTGCTACACGTAGTCTCTATGACAGATCATCGAATACTTTTAGTCAATGAAGTATTCAGAAGTGTGTCCAGAAACGTCCTTCATAGTTATGGCAATTCAATATAATGCTTCACTGTGACTGCACACTTATCATTTGCCAAAGGTTACCAAACGTCATGATTTTTACCGTCTCGCTTTTAGGCAATGTGGCGCGGTGTCCTGAGAAATAATGGAAATATAACCATGTCCTAGTTTTAATAGAATGCCCTCGTTAAAAAAAAATAAAAAATTATTGTGCAGCAAACATAGCCCAGTCAACACAGACTTCAGCCCGCCAATCACACAAAAGGAAAGCATCCACCCCTGTGCTTCGTGCACTTGTCGATCACAATCGGTCGTTTATAAGGCGTAGCCATCTGGTAGGAAAAAATATGGAGACGAGGGTGTTAATCAATGCTGCGAATCTCCCAGATCAACCTTGCCGAAGAGAAAATGCGTTTTTAATCAAAACCGTTCCCTTTTCTTAAACCAAAGCCTAGTGATGTGAGTAAACCTTTGTGCACTCATTGCAAAAGAATTTTTACGATCTTATACGGTGGAAAGTTGGACATTGATGATCACCTTGTCCACTTAACGTTCACAAAAAGCTACCGAGAAGTATCCGTTCTTCAGACAAATATGCTATCACACCAAGTCAATCAATTAATCCAACAAATGAACCTGATGTTTACAGAATCATATAACTCAATGCTTATAATACCATAGACCTTTCAGAACAAACATTTGCCAAAAATAAAATAGTGAATGTTTATGCACTATTAAATGCAGTAAATTTGTCCATAATTGTAATGTGCTAAATTCACTGAGACGTTTAAAGGAACATCACAGGTGTTTATGAAATAGGAAAGTCAATTTCAAAAAATGTGTAGTGCTTTGATGTAGACAGTGTTTATTTGTGAAAACATTTTTTTCCCTAATCTGGATTCCTCTCTGATGATGATGAGACAAAACAGTCATTAAAAAATGAGGATGAGCATTATGCATGGGAATGATTTAATACACATACGATAGATAGATAGATAGATAGATAGATAGATAGATAGATAGATAGATAGATAGATAGATAGATAGATACTTTATTAATCCCCAAGGGGAAATTCACATACTCCAGCAGCAGCATACTGATAAAAACAATATTAATTAAAGAGTGATAAAAGTGCAGTGCAAGTTAAAAAATGCAAGGTGGAGAGTGTGAGACAGGTATAACTGACAATAACTTTGTATAATGTTAACGTTAACCCCCCTGGGTGGAACTGAAGAGTCGCATAGTGTGGGGGAGGAACGATCTCACCAGTCTGTCAGTGGAGCAGGACGGTGACAGTAGTCTGTCGCTGAAGCTGCTCCTCTGTCTGGAGATGATACTGTTCAGTGGATGCAGTGGATTCTCCATGACTGACAGGAGCCTGCTCAGCGCCCATCGCTCTGTCATGGATGTCAAACTGTCCAGCTCCTTGCTTACAATAGAGCCTGCCTTCCTTCCTCACCAGTTTGTCCAGGCATGAGGCGTCCCTCTTCTTTATGCTGCCTCCCCAGCACACCACCACGTAGAAGAGGGCGCTCGCCACAACCGTCTGATAGAACATCTGCAGCATCTTATTGCAGTACCGTATATACATGCTGCACAAAGTCTGGTGACCCTACAAGCCAGAAGTGTTTTTTTCTTTTTTGTTGTTCATGCATATGTCTTTGAGAAGATAGTTGTTGTTGTTTGTTATAATATGTCTACATTTCTTGAGCATCTGTAAAAGCTAAAATTCCTTCTAAGACAAATAAAATAATTAATGATCACCTTTTTCCTTGTGTCAGAGGCTCTCAAATTTGTTCCAGAGAACCATTATGGCTGCAGGTTTTCATTCCAACCAGTTTCAAGAAATCAATGGGTCATCCTTACTCTTATTGACCCAGTTGTTTAATTATCTGGTCTTTTTTTTTCTTCTGTTATTTTGCTTTCAGAAAAATGTACAAGTATGATAGTTACATGTAACAGAAAATGAGAATTTTTATCATTTTTTGTCATAGATTTCAATATTTGATTTTATTTTAGTTCTTTCTTTTCAATTCACTGTTTCCTGTGGAATTTGTTTGTTTAATTGTATCCAAATACTAACAAATAGTGAGTAGCAGTGCAAAAGACAGCTATTTTACTGTCCTATTCATGTGTCTGTGCAATAAGAAAATTTTAAATAATCTCAGTAAGGAGACCTGGGTTCGCTTCCCGGGTCCTCCCTGCATGGAGTTTGCATGTTCTCCCCATGTCTGTGTGGGTTTCCTCTGGGTGCTCCAGTTTCTTCCCACAGTCCAAAGACGTGCAGGTTAGGTGAACTGGCGATCCTAAATTGTCCCTAGTGTGTGTGCTTGGTGTGTGTGTGTGTGCCCTGCTGTGGGCTGGCGCCCTGCCCAGGTTTGTTCCTGCCTTGTGCCCTGTGCTGGCTGGGATTGGCTCCAGCAGACCCCCGTGACTCTGTGTTCGGATATAGTAGGTTGGACAATGACTGACTGACTGACATTTAAAAAAGCAAAATCTTAAAATGTAATCAAAAAGAAAAATAATTCACCCCAGTGTAACACACTCAAATGCTTTCTACAGTCCAATAAAAAACTACCAAATCAATTTTTTAATTTCTCGTTGACCCAAAAAGAAACTTTGAAATAAAAGCCTGCTTAATGAGAACAGGAGTCTGATTAAAAGCAGAATGTGTTTGGAATAAACACCTGCAGTTTAAATTGTAAGCTTTTTCTTATTATTTAATACACAAATTAGAAGGACACTAAATTAAATACTCCACTTAAAGACAAATTTATCCTTCAGCGGTTGGTGTGATATAAATTTTGTATGTTATGCAGACATAGATGTCTGCCTCCAGATGTTTGTGTCTGTGTGGCCCTGTGCTTGTCGACTGTGCATGCACTAGTCAGCAAAACATGGATGCATTTGAAGAGATGGCCAGTGTACATTTGTGGAATGGCTTTGCGTCTGTACAGTACCACACTCACAAGATTGTACTATAAACAGAACTGGGTACACATCCGCAGTTGCCTTCTTCTGTTCAGTTTTGGAATAAAGAAGTTACTTTAGGGTTCATTGTCATTTGCACCCATGAATTTAGTGCTTGTCAGTAATACAATTCCACAGAAAAAGATGAATTAGTAAAAGTGTTTCAAAAGAAAAGCATTTAAAGCAATGGCAAAATAAAATAAACTTCTGAATTTGCTTAATATGTAAATAGCATACTAGCACATTTTTCTCAACATAAAATAAAAGAAGAAAGAAGAAAACCTCCAGCCAGGACTGAACTTGAGAAGCCTGGCTCTGTGTTTAATTTTATTTGACTGAATGCCCCTCATTGTATCTAGCTAGTTTAGTATAGCAATGAGTGATTTAAGATAATGATGGCAGCAAAGCAAAAAGATTTGGGTGGTTACATCTGACTGATGTAAAGTAGAGCAGTGATGGCCGCATTCATCATTTCCTTCAATAACCCTAAGTGAATGACTCTTTTAAGTTTGGAGTCATGAACAAATCAGTACACAAACCAAGAACAATGTTGATAAGCTAACCTGCTTTCCATGACCTTACAGCTTTGTTTGTTTGATGGTAATTTCCATCATTTGACATACATTTCTGTGATAAAAGAACAAATGTCTGCCTGTCTTTAGCTACCCCACAGCACAGCTCATCTCTGGCTGTGTGCATGTGTGATGCAGCCAGCCTCCTTTGGGGGTAAATGTGCTTATAGATTTTCTTATGTGCAAGTCCAGCTTGTTTGACTCAAGAGCCTCATGAATCCATTGAGCTGTAACTGAATCAAAGATGTAATGTTCAGAAAGTTTGCATTGCCCATTGGTTCAGGTTTGAACTAAACCATTATATATGAAACATTCTTTGAGTTTTCGCTCACTTATGAATCTCTTGTTAATTATTAATTGGTCGTATTCGAACTTAACCAAACTTGTGTAGTTTATGAGCAAAAATGTTTATTCTAAAATGCATTGGTTTGCTCATTTAGTGAATATTTTAATAAAAATAAGATTTAATTAGTATGTTGAAACTAAATACAACTGAGTAGAATGACAAAGTTGTCTTTTTTATTTTAATTATGCATTTTTCAGATTTACTTAAAGTTTACATAAAGTGCCAAGCACCTGTTTTCTTTGTCATATTTGCCTTTTTGTATAAAAGAACTTGACTCCCAGTGGATCAGCTCTTTGAAATCTGGTTCTTATTCTTCAAGGAAATTTCTTGGGAAAGTTCATTTTTTTAAAATTTGAAAACTTGCATATAAAAAGCATTCACAAATTTTGAAATTTAGCAGCTTAACATGCACAATAGTGAACTCTTTTAGGCACATTCTTCTAAAATACTGAGCATGTACTGTTATCTTTGTTTTATAAACACTGGAAAATTTTCAAAAATGTCAATCTTAACACAGAATCATTCTGTGCAACCACAGCTACTGATTCATTTGTGGTTTCACGTGTAACTTGAGAGAGGTTGTTTCTCCTTGTATATTTTCCTCTTTTACATGTCTGATAACCACTCCAGTCTTATGACTTATTAAGAGCCTCATGCATATGTGAACTTGCCATTACCTTGATTTATTGTGCAAAACTATGAGTTACCAGCTCACGTCTCTTGTAGCTTGAAGTCAAAACAGCTAAGTTAAATGATCTCTGTTACCATAAAGTAAAAAAAAAAACATGCAATGTAGACTTATCTTGCTCAACTGAAAGAATCCTAACTCACCTCTTTTTAGTCAGTGGGTAACCGATGTTATATACTACTTGAAATTGGAAAAAAATAAATGTAGTGGATCTGTGCAAAACTTTTTTTTTTAAAACCTGGCAGGATCTAATTAATAATATTTTAGAATAAGCAATTAAATTGAGGAAGCGGATTCTCTTCCCCTTTGTATTCTATTTATTTACTTACTTATCTTTTCTACTATTAAAGTTTCAATGTGTTGACATAGCTCTCTTTCTCATGGGTGGGGGTTGACTTGATTTAAATCTAGTTTTGTAAAATTAGACTTGCTTGTGTGCAATTTTGGTTGATTTTAATACATTCAATAAAATGTTAAAAAAAAAAAACAAAAAAAAAAAACATGCAACCAAGGAAAACAAAAGGGCATCAAGCTTATCTAGAATTTAATAGATCGGAACACTTACTAAAGTCCGGCTCTGTAAGCCGTTATGCAAAGAAAAGAGTAAATATGCATACACTCAGAATTTACATTACACTAAAAGTAACCCCGAGAATAAGAATACAGATCATTTTTATTGACTTCCAGAACTCACCTGAATTTTACAGCATGCATACATTTTACAATTTCTATTCTGGAGTTACACTGGAGCTGTATACAGTAGATCCATGCAGGAGGCTGTATTAGATCTGAGTTGGTTTATGTCTAACACATATGTTCATGACTTTTTGATTTGGCAATGGGTTGACGTCTCCAGTGTGTGATTAGTGCCATGGTTCTTTCTGAATGAATAATCTGTCCATTCATTTAAATTCATGGTCACAGACATCCAGGATCTATCCCACTAGTATCTGGCCAAGACAGTAACCAACCCCAGATGAGGCACCAGTCTAATAAGGTACATTTATACACATGACTATATACAGTATATAAACCCGTGCAGAACCAATATAGAAGTTGGGTTTAACTTTATCTGCCCTTCTTTTGTTGCATATGAAGAACAAAGATTAGTTTTGAAGTGAAGTTTTTGCTGAAAATCTCAGTTTTTAAAATACAAGTCTGCCCCTTCCATTAGATAATTTTGCACAACTGGGTGCTTTTTTGACAGGTTTAGGAGTAAGGTAGGAATTAGCTTTGGATAGGATTCCTTACCTTAACATGATATACTCACACATTAATTTCATTAGAGTGTGTTAGAAAAGACATTTTATAACTGGTGGAATACTTTTACGGTAGTTTACGTTACTAGTTGCTACGTTGGAAATTCAGTCCTGGCCCTGACATTGTATTTATGAAGTTTGCATGTTGTCCTTCTAAATATATGTTTTCTACAAGTACTTCAGGTTCCTCTGGATTTCAAAGATGTGAAATGTGCAGCCATCCTACACAGTCACTTTGCTGTCTTTGCTATTCAGACAAATCATGCAGGACCATTAGCACTTAAAGCACTAGATTGCAGTTGCAGATTTTACTGACAGGTCATAAGTATAATATTCAGCAGTCACTTATAGTGACTTATACTGCATGATTTATTTATGTGCATTCAGTTTGAAATATGGTTGCTTTAATACCACTGTCATTAAACTGAGAGGCATTCAAGTAATAATTCACTGTACTATGCACAAAACTTAATTATCTTTGCTCAAGTTCAAATTCAACAACTCTAAAATGGCTCTGTGTTAGTACTTGTCCTTGTTTGACTGGTAACACATCCAGGGTTAACTCCAGCCTTCTGCTTGATGATGCCAGGGTAGACTTCCCCCTGAACTTGTATTTTTGCAGTGAATGTCTACAGGCCTTTGTTTCAGCCCATTTTAATGGAAATCTTGTTTATTATTATTTAATAATTAAACTGTAATTTCTGTTTGAAATTCACAAAACCTGAGCGGGCATTTAAAATGCAATGGCACTATTTAAGTAAAAACAGAAATTGAATGAATGAATGCCAGTTTACACAGGGAAGCCAAGGCTGAGTTTAGGAACCTTATGTATTCTACCACCAATATGGAATATATATCGATAACATTCAATTCATAGTTTCATATGTTTTTGAGCCCTTTAATATTATTTGCTGTTGTCCAGTAATGTATAGTATGAAAAGTAATAACTAAAAAAGGGATGGGAGGATTTTCTCCAACACTTCAGGTAACTCCCACCACTATGGATGTGTATGTTAGATAAAGTGATGACTCTAGAAATTGGTATCTAGTATAAATGAGCGAGTGTGTGTTCACATGCCTTGTGATCGACTAGCTTTGGCCTCTTTCCCTATATCTGCAATGGAGACTCTGAATTTCTCCAACATTCTAATGCAATCAGTGAGTTTAGAAAATGAACTAACAGGATCTGGAGCCTCTAGAGCTGAGAGAAAGCAGCACTAACCATCCTGTTTTGTTTTAGAATAATAAGCATCTATTTATTCAAGTATTTTTGGCATACCTACAGTACTACTTCATTTGACCTGGCACTTTGCTTTTTTTCTTTTTTAAAAAGAAGCATTTGAAATAAATATAAAAGATACATAAACGAAATCTTGTTTGTTAATGTATTTGTGGTAGTAGTCTTCCCTTATCTCAGATAATTTCTGTATAACTAATCAAGAAGCTCAGCCAATGCTTTAATTGTGAACTGTACACCAAGAATAGCCTAATGTAAGTGAAATATAATGTCTTACCCAGTGGTTGACAAAATTTCTGATGAGCACTGCTGGAGCAAAGGACCTAGCAGGGTTCATTCCTGCACCAGTATAATACATCTAGAAAGAAAAATAACAGAACAAATACGTCAGCATTTGCTAATATTTTCTGAAGACATACTGTATTGCCATGTTTATTGCACATAGTGACTGTATATAGTGAACTAAATCCCAAAGTACAAGTACAGAACTATAGTAAAATTATTTATATATATATTCCACAAAAATGTTTCACAATTGGAACTCTGCTGAAGTTAATAGTTAGGGTTCAACTGCCAGACTTAAGGTTTATAATCATGCTCCTTTGACTGTAAAATACACTTTAAATGGCAAAGGAGAGATGATTCTGATAAATCTTAGGCAGATAAGTAAAGCAATAAAAGTTTCTTTGCAATGGGTCAAGAATATATAAAATTAATAAAACTAAATATGGTATAAACTTAATAAAACTATTTTTTAAAAAGGTAAGCAAGAAGAAATACTATAAATATTGAACATTGAAAAGAAAATGTACTGTATTTTTCATAATGAATGACCACAGTAAAAAGCAAATCAGTAATGAGGCTTGAGCTGACAACTGACGCGTACCCCCAGAAGGTGGCCCAAAGTGACAGAGAAGCCAATGGCTAGAGCCGCAGACCCTATGCGCCCATTTCTTCTCTCATCTGTAACAGCGAAAATGCAGACAACGAGCTGTAATGTCAAGAAGATCTCAATTGTGGTGGCCTGGCCCAGGCTAACTCTAGAGTTGAGCTGTATGATACAGAAGACAGAAAAAGTGGAAAAAGCAATGTTACTTATCAATTAAGAAAATACAGACTTTCAATTTATTAAGTAGCAAATGAAAAAGAGTACTTTATATATATACTTTGTGATATGAATCACTAATGACATTGTAAGAATGAGAGATTTATTTGATAAATATGGAGATTTAACAGGAGTAGGGCAAAAGAATGGGTTGGTGGAGGGGTCTCCTGTGCTTCTGATAACCAGTGACATTCTGTTAAATAACATTGTTTTAAATGGCCCTCTGAAAAAGAAGATCAGAATGTAACTCACGGTAAATAAAAAAGAATGTTTAATCTGTAGAGCTATGTTGGAACTGTACATATAAAACATTCACTCTGAAGGGGAATAGGGGCTAGCTAAAACTTTAGTTTGAAATCGCAGTGTAAAAATGGACATTTCATGCAGTAGCACTAATTCTTTAACTACCGGTAATCATCAAAATATCCCTCTAGCTTTTATCTTAAACTTTTTTCTTAGTTATTTTCATTCCCTTAGAGCAGGGGTCCTCAATCACGGTCCTGGAGGGCCGCGGTGGCTGCAGGTGTTTGTTCCAACCCAATTGCTTAATAAGAAGCCCTTATTGCTCAAGTGACACTTCTGCTTCACTTAAGTTGTCTCGCTCGTTAAGATCTTGAACCCTTTTTGCTTATTTTAGTCTTAAACAGCTGTAGTCTTGGTTTTTAATTGCTCTTAATTAGCAATAACATGCAAATGACAAAAACGGCCAGCATTTCTTCATTTACATCTGTGTGTATTTATCATGCACTGTTGGGTTAAATTAAATACTTGGAAGAAAAGTGAAGAGAAGAAAAGTGAAGGACTGAGAATTACTCATCTGTTTTAGCCTTTAAATCATTTGGATGATATCCTTAGAAAGGGGAAGAAAATCTAGGATATGAGAATTGCCTGACATAGCAGAGTTAAAGCACTAACAAGCCATGAAATTAAATTATTGGCAAGAATTGCTTTCTAATTAAGCAACTGGGTTAGAACAAAAACCTGCAGCCACTGCGGCCCTCCAGGACTGTGATTGAGGACCCCTGCCTTAGAGTAAAAATAAAAAAATGAAATTAATAAATGCATATTGTAATATAGCTTTAGCTGTCATTATTGCAGTTTGATTCTATACATACATTTTGGTTTACAGTAATAGAAATTAATTGTGAGGCCGTTGTAATCATTTGTAAGATATAAACAGCTTCAGTTCTTATAACTATTTTGGCCATATAAGTAAGTTTATATTTAGGTTCTCTGTCGAATTTACTAGTAATTAGTTGCATTCAGCCTTAGATTGTGGCCCTTAAATAGACCATGTCAAGTTTAAAACCTCAAAAGCCCAATATTTTGAATTGGTGATTGCCTTCTTTTTAATTTCAAGTCCAAAAAGTCTTATAGCGATCATTGCTTGAGGAAGAAAAACAATGAAACTTGGGGAGACTGGGATTGAAATACTGAATAAACATTTCATAGACAAAAGTGGTATGGCTTCACTCATGCCCTTTTTTCTCTTTCAGCTGCAATTATTTACTGCTGATTCATTTAATAACTATCTGATGATTTTTAAAGCACATGTACATTTTAATTCCAAGTGGGTTTAGCTGCTTTGAAATGTTTTCAACAATGTTTATGTTTGATACAGTGAGCTGGTTCCAAAGCATCTTTGTCATTGTAATGACTGATTTTAAGTACGTTCATTCCAGATGCAATCTAATGAACACTCCTTTTATAATATGTTGTCTGCTGTCTTACAAAGCCTAAAGCTGGGTGTGTATATTCCCATATTCCTATGCATGAGGCCCAAGTACCACCTTGTACTAAACCAGGACCAAAATATTTTAATAAATCATTTACTTAATACTGTTTGAGGTACTTCTTCATCTTAAAATCAACTGAATATTATATGTGTCTTAAGGGATAAATTATTTTATTCCTGAACAGCATGTGATAATAAGACCACTTTTTACTGCAAAAGGCTTTAGAAAAATTACTCTTCTACAGTCTATAAAATGCTGCAAAACAAAATTCACTGTAAGAAATGTACAAGCTAATATGAATGATTAACAAAAGTTTACTTTAAATAAAAGATTGCCAGCAGTTCTGATGTAATTTCTATTTAAAATACAACTTCTCAAATCCTGATATTATAAAGTAAAAAGAAATGACTGTGACTCCAAAGCACCAAAGGAGTGCTTTGCAGAGACAGATCTCTATGATCCCTGCTTTATTATATTTAAACTTAAAGCAGTCTATTTCTTTTTAAAACATCTGATGTATTGAACTCTTCTTAATTTCCTGTATCCTCATGCATAAATCCAGAGCTAAAAACTGTGTTACAGTGATAATGTTGCACATAGTTTAAAATAAATAATGAAATAACTGTGTTGCCCCAGTTGTATACATCAGGATAACATTTAACCAGTTACATGAAGAAGTACACAGGGAAATGTATTAAGAGATTCTTTCAAAACTATGTTACTTAAAGAGTTATGAAGGCTACATTTTATAATTTTTTGCCCACCCCTCATCATATTTGCTGCAGGCCCCACATTTTCCAAAATGGCAAGACAAGTATCCCACAACTGCAGGACTGACAAAACTAATATTCTGCACACAGAAGCATTATTTACCGTGTTCAGTGCCAGATTCCCTCGGACGCTAGTGGGTGTAACTCCATACAGGACGGCGGCCCCTGCCACTGCACCAAGCAGCTGTGCAGCAATGTAGAAGACAGCACGAAACAGAGACATCTGGGAGCCAATCAGGTATGCAAAGGTGACAGCAGGGTTTAAGTGGCCCCCGCTTATGTGACCCACACATTGGATGAGGGTGGCAGCAGCCAGTCCAAAACAGAAGGCGATGTGTAAGACATTCATGGGCTCAGTGCCCCAACGTAGAGCTGCACCTAACCCAAAAAAGACGAAGAACATGGTGGCAAAGAATTCGGCAAATACTGCCCGCCAGAATGAAATAGACCGTAATTCCCACATGCTGAAGGCTGGGGATCACCGATTTTAAATTAGAGTGTCTTAACTAAACTAGCAGTTTAAAGCCTGCTCTTCAATAATTCAGAACAAGAGAGAAGTAAATCACTGCACCTTTACACAATCTAATTTTACAGCTATTGGTCTGCTTAGTGAATTATATTGTCAATGTCCGTTTTCACTCTTTCTTGGTTTATATGCAAACGTGGAGGCTTCCATGCAGTGTACTTCAGATGATTGTTCAAAACAATTTGTTATTATTATTATTATTTTTTTTAAATTTCCAAATACATGTAGAATTTAATGCAGACTTCCAGCCCCCTCTAAAAAGGCTGTTGGGGGGATAGGGAGCATTTATAGCAGCTCATGGCTAATTTGCAAAGCTGATCCGAGGGGAGGGATTTGGTGCTGTGTGGGTAGTGTATGAATTCAGACCTGCTGTTTAACTGTTTCACTTCTGTGTTTCTCTATTGTGGAAAGCACAGAATGTTAGCAATTAGAAGATGAATACATTTAATGAAGGGAACAGTCAAAATACTACACAGTTTTGATATTTAACCTCTATAGAGATGTATAATGTAGCAATATCCCTCGTTGTGCTCTTTTTTAAAAATTTAAATAAGTATTTTAAAAGTAAATTTAAAAAATAATACATTTGTTTTAGAAGGTTCTGTCAATACTTCAGTTATGCTCTGAGAAAGAGACTATAATTAAATAGAAACTGGACTGTTGGGGGACTGGCTTTGACTGGCCCTTTAGGTAGCACAGAAAAGATGTCTTTAAGATGTTCAGATCTTTAATCCATGAAGAAACTTTACATGGGTGTTGAAAGCAATTCTTGTTATGAATATTATATTGGATATAAATGTGAAGGCAAAGCCTGTTAAAATGTAACAAATCTTGAGTGTTTTCCATTTGTTTGTGTTTTAGAAGGATACTCTGTCAATGGTACCAATTAAAACATTAAAGTCAACATTTCATTGCTGTTGAGAACTATAGGGGCAAAGGACAAGTGCATAAACTGAACATTATAAATCAATGATAACTGCTTTTTCAGTAACCTTTTCAGATGGAAACTTGAGGTAGTGCGTCTTTGATGTGCAGCAGGTGCCATATTGTGATATGACTTAAGTTCAAGCAGGAGACTTAACACAAGTGTAAGCTTAACTACATAGAGGTGTGGAACTGAGCTTCTGCCCTAGAAATGTTAGTCAGTAGTTTATACACAAAAAATACAGGAACAGTTCAAATGAATTTTCACATATTTATTTCTATATATTACAAGCTAATTAAGTTTTACCATACTCTGTGATGTTATATCTATAGACTTTTGAACATTTCACTGTACCAAATTATGGAATAGTACACTTTTTTCATATTTTCCTTTTTTTCACTCTGAGTATGCCAATTTCTTATTGGCAGCCAGTAAGATGGTATGTGTGTGCGTGTACCTAACTGCTCTTTAGTGGGCTACAGTTTGCCTTGTTCCTGATACCTCCTGGATAGGCTGATTTTCCAGAACCCAGCAAATCAAAAATCGGAAAAAAGTGGAAGTTGATGAATAATGTGAACTGCTGTATATTATTTTTTCACATTGTCAATATTGAAAAAAGTCAAAATAAATGAAATTGTGTAGAATATTCTAAATTAATATATTTAAATATGTAAAATGACCAATTCCGTAAGTGTTCACCCATTTTGTTATAGCCTATGCAAATAGGATCTGTGTTTGGCAGCCGCATAAGGAGCCCTTTTCACATTTGCTAATGTTTTCTACTTCCCACATGGATAAAGTTTATTTTGTTTTTTCATAAGCAATCCGATAAAATAAATAAAATGGAAAATGTGCTGGTAATGTCAGAGGAAGAAACAGATTACAACCACTATAGCCTACTATAATGTTCAGACTCCACAAAAAAGCTACCACAACAAGCCTTTCACAGTTTTCCAAAGTTTGAGTCACATAGAGGACTGTGGATTGTTTCTATAAGCAATAAAAAGTCTATGACTTTTATTATACAATATATGTGGCAGCACATACATGTATAGCCAGCACGGCAGATCTACTGGTAATATTAAAGCAAGTAATCATTTGCCTGGAGGTTGGGACTATCCCTAGACTTTTTATGGAATTATTTTGATTCTTTTCTCACATCAGAATTAACATTTAAGGGCTAATATAGTCACATGCAAGAGCAGTCTCTCTGCTGATGATATGGGTCAAAATTATATGAATCATCCTCTGGTTAGCTTATCATTGCTTATATATAATATGAAGTAGAGGGTATGCTCCTTGGTGGCCACTAATGAGAGTCTCCTAATGTAATTTCCACAGTAAGGTCATTAAAAGTCACAAAAGAGTAATTTCTGTATGTATCTGTACTTTCAAAAATAGAAGTGTTATTATGATTATAAAAACTGTATAATCTAAAGTGTGCATTTATTAAATGATTGTTTAAAAAGATTAGAGAGCTGAAACCCCATTTAAATTAACGTTCTGCTTACTTAACAGCAGATAGATAGATAGATAGATAGATAGATAGATAGATAGATAGATAGATAGATAGATAGATAGATAGATA
>JANRMT010062791.1:129350440-129394750 GCA_026402145.1 Polypterus bichir lapradei | reverse complement strand
TGAACATTATGTTCTACTCTGGGACATTTATCATAGTTATCATAGTTATAAACAGAGTAAGATTGAGTAATCCAGTTAAACAAGTAGCTCAGGTAATAATTAACATCTAATTAAGAAATGTTTTAAAATGAACAACACAAGTAATAGCTGAAAACCTCTGCTTTTTTTCTAGTTTTATAATTTCTTCATAAAAATGCTAATGAACAAGAAGCTAGCCATGCAGTAGAGCAGCTTATCTGATGTCCAATTAGTTGATTTTTTCCTCAAGAATAAACTTGTTACTTGATATCCTCATAATTATAGGCTGTTGGGCCTCACCACTTTTAGAAAAGTACACAACCATTTGTTTTTCTTAACATCATTTGTAGGTTCTCTCAGGTGGCTGTCACCGATATTTCTTCAATTAAGTAGTTCACTGCTGTTGGTAACAGCAGATTGTTGCCTACCTATACAGTTGGCAAGTTGCTTTGCGGTATATTGTTAGTTTCTCTAGTCATCTAAAACAGATCTAGTTATGGTCGTGTTTATTGGACTGTTTTGCTCGCATTGCTGACTGGGTAACTGTGGATAATGAGGATCTGGATACGCTGCCTGTTTCGATGATCTCAATATCTTTACATGTTATGCAGTTGATAAGTTTCTGACGAGAGGCTGTAGCAGCAAAGAAGAACTCATGTGAAAAACCAGCCATTAGTGCGCCAAGCATCGGACCAATCCAGTACACCTGTTGAGATGAAGAATAAAAGAGAGATAAGTTAAATAAATTGGAAATATTTCAGCTTAACTTAATTATCAGTTATTATCTGGAGGTAGTTATAGGCATAATGAGTAAAGCTCAGAGAAAACAGAATTGAATTGAATCTAGCTCTAGAATGTGTCATGTGTTGTAGTGTAGTTGCGTTTTGAGTTAGATGTCTTCAGTTTTAAATATAAAACACATAAAAAGTGCTCACCAGCTGTCAAAAGATGAGGTTGCTAGGACTTCTTTTCACTCTTAAAACTGCATACTTAGAGCAATTATATGCCTAATTTTCTTGCTAATATTTATCCTGAATTCAAAATGCTACATACAGTAAATCTAAATGAAAACACAAGCAAAATAAAGAAAAAAAAAAAAAACTAGAGAACATAAGAAAGAAATTTTGTTTGAAGTGAAAGTTGTAATGTGTAAAAAACACACAAGCAATGAAAACGAAAATCATGGGTAGAAAAGCTGAAGTAAGCAACCTCAGGGTAAAGATCAGAAACACTGATTCTTTTCATGTTATTAAGTTTTTCAATTACAACTGCAGCATATAAAAGACAAAGAGAGAAAGTGCCTTTCTTCTTTCATCCGCGACAATATTTCTTGTTGGAACATGTATTATGAAGTGGTTGGCTTTTTTCTATTTGTTGATTTTAGTTCTATAATGCATAGTCTGTAGGACATTAATAATGTATCTGTAGCCTAAAGGATCCTCTCCTAGTTTGGCCGTGTTGTATGTGCCAACAGTGTTAAGGTAAGTGAAAGGTATAGGTGGGCATTTTAATCCTGTAATCATAAAAGTATTGTTGAAAAAATGTAATTACACATGAGGCATTTTGCTTCAGACAATATGAAAAGGTCTCATCATTTCAAAAATCTGTTAAATCCTACCAATAAAAAATATTTTTTTGAGTAATGTTAATACTTTTTAAAGATATATAGATAGTTGCATCAGTCATTACAAGTTTTGATTTTGATATACTTTATTACTTCCCGAGGGGAAATTGTCTTTTCACATGACCTTTGGAGGTCAGAAGGATCCCAACATAAATTGTTAACATGTACATTTATCAAAAGATCTTACCCAGTGGTGTTCCCAGTAACCTGTTATTATTGCTGGCCCAAGTGAGCGGGCAGGATTCATGCTCCCCCCTGAAATGTGACCCTACGGACACAGAGTGAAACATACAGACATTAGAAAGTCTTCAGTTGGAAAACGGCCATTCTGTCATTCAGGTTCATTTGAAAAATTAATTTTTCCCAAAATTCTTTCACTCATTTGCTTCAACATGTGATTGGAAAGTTTCCTTTCGGACTCCCTCCTTCCTTAGTGGAAAGATCTCCCATTTTTATTTGCCATGTGTTGCCCTCTAACTGCAGGTAAATATAATTAGTTTTGTTTTGGAGCAGACTTATGTACATTTGTAATAGGTCAGTGAAAGCTTAGTTTTTTAGCATGTTAAGTAACATTTTATTAGTTCTGCTAACATTTGTATTTAATAACGGTAGATGTAGAATACACTTTCAGGGGTGAGGTTAGAGGAAATTGTTAGACTGATCAACACCACAGTGTGGCAAGGTTTCCAGATGTTATACCAAACCTGGGTGGTGAAGCTAGAGCTAAGTTCTCAGACCACGCTTTTGACTAACCAGTCATTCTACATCTCCATCCTCACCTACGGCACCAGCTCTTGGTAAGGACCTAAAGTACCAATAAAAGTTGCTGGGCTCATTTTCTGAAGTTAGAGTGAGGAACTCAGCAATATGATTGCTTCTCAGGATTGAAAGGAATCATTTGAGGTGGTTTTGGTGTATAGATAGCATGCCTGCTAACCACCCACCTCTCATAGGGATGTAAGAGGCACAGCCACCAGGGAAAAAACATGGTGAGGGGGATTGGGGCGTTTTGAAGAGATTATATATATATATATATATATATATATTGTGACAGATTTAGGGTTTTCTCTGACCCTTGTACCCTCGGACCACACGTCAGACACCAGATAAAAGTCCAAATAATGATATTTATTATAACAATAATGTGCACAAAGCACCCTCCACTCCCAAATCCTCCAATCTCCCAGACGCTTAGCCACCCTGCCTCCCAACTCAGCTCGTCCGTCTGGGATTTCCCATGGTCCTTTATACTCCTTGACCCAGAAGTGTTTGTCCCTCAGTCCACGTGACTTTCTATCACTTCCGGGTCAGGTAAAACTTCTCTTTTCTTCAACCTGGAAGTACGTCATTCCTCCCGTTCACGTGACCAGGACGCACTTCCAGGTTATAGGGCACATAGCGAGGCTCGTAGACTCCTATAGCGACTCCTTGTGGTCCCCAAGGTATCCAGCAGGGCTGTGTGTAAAAACTACAAAGTCCATAAGGCCCTGCTGGAACTCGGGGCACGTCCATGCTGTCGGGAGAGCTCCTCCTGGCGGCCTGGGGGTGAGGGCCGGCAACTCTTGCCGGACATCCATCACAATATATATATATATATATCCGTAGCTTGGGAGCAGCAATAAGATATAAGTGTTGTTAAGAGTAGTGTGGTCAGGTCTGTCCAGTTTGACACATAGCTGCCATGGATAAGAAAATGAAAGTGAAGTAAAGTGAAAAATGGAGCAGACAAGGCCTTTCAAGATTCATTAAGGTGTGTAAATGATTTGAAGTGGCTGGATCATCTGTATCACAATAGAATATTACTATTAAGACCTTCATAGTTAACTTTTCGTTGCAGCACATGTCTATCATTACTGATCTAAACCTTTATACTGTATGAATTACACTACTTTGAGTTTATACAAGATTTAACTACAATCATTTTTGGTAATATAGAATACTGTAATACATCCTATCATCAAAATAAAGAAGAAACCTCTGAACCAGAGGTATGCGGTGTTTTCTTTAAAGCTGCATTGTTCATCTAAAGTCACTACTATTGTTACTTGAAAATCCTGCCAATTACTTTCATTAGTTTACCATACCAGAAATTACCAGGGTTTTATTTCATTAAGAAATTAACAAAGCCATCTGCTCTTTTCCAGATTTTAATTCTTCTTCATGATTTCATATAGCTTAATCTCTTGATAAAATTTTTAATTTTCCTTAACTACCAGCCATTTAGCAGTGAGGCACAAATAAAAACGTAACACACAGCCAATTGGCTAACTTTGTTAAATTATGCCTGTTTTTGTTACATGACATCAGTGTTATTGTCCAAATATATTTTGAAGCAAATGAGTGAGAAAAAGTTAAAGAGGGCATTTAAAGCTGAGCTGAGCTTATTTTCATCATTTGTTTAGTTGTGTTATCTAAAAAAACATTGACCAGTTTTACACATAAGAATGCATATGTACATTAAACGAATACTGTCTTATCAGTTTTATCAATAATAATACATTAAAATAAAGTAAGACTTTGCTTTTTTGGGTAAACTTCTATGTGGAACTGGTGATATCTCACCGCAGTGAGTATTCCGGCACTCAAAGAAAATCCAATAGCAAGGTTTCCTGGTTCTCCCACCTCTCGTCGCCTGTGGTCCTCTACTGAGAAGATGGTGAAAACAAGCTGGAAAGTGGCAAGGACCTCCATTCCCAGAGCTTGGCCCGCATTGCTTTCAGGATTTATCTGAAATAATTTAGCAAAATCCATTTTAATTTTAATAAAACAAAGGAGTTCTTTTAAAATTACATAATAATAATAAAGGCTCATTAGAACAATCTAGATGAGAACAAGCCATTGAGCCCAACAAAGCTCGCCAGTCCCATCCACGTAATTTTTAAAATAACATCAAGTCAAATTTTGAAAGTCCCTAAGTCCTACTTTCTACCACATTACTTAGTAACTTATTCCAAGTGTCTATGGTTCTCTGTCTCAATCCACTGTACTAATTCCTTTCATAATTTTAAACACTTCAATCATGTCTCCTCTTAATCTTCTTTAGCTTTAACTGAAAAGGCTCAGCTCTTTTAATCTTTCTTTATAATTCATCCCTTGTAGCCCTGGGCTCAGCCTAGTTGTTCTTCTCTTGTCTTTCTCCAGTGCTCTAGGTCCTTTCTGTATTCTGAAGACCAAAACTGCACAGAGTACTCCAGATGAGGCCTTCTGGTAGCCTTCTTAATAGCTTATGAATACTGTCTGGCAGTTAATAATATAATGTCTTTAGAAAATGCATTACAAATTACAGCACATTCATTAAAATCTTCCCAGTAATTAAGCTCTCTGATGATGTGAAGTAATCATTCTATTACATATTAATTGAATGGTTTTGTTACAAAACATGCTAGTTATATTTTAGAGTTTAAAATGAGATCAGGTAAGTATCATATCTCTGATTATTATTGAAATGAAGTAATTTTGTCAGTTGATTGGCTCCATTTCTATAACACTTCTCATAAAAAAAATATAAAAACCTACTGACAGAGTGCTTTTGTGGCACAGTGTGGAGCTCTGCTGCCTTACAGTTCCAGGTTCATTGGTTGAAATTCCAGTCCAGGCACCATTAGTGTGTAGTCTGTAGGATTGTCCTGTATGTGTCTGAGGATTTTTGGGTTTGTACTTCATCTCAAAATTACACAGGTAAGCTTTATTGAAGACTGTAAATTGATCTAACATATGTGGGTGCAGACATATGAACATGCATGCTTTGTGATGGACTGCTGTCCCTCACATGGTCTGTTTAGTCCTCCATGCTGCCAGAACATGTTCTATTCCCTACCCCACAACGTTTTACTGAGTAATCAGGATATAAACGACTGAACTTATTTTTATCCAATTTGATTGTTTGCAGGTGAGATGGTAGGGTTTCCTTCTGTGGGGTGTATCTGTGTGATTTTTTTTGGTTAATACCATTAACTTTTATTACTATTATAAAAAAAAAATTGTTTGCATTGATATAGCGCCACTCAGCAATTGCAGGTTAACGGCCTTGCTCAAGGGCCCAACAGAGCAGAGTCCCTTTTGGCATTTACGGGATTCGAACCAGCAACCTTCCAATTGCCAGTGCAGATACCTACTCTCAGAGCCACCACTCCACCCAATAATATTATATCCTATATCCTATTATATCCTATAGTGCACTGCCTTTCTTTCCAGGGTTGGTTCCTGCCCTATGCGCATTACTCCCTTAATGGTTTCTCATTATCCAGTACCATGTAGTGCAAAAAAAGGTTTAGTAAATGGATGGATTCAGGTGGTTAGCAGGTTTTGGAACTAGCCCTCAAAACTGCATACTCTACAATTGGTAATTACACCAAACATTTAGGCTCTTGAGTTCTGTTCCCCATACAACTTTTTCTTTAAGTGGCTTTGTATTTCAAATTAAAACTGATGCTCTAGGGATTGCAGATCTATACCATCTACTTTGAACTCGAAAGTGAATCATACTAACCATGTTTACATAGCATCGAGCTGCTGATTTCAGGGGAATTGTAAGGTAGAGGATACCAGCTGCCATTGTAGCCCCCAGACATTGGCCAATTATGTATGAAGCTGTTCGTAGAATGTCCAACTTCCGTGTGGCAAGAAAAGCCAGGGTGACTGCAGGATTCACTTGCGCTCCACTAATGTCTCCAAAACAGTGGCCAAGTCCCACAGCTGTGAATCCAGCAGCCAGAGCAGGCTGTAGCAGAAGAATTGAGCAATCCTGTCCTTGATTTGGTATTGAGGAACCTAACACTGCAGAAACGAAAATCAGTGAGCCTAGTATCTCTGCCAGAACTGCACGCCAGAATCTGCGGCTCTTCAGCTCCTAAGAAAAGGGCAGAAAAAATAACGAGCAGATCGGGATTTTGTTCTCTACTTTTCTCTTCAAAGTTAATGGCTACAGATTAACAGTAATTCACAGTATGTGGGTAATTGAAAGATCAAAGAAATACTCAACCCAAACGTGATCATTTTTTTTTATCTGTGTTTTGTCATGTTAGGGCACAAGGGTAACCCTATTTCCTTTTATATTTAGATTTTAAAAGAATGCTTCAAAACACAAACTCGTGCTGCACTGCAATGTAATGTAGTTAAGTATTTCCCCCTTGCGTGTACATCTGTTAACCCAGGCATTTAGAGAGAGGAGCAGAACAGGCAGGAGAAAGTTACTCATTTGTTTATGTATTAAAATAGTAATTTTTAGTATAACTAGAACCACATAAGAGGAAATAAAATGTGGCATTAGAAACCATACAGCATTTAAGGGCTAGATGTGTATTTACAGTCTTCTTCGTACCCATCCTGTTCAGCCACGACTCCAGTCACACCCCCATTATAGTCCACATTTTCCTTCTGGAGCAGAAAGGGGTGTTGTCAATTCTCAGCCCACCTGTATTCCTTCAGGCCAGCTGGCCAGAATTTCTGACCCTTTATCTATACTAATTTTAACCTGCAGTAAATAAAGAAATTGGTTCTACAGCGGGTACGGAAAGTATTCAGACCCCCTTCAATTTTTCACTCTTTGTTATATTGCAGCCATTTGCTAAAATCATTTAAATTAATTTTTTACCTCATTAATGTACACACAGCACCCCATATTGACAGACAAAAAAAGAATTTTTGAAATTGTTGCAGATTTATTAAAAAAGAAAAACTGAAACATCACATGGTCCTAAGTATTCAGACCCTTTGCTCAGTATTTAGTTAGAAGCACCCTTTTGAGCTAATACAGCCATGAGTCTTCTTGGGAAAGATGCAACAAGTTTTTCACACCTGGATTTGGGGATCCTCTGCCATTCCTCCTTGCAGATCCTCTCCAGTTCTGTCAGGTTGGATGGTAAACGTTGGTGGACAGCCATTTTTAGGTCTCTCCAGAGATGTTCAATTGGGTTTAAGTCAGGGCTCTGGCTGGACCATTCAAGAACAGTCACAGAGTTGTTGTGAAGCCACTCCTTCGTTATTTTAGCTGTGTGCTTAGGGTCATTGTCTTGTTGGAAGGTAAACCTTCGGCCCATTCTGAGGTCCTTAGCACTCTGGAGAAGGTTTTTGTACTTGGCCGCATTCATCTTTTCCTCGATTGCAACCAGTCGTCCTGTCTATGCAGCTGAAAAACACCCCCACAGCATGATGCTGCCACCGCCATGCTTCACTGTGGGGACTGTATTGGACAAGTGATGAGCAGTGCCTGGTTGTCTCCACACATACCGCTTAGAATTGAGGCCAAAAAGTTCTATCTTGATCTCATCAGACACCTGAAGGACTCTGAGATGGTGAGAAATAAGATTCTCTGGTCTGATGAGACCAAGATAGAACCCTAAGCACACAATGTGCTCACAATGTGCCAAACATGAGAATTTTTGGTAAAATATTGTTTTAAAATTACTCTTGTGAATGAAAGTGGAACACACTTAAAAGAGAACAAGCTCTTCTATAGAAGACCCACCCTCTCCCCTCATTCATTGGTCAGAGGTCCTGCCCAGTAACACCTTCTGCATTGGCCAATACCTACTTCCTATGATGTGAATATTACACCGCTTGGTCTGAGAGGCAAATGCAACTAGAGATTAAGAGTTAAAAGAAAGGAGAGAGAAAGCATAATTAGGTGGAAAATATGCCTTGCATGTATTTATATTTGACATACTTTGACAAACAGAATATCGATTCACTGCTGCAGTTTCACAAACAGAGCATTACAAACCTTGTGACTTAATGTCCAGTGAATGAGGACAGGGGCAGGTCTTTAAATTAGTAGCTCAATTCCATTGAAATACACTCCTTCTGCAATATTTTACCTTAAATACAAATTGCTTGGTAGCATGCATCTGGATACCTGACATGTGGATTACGCCACATGAGTATCTTGAGATTTTTTTCATAGTTATTTTGATATTGCTGTTGTACAGCATTGGTCCCCACTGACACTTATTGTATCATTTTCTTACCTTTGTTCTTCATATGAACATGATAGAAACAATTTTTTTCAGCTTTAACTACAAACAAAATAGGGGAAGTAACAGAAAAAAAATCATAATTTCTGGGTGTGTTATTCCTTTAACAAATTGTAAATCTCTTCATGACACAGTGGGTAGCACAGCTGCCTCATAAGTCTAGGAATCCACATTTTTTCCTCAGCTTGGCCACTATCTGCAAAAATATGGCACTTTCTTCTTGTGCAGACAAAAAGCAAAACTGAGTTGCAGACTTGTGCCAAAAACAGCAGAGCTTTCAATAAATAATCTTCATTAAAACCAGTGCCCAATGAGGTTACGTTCAAAACAGCTAAAAGCTATCCCCTGCTATTGTGCCATCATCCCAAGAGGAACCACCAATGGGAAGTTCTCAAGAACACACCTCACCCATCCATATCAGGATCCAGGGACTTTTTGTAAATTATGAGTACGTTATTTTCTGGCTCCAATAATGAGCTGTATATCATTATAGGAGTTTTCAACAGAGAGGAATCTGATGAAATCATTTGTTTTTTGAGTTTGATGCTTTGTTTTAAAGTTCATTTTTTATTTTGTTCAGCTGTGCTAAGTTGTCAGGTTCTTCTCACTGAGGGGAGTGCCTTTGAACGTCGTGATCCTGTCAGTCATTAATCATCAGGATGAAAAGGTCATTCTGCAATCACTTACTTATCTGACTATTCGGATTCCAAAACCCTTCTTGCAGTTTATGTTCAATAATTAGTGTTTGATTTCTTTCTGATTTTGAGCTCTACAATCATTTTGTCCTTATTCTTGTCTCGTGGTTTTTGTTCTCCTGGTTTAGACCCTTGTTTCATTTATATATTTTTTTCTATACATCTTTTCTTCCAGCCATTCTCAATTTGTCTTGCCCGCTGAGTAGAATAATCCAAGGGCCATGTTGCTGCAATACCATCACCAGGCAGACACCCCAGCAACTCCCTTCCATTAGGTTGTTTCCCAGTCTTGCTGCGTTGCCTTGACTTCCCTTCTGTCTGTCTCTGACACCTCTGCCGGTACCTGCAGAGACTTTCTCGTGTCCAGGGATCAACACTATGGCTTATTGAAATCTGCAGCAGACACAACCACTCTTGCTGCTTCCACAGCCTAAACCCAGATTTGGTCCTGCTCCATCCTGATTAACATGATCAAAGCTACCCTTCCTGCTCTCCAGGTTCCTCACACAATGTTGATTCTGATCGGTCTTTCTGCTCATCTGTGTTTTCCTTTTCATCCTCCTTTTGTACTCATCCTGTTTAGGATGTGGATTGCAATCAGTACAAGTGGTCGACTGCTTTCACATGCGCCTCTCGGTAAGTGCTGAAACTATAGAAAACTCATAAAAGAATTACACCCTGAAAACAAGTATCGCCCCATCACACCTCCATATTCTTTGTTTTTCCTCTTAACCCCAAAGATGGGCATGTTAGCTTAATTGATGTCTCAAAATCTTCTGGGGTGTGTAATGTACTTTATAAGTGTCCTGACTCAGCAACAATAGAAAATAAAAACTAACCTTGGATCAGTGGTGTATTTGGGGGGGGGGGGGGGCGCGCCAGGGGGGACAGCTGTCCCCGGGCGCAGCATCCAGGGGGCCAAATTGATGTTACAAAAATTTAGAATGAAATGTTTTCCATTTTTAAATGCCCTCAAAAGTAAATAAAAAACATTTGCATACTCAGGCCATCATTCCATCAGTATGAGGATATCTTTTTCCTATGTTTTTTGTTTCTTTCTGATTTTGAAGCACGTGTTAGTTCTATATACCCAACAGACAATAATTTATCCCCTCCACTACTCTAACATGCTTGACTCCCACCAAGAAACATTTTTGACGTTATTAAACAGCGTTGCGCGACTGACATGAGGCATTAGTGTATCATTGTCTAAGTTGGTGCAAACGCCATTTCTGTGTGCCAAGTGATTTGTGTTTATGTGTTTGATAGAAAATTGATTGGGTTGTGGTGAAGTATTCTAGTAGATGGCTGCAAAAGTCTAGACGTTTCCCCATCATATTTTCGTACGAATAAATTGTAAGTAATGCAGTTTTTATAAATATATAATTATTTTGCTTTATAATTTGCTATATACTTTCTTTAAAATCACTTTTAAATGCAGAAAACGAATTTTTTCTGACAAAAACTAATGACGGATTTAGATTTTAAAGAACACGAGGCAGCGTTATCATTTTCAGAGACTTATATGAAATTTTTTTCTTAAAATACTATTATTTTAAATACATTTTTAAAAATTTTCTTTCCCTTCCCCATTGCATTTTGGTAAACAGGAGGGGGCGCGAAATCTTCAGTTGTCCCCGGGCGCTGAAAACCCTAGCTACGCCTCTGCCTTAGATGAGAGGCAAAATCAAGGTCAAATAACATGCCATAAGTTGAAACCAGGCAATATAAGATGTGAAACACACAATAGATCACAATGTAATTAAGAATTTTATCTACAGATCGGATAAGGTTCATAGTGAAAGGCTGACCTTTTATGTCGGTTGTTGATTAAGTCAAAGTCATGACCCCAAAGACTCCACCCCTAGAAACAAGGGACGTGACCTGACAATAGTACACAATATGGCTTCTCTTAAAGGAAAAGACTACAATGCATCAGTTTTCAGCCTAAATCATGACAATAAAGTAAGTGTGCCTTCAGATGAAGTAACATCTGTAGTTGGCTCCTACAGTATGTTGAAAAGCAGCAGAATGACCTACAACCTTGTAACAGAAATGCAAGGATGGTGCCTGGAGTCTGGCCACAAAATGTAGATACCCAAGTTCAGTGGTTCTCAAAGTGAGGTTCTCGACCCCCTGGGGGTCACAATATACAGCTGGGGAAGAGAGATCATGACAGGATTTCTAAAATAAACCAAAAATGTATTAATTATAAAAGAAGCATTGTGTTCAAGTATGAACTGCTGTCTATTGATTCAATTCGACATTCTTAAGCTGTGGCAAGCCTAAGGACTGCTTCACACTGAAAAGCAGGTTTATTTATTTATTTATTTATTTGTTTGAGATGGAAATATCTGCACCACAATTCGATTGGTACACTGTACCCGCCATGCTGGGATCACCCTGGACAAGATGTAGTCCAAGTAGTGTTTGAGTTGTTCACTGATGGCAAAGTACTAATTTTAACAGATAATATATCAGAAATGACAATCCAACAGAGAAAGTCATTACTTTTGTATCATGTGTTTCCAGATGTGCAGGATGTATTTTCTGCTTTGGAAAATACCAGTGGGCTGGAGGATTACAAAAGTGCACTAGCTGCGTTAAATGCCTACTTCATGCCCCTGGTGAGCACAGTTTTTGCAAGGCAAGCTTTCCACGAATGGACACAAAAGTAAAGTGAGACTGTTTAACGGTTTGTTATGCAACTTAGACAAGCAGCTAAAGTCTGTGATTTTGAGGGTAAGAAAGACAATCAAATATGAGATGCGGTATTAAGCAAGTGTACTTCAGAATATGTATGGAGGAAGTTGCTAGAAAAGGGATCAAGACTTACGTTAACACGATCACAAGACACAGCAGCACAGTGGGAACTTACCATATTCCATAAGTCCACCAGAAATCAAGTTTTTTAAATAAAATGTATTATTATTATTAATATCTTCTGCCATGTTGCTTATTCTTCTTTGGATTGTATTATTGGAGAGAAGTGTTTTGAGCTTGTCAGCCTCTTTTTCACCAAACATTATATCAACAGCTGTTGGTAAAATCAGATTTGTTTGGCAATTGTATGGGGCTTAATGGCATTTGCAATGTGAAAGGCAACTCGATAACTTGCTGGTGATGCTTTTTCATTACTAGAGGCTGCCAAAGTAAAAATAGCTTGCTCCTTGTGGAGGTAGTTTCGCTTTCTTTGAAAGAATTCCACAGGCTCGTCTTTTTGTCTGGATGTTTGGTATTTAAATGTCGAAGTAGCTTTGACGACTTCATACATTCTTTTGACAACATTTCTTGACAAACAATTACACGCTGGGGTTTATTGGACATAACAGTAAAACCAAATTTGAGATGTTCATCACTGTACAATCTGTTTTTCTTTTTATTCTTGTCACTGCCAGATGTAGAAGGTTCCAATGATCTTTTTAAAAACTTATCCATCCTTAACAAAATGGGTGTAGTTCGTACTTATTGAATATTCAATGTTGTACTTGTCACTCAACAGCACAGCTTGGAAATGATGCCTCATTGCACTTCACTGCTTATATAAATTAAGCTGAATTTAAAATTTCCAGAAGATTCCTGTTCCATTGAGCAATGATGCAGCGATTAAAAATAATTAGCATGTGCTTTCTCGAACATGTTGGAAAGTCCAGGAAACACATAGAACAAAGGCAAATTGCACTACTGGATAACAGATGGCGCCAGTTTTTGTATTATTTGAAAAATATTTTTCATCCAGTCAGCTGCTGCTAGTTTACAAATGGGGTTGAGTTTGATACTGGAGGGTCTCAAACAAATTACTCTCCCAAAAGTGGGTCGTACCTTAAAAATGTTTGAGAGCTACTGCCCTAGTTAACCTCCTTCACCCTTATACACTAGATGACATTTTAACTCTGTTTGGCATCGGCTTAAGGTGCCTCCCTATTGGAGTTCTGTGTTCTGTTCTCGATATTTATCTGCGTTTGTTTGATGAACTCCAGCACAGACAGAGGTTCAGAAGGTCAGTCTTGGTCATAACGACACGGCAATATGCCTTGTGAACTGGCATCTTGTCCAAGAATGTAAAGATGGACCGCTATCCAGCAATACCGTATAATTGAATTCATTGCTATTTTATTGAAGCAGTTTAATTTCAGCCAGGTAAAACTTTTCTGTTTTGTAGCCTGTGCAATCAGACGGTGCCTTAAAGGGCTAATAGAACTGTGGTATCAAATCAGATACACAATTTAAAGTAAAAATGAGCACCCGATACAGGGGCCTAATTTTTAAAGCTTGTGTACTCACAAAAAGAGGCTCAGAATAAGGGTGCACACGTTCAATAATGAATAGATAGATTGAGAGTAAAAAAAAAAAAGACAAAGCATAAAAATGAGAAACACAGGATGTTGGATTATAAAGCAACCACACTGTGTTGAATATAAACATGGCAAGAGTTGAATAAATGCTTTAGTTGTTTAATGAACTTACGGGGCCTCATTTGGAATAGTGTAGAGCATGCAGTTATAGTCTGTGTATTACAAGAAGGAGATAACAATACTAGAAAACGTCCTGAAGTTACTCCAGCACGAGAAGCATGGATCGTAAAGAAAGTTAGGGTGTTGAATCCCTTAAGATTAAGAGATTTGATGTATTGTTATGGTAAAATATTTAGCCATCATCCCTTTCTCACATTTAGTGTCGTAGATTAGAAAACTTTGTTTGTGAGTCACACATGATTTTATAATGACCCACACAAATAGAAAACATTAAACAATAAATAGAAAATGTTCACCATAGTCATCCTTGGATTAGCATGTTTATAACAGTCTTTGGCAACTATAATAGTTATTAGTTAGTAATTATTTTCAAGCTGCATTTGTAATCGATTCTTGAAAAGTTGATATAGCTGTGTCGAGACAGTTGGGGAACATTGAAGAAGTTCAGATTTTTCACAACAGATATTAAAGGAATTAAGGACTGGACTTTTTCATTTTAAATCATTGCAGTGTTGCTCTGACTGTGCACTTTGGATTGATGTTTAAGAACAAATATTTACTTGTGTGCAAAGTTTCTGAAATCATGAGAGTCAACATGGGAATCTTCACTGACACTCTTCTATAATGGCTGAACCGTAGAATGCTGAGCATCACCTTTCTTAATTAGATCCCTTATTGTATGGTAGCTATCTTTAGAGGCATTGCCAGTTCTAGTCACAATGATAGAGTTTATTTTTTCCCCAATAGTCCACTATAGACCTTAATCTGTAACTTTTTTTGGTAGTATAAGGGACGTTCAAAAAGTTTCCGCACTTTTCCATTTTCATTGGAAACAGTGGAGCAGTAATTGGGCATTAAAAAGTTGGTACGATGCTGGGAACATTGCATCGTAAACGAAGGTGACTATGTAGAAAAGTGATGCAATTTGTTTTTGAAATTCTTAAAAAAAAAAGTGTGGAAACTTTTTGAACGTCCCTCGTATATTTTTCAGTGCACAAGCAGATTTAACCTTGTAACAAAGTTGGCAAAGAGGATAAATTAAATTAATTAAAATTAAATTGACAAAGGGGATCTTAGTGCCATTTTTTTTCAATTTGTGCAAACTGTTGACTGCTTTTAATATCTTACCTTTGATTTGAAATGGTATGCAAAGTTTTGTAGATCAAAGAGGAAATAAAATAATGCAACCTATGTTGGAGTCAAGGCCTCCAGATAAATATGAAAAAGAATTTCAAGACTATAGAAATATCTCATATTTTGAAAGGAGTAAGTCAGCAATGAATTATTTCTCTTTCCCATATATTTTTATAAGAAGATCCTACAATACAGTGATGCATATCCACACAACAATATCAAATAGCAATGTTTCAGAATTTCAAATGACATAAATGGAGGAGATGTAGAAAAAAAACCCATGGATGGACATTTTTCTGATTACACATCTCTTAAATATTTCTTAATTGTATCTCATGTATGCCTTTTCTGAAAGCTATTAACTGAACCAAACTGGAAGATCAAAACTATCAAGACAACTCGGGCACATAATAATTATTTAATACAATTTATTTAAAAGTATAGATTAACTGAAAATTTACTGTTAAAAAAATGAATCAAAAAGGCCCACAATTCAAAATTAAAAATACAAAAGAGATAGCCAGGAAGCCAAAAAATATTAAATGCAGCATGTGCCATCTGATGGCAGTTTAAAGGTTTAACAAAATGACATCTATACTAATAAAAGGCAAAGCCCTCACTGACTCACTCACTCACTCACTGACTCATCACTAATTCTCCAACTTCCCGTGTAGGTAGAAGGCTGAAATTTGGCAGGCTCATTCCTTATAGCTCACTTACAAAAGTTAAGCAGGTTTCATTTCGAAATTCTACACGTAATGGTCGATAACAGTCGACAACGTTCTCCATGTTGAACTTTCTTATTTATGGATCCATCTTCACGAAATTTGGTAGGTGGCTTCCCTGCGCTAACTGAAACCGATATACGTACTTATTTCAGTGGTATGATGCCACTGTCGGCCGCCATATTGAACATTTCAACGGTCTTTGTTACTTATGGGCCCATTTTCAAGAAATTTGGTACGCGGGTTCCCAACGCTAACTGAATCCTACTTACATACAAATTACGTCCATAGCCTGCAGCTCGGTCACCGTGTGATGCGGCGTTATGTTGCCCATCACTACGCCTCCCACGTTGTTGGCTGCCTGCCTATATAAGGCCGTCTGTCGCTCCAGTCTCTACATTCCCTTCCTTGCTTTGCCACGGGATTCACGTCTCCCCGCTGATAACTACAGCCTTTTTATTTAATCCACGGCTTCTCCACTGTTTTATTGTTCATTTATTACGATTATAGTTATTGTGTAGGTATTTTAGACTTACTTTCCATTGTTCAGGTACCCATTTCCTTTATCGTTCCAACCGTACCCCCATTAACATGTCTATCGAGGTGATCACCATCGATCAAAGAACTGTCACTTGGTTTCCATGCCTGGAGATGGCACCTACCTTTTCCATTCTCTGTGTTACATATTGCATGACCATATCAGGCTCACTCTTGATATCCGGAGGAACATTGTGTCTTATGTATTGAATGACAGGGACAGGTTCAAGGTGTGGACTGATGACGGTACAGGAGATAATTATACTACACAGGAGCACTAGAAGAGTGAAATGCTTAAGCCCTTCACCTATGGTTCTGCGTGTGAGTTGATGGCTGCCGCTGAATTGTTTGGTTGTCGCTTTCAAGTGTACCGAAATGGCCAAATATTTTACACCTTTGGACAACCGCCAATGCCTCTTAAACATCTTAGATTCACAGGTGACGATTTCAGTAGTGGACACTTTGATGTTTATGAATGTTTAAACTCTCAAAAGCTGGATGTGAAGTTATCAATGAAACGGTTGTATACTTACAACGCTTGACAGATGCCAAATGTCACTTCAACACAAATCCTACAAATACTGTCGTAATTGAAACAAACCATGAAACTCAAACCGATTATGACAGCAGCAATCCAAGCTGTGAGATTTGAGACAAGATTACTGTTCACATGGCCAACTGTACGTTGCATGCTCAAGAGTAAGCTCAGCGCACAGCTTGGTTATATTACAACTGGAGGGCTGAACTGACAACGTGGTATACAAAGAGATCCTTAACAAATAATTATTTGTATATTTTCCCTCAGTTTAAAAAGGTTTAATTTTCTTCTTAATAAAAATTTTAAGGCAGTACTTTGCCGCTGCGAAGCCCGGGTATTTTGCTAGTTAGTAAATAAAATACAAAAATGAAAGAGTATAGTAAAAATTGGCACCCAATACAGAGGCCTGATTTATTTTTCGTCAGTTTATATCGGCTACCTTCTGTCACTTCTCAGAACTGACCAGCAGGTCAAGCTTCACTCAGTCATACCCGCTGGGCTGGAAGCCATTAACTGATTGGTATGGCACTACATCCAGTTTTAATATAGTTTGGGCGCACACTATATGAAAAGTAACAAAAAGTCAAAAGCTCACCAAAATACAAATTAATAAATACAAAAGAGTTAGCCAGGAACCAGAAAAATCCTAAATGTACATGATGAAAGCTAGCCAAAGAACTTGGTTACCACAAGTAATGCCACAGCACCATGGCCGTGGCAACATTTGTCTTAAACAGCTCTGTGATGTTCTAACTGCTGCCCCTAATGGCTGTAAATTAATTAGAGATCTTGTCCTTGCAGACAAATTAAGAAAACAAAAGCAAAGGAGCTTTGGATAAATTGGATACTTGCTTTTAATCCCTTACAATTTGTATTTAGCATTGTTTTATTTTGGTAATAACAGCATCTTCCTCAATTTTATTTAATAATTTCTTTTTAATTTTATAGATTTTAAGGGACATTGCATTCAAAGTAGATCAAATACCATCCTCCACAAACCATTTAAAGAGAAGAGAAAGAAAGAAATTTGATATGAAGTAATCCCTTACAATATGGAGATACTGTTTGTTATGGGTAAGCAGTTACTCACAGCATTTACCAATAATTACAGTAATGCCTACACTGATAACTGCCTAACGGATTCTAAAAACTTTTAAGTTCTTCCTTGTAAAGTGAATTTTTAACGGTTGACTCTGTGGTCTGGCAAGTTGAGGACGTTAGGCTTGACAAGCCATACTTCTTCCAAATAAACTTCCCCAAATTGACGATCTAAAATAAGCCAAACAACAAACCAAATGCAAAATAATAAAGTGAGTATATAAAATAATAACAATAAAAAAAGAAATGAACAAACTCCAAACAATATATATATCACACCCCAACCAACCATGACATAACATTACATCCCAAAAGCGTCCGGTGGAAAGGAATAATAAAAAGAAAAAGTGCAGCACAAAATTAATATACAATACAAGCCCTTCTTTGACCCCACACTGAACACAAACTCAATAAGACACACAGGAAGCATGAAACAGACATAAAAGTCCAGAAGATTTAACAGAAAATGGATAATGTTTGTGAACCTGATTCAGCTGGAAAAATTGCCCTATGGAAATACACGGATGAAACTGATGGCTTGCTCCTCTTCCCAAACAACAAGAAACAGTCTCACCATGCTTATCCTCGGTACATGGCGTAATCCAGAACCCCGGGATTTTGTGGTGCAAAAATGTTTTTGTTGGGCGTTGAAAGTAGCAGGTAGACAAAGGTGTGAATTATTTGAATCAGTGTTTTTCTCCTGTCTCTGTAGTTTTGTTCCTTTTTGTCCTTCCGTTTAAATAGTGAATGATCAGATCTAGGTGATGGAATTCACAGCATAGAAATAGAATTACTAGATGCCGCATGACCAGCAGCATCGTACATCAATGTCACTGCCATATTACGAGTGGCACTGCTGTGGAGTGAAGTAATGGCTAAAGATGCCTCACGCACGTGCTGCTTGGGATTGTACAAACTGCTGTACGTTCCAAACCAGATCCCGGGGATTACATTTCATAGGTAAGGCTGAACAATTGTTTTGGTTATATTTGGCCATTAGAAAATCCAGTTTTATAATCTTAGCACTCATGGTCACCTTACAATAAAATTAAACAACATTAGTAAAATTAACTGTGGTGGGCTGGCGCCCTGCCCGGGGTTTGTTTCCTGCCTTGCGCCCTGTGTTGGCTGGGATTGGCTCCAGCAGACCCCCGTGACCCTGTAGTTAGGATATAGCGGGTTGGATAATGGATGGATGAATGATAAATCAAAAAGCAATACTTAGCAAACAAACAAAGATAACTGGCAGTAACAGTGCAAAATTCACAATTGGTATGCCAGTTTGAATATGTGTTATTGAATCGAGCTGGCGTATATGAGAGGGAAGAGAATTTCCGAGTTGAGAAGCACTATGAGAGACGCTCGAGCTCCTATAGCACAGAATTTGATGTGTGGTACAGAAAGTACAGCTGCAGATGAGAATCAGAGTGAGTGAGAGGAGAGCAAGTCTGTAGGAGATCAGTGAGGTGGGGGGCTTTAAATGTTAAGAGCGGTATTTTGTATTGTATTCAGTAGTGAACAGGGAGACAGTGAACTTGAGAGATAATCGATGTGATATGTTCAGTGGATTTAGAACAGCAGGTCATTATCCTGGCAGCAGAATTTTGAAGAAGCTGTAAGCGATGGATATGTTTTTGTGGGATGCCAGATAGAATAGCATAACAGTAATCTATACGTGAGGTGACTCGGGCATTAACCAATACTTCAGTACTGTGTTGAGTAAGAACAGGACGAAATCTAGAAATGTTTCAGAGATGGAAGAAGGCAGTCCGAGAAATGTTACTTATATGGGAGGAATTATTTAATAAATAATAATAATAATATTAATAATTATTATTATTATTATTTAATAATTGCCATTATTAGTGTATAAATGGATATAAATAATTGCATTTAAACAATTCGCCAAAATCTGTTGTATGTAAACAATACTGTTTTAAACATTGTTTTTTCCATCAGAACACCCGGTTTCCACATCTACCTGTATTAGTTTAAATGGCACTTTTGCCACTCGCAATAGGGCGGAAACGCTGACGTATCATGTCGACTGGGCAACACAGTGAATGTGGCGTCTATCTATGTATGTCTATGATTGACAGGACCAATTATCGTCAGGAGCCACAGTTCCACAGTGTTATCCTTCCCCCTATTGTTCCCAGGGAAACATATTTATATACACACACACCATATAAACAGGACAACGCTACGAAAGACGGGACTCAGCACATAATACATTTATAACGACATTAATCATGTAGCACTGCTACAAATTATTGTTTACTAAATATTAGCTAAATAGACTTTTTTTCCCCATTTGTAATGCTAAGTGGGATAGGATTCTTTTTGTTAAACATTATAAGATGGCATATGTGTTATATGTTATTTTCAGTCATGTCCCATTAAGTTAAACAAAGCTAAAAGAGACTTTTCTCTTAGATTTAACAGCATGCAAAATTTTGGAGAGCATTCAGTGTTTGTCTACTTTATTTCTACATCATATCTGAAGCTATGGTATTTTTTTTCTGATTTATTTAAAAAACCCCGAAAAAGGGATTGTTCTTCTTATATTCTGTTAAGCAATCTTACATTATCAGTTATACAGTTGTGCTCCTAAGGTTACATACCCTGATAGAATTTGTGAAATATTGGCCATTGTTCAGAAAATATAAGTAATCAAGCAGAAAACTCTCCTTTTAATTAGGGATTATACTCAGGTAAAGCAATTTATTATCACATAATTGTGTGTGTCCTTTTTAAATCATAATGATAACTGATATTACCCAAATAGGCCTGAATTTTGGGGCCGATAAGATGCACAAGTTGACACAGACAGGTTCAAAATAAGGGAGAGTGTCCACACGTGTAACCAGTTTGATTGTAATCAGTGTCTGAGTATAAACAGTCATTTTAAATTCATGCAGACTGGCACTGACTTTGCTGGATACCAAGCCAAGGGGAAAGTAAAAGAACTGTCAAAGGACCTGTGAGTAAAGGTTGCTGAATTGTATAAATCAGGAAAAGGATATAAAAAGATATACAGAGATCTAAAGATGCCTGTCAGTAGTGTTGAGACTCTGTTAAAAAAAGTAGAAAGTTAGGGATTCTGTGGTTACCAAGTCACAGTCAGGTAGACCAACTGAGATTTCAGCCTCAACTGCCAGGATCATTTGTCGAGATGCCAAGAAAAACCTACAAGACACTTCAGCTAAGATACTGGCTTCTCTACAGACAAGTGGTGTTGCTGCTTCAAGACGCACAATAAGGAGGTACTTGAACAAAAATGGGCTGCTCAGTTGAGTTGCAAGAAAAAAGACTTTACTGTGCCAATGCCACAAAACAGTCCACTTACAATATGACAAACAGCATCTAGACAAGCCTCAAACCCTCTGGAACAAAGTCATTTGGTGGAATGAGAAAAAATTGAAATTTATGGTCACAACTATAAACGTTATAATTCAAGGGGATGCAACAAAGCCCATGAAGAAAAGTATGCCATCCCTACTCTGAAGCATGGAGGTGGATCTTTGATGTTCTGGGGATGTGTGAGCTACAGCGGCACAGGTAACTTAGTGAAAATTGATGGCAATGCAGCATGTTACCGGAAAATATTAGAGGACAACTTGCATTCATCACTTTCTTTCATATGCGCATGGCATCTTCTAACATGACAATATCCAAAACACAAGGCCAAGTTGATCCTTCAGTAGCTACAGCAGAGAAAATGCTAGAGTGGCCATCACAATCTCCTCACCTCAATATCACTGAGCCACTTTGGGCAGATCTCATACGTGCGGTTCACATAAGACAACCCAAGAATTTGGGTGACCTGGAGGTATTTTGCAAACTGTATATGTTGATTAAAATCTTTTCATTTTGTGGTAATCACAGGTAATCTCTGTGGTGAAACACTCTTCTTCCAACGACATTGTTGATTTCTCCAGTAATGGTCAGATCTTAATTTGTATGTAATTAGTGTATTGTTGACCGAGGAAACATGCTGGTCACAGTGGAAATGTTGGGGCAGCAGCCTGTTTGCTCCTTTTTATCTTTTGCCAAGACAAAACAACTTAAACAGGTACTTGATGGTGCCTTGAATAATAATAGAATGTAAAATAATAAACCAAAGGAATCAGCCAGGTTTAAGGCTCTATAGAGTGGTCAGTACTTGGGTGGACGCTCCGTTCTGTGGTCTACTAGCCCCAGAATGAGATCAACCCATGCCTCGGCTTTATAACAAGTGGAGTCAGTACCCCTCAGTGGACGTTTTCTCAGGTCTTTGGGGGGAAAAAGGAGATGATACCATCAGCGACAGTGCCCCCTCGTGGTAGCTCATATCTCCGATGATCCCGGAAGGCAAACCGCAGACTGTCATGCGTGACAAATGGAACAACATATTAACATCTTTTTAGCCTTTTCTTCAAGTTCATAGCAAGAATGATGTACTTTGCAATAGTAGCAAACTGAATTCCGTTTGCAATGGTAAACTTTTTTTGTGGTGATCAGCAGTGGACGATCTTGTATTTTTATCAACTATATTGCTATTCTGGTTTTCAAATTACACTTGCATGACAAATAAATTACTTATTAACTTTAGATATTTTGCTTATGTATTTCCCACAGAGGTTTTGCAGATTTACATAGAGATTTGATAATTTCAACAAAAATATTATTTTCTGTCAAGTAAAACTCAAGCAAATTTTCTGCCAGTACAACTGCACATTACATGTTTAATAGTGTTCAACAGAGTAAGTTAAGCTTCAAAAATAACAAGGGTGTTATGATTTCTACAAATTATTGTCATTAAAGGAGTAATCAATTTGTGATTAACTTTGCACTGAAGACAAAAATGAAAATTACAATCAGTATGGGTGAAGAAACATTCGTGCATCCAACAGTTTATATGTTGAAATGTAAAACTGCTGAAATTTTAGATAATGTGGGTGTTTTTGAAGGTGAGTAACCTACAAAGTAAAAGGATTTAGTTAAAATTACCAAGCATTAAGTGCGGATCAATAAGTTTACGATTATACATACTAAGAAATAAAGGAAAAAAAATTCTTTTTAAATATGTTATCATTCCAGTTAGATGTGTATGTATGGGTTTAAATTAGTAAAGTTTAATTCAGCTTTAACATTGCTATAATATAACAGCTTTTTGAGCCCAAACCAGTGAATCCAATAAAGAATCACGAAGAGAAGCAATGCTGAGGCAGCCATTTACTGTTCTGCTTCACCTTAAACACCAGAGGTGTCAGTCCCTTGGCTGCAGTGTCAGGTGGCCCCGCCTCCCTCTGCTCAACATACAGGCTACAAATAACAGGACTTTAAGAGGTGGTGTGTCAGTAGGTGAACACAGTTTGCTCTATTGTGAGATATCAGGTTCTACCTCATAAACTAAAGTGTCACAGGGGTTAATGAATAAGGGAAGTTGAAGGTGGCAACTGTGCTTTTGCCTTCTCTAAGACTGCTTGACAGACAAAAATCCAAATTCATTGTTTGTGTTTCATATTTTTGCAACTATAAACATAAAATTCAAACTGATTTTTTTTTATTCGTTACTGTTAAAACCTTAGCATTGCAACTTGTAAGTGCTTAATGCAGCAGTCATGTTCTTCTCTGCGTCTCCCATATTGGCCCAAATTTGTTTGCAGAAATGTTTTCATGCTTAGTGATCTTTGCAAAATTATTAACAACAATTTATGACTTTCAATTAACAGTTTAGTCTTTAACTCCTTGCTTCAAATATCATAAATTGAGTTTCTAGCTATTTATCAAACCCACAAGTGACAGCTAAGCCCTTAAGGGTAGTTCCATCCGGTAGTTATATCTGAAGCATTGTTTGTAAGCGTGAAAGTTATATCATTCCATAAAGACATTTTTGTGGCCACACAGAAGACTTGGAATGCTTTCAGATAATAGCTGAAGGGATTTCCAAAACTTTTGTTGAAAAGTCTATGAGTGACAATATTAAGGATGTTAATGTTAATTAATATGAGTGACAATTAGCATTCTCAGGCCTTAAAAAATGTTCTGATAGCATTTTGGGAATTTTAGAGGCCAAGGAATTAATTGGTCCCATTTATTTTTTAGATGCATTGCAATGTTATTTTTAGTTGTGGGTGCCACCATTTTGTACTGTTGTTGTCAGGCTGTTGGTTGGCAAGATGACAAGTGTACATTATTTTGGCAATGGTTAAAAGTCAGTGTTGCGCACTTCCTAGCTCTCTGACTTTGTGGATATTCTCTGACAGAAGAATTTCTGCTGCTTTATCTCTATATAATCCTGTATCATTCTCCTCCAAAGTACTTTCCTTATATAAACAGTTCAGTTTGTAGCAGTGAATCTGAAACAATGCAGACAGATTACAGGTCTGGCTATGATCTGTCTCAAGATAGACCCCAGAGTTGTTTTGTTACAGCCTCTCTGAAGGTCATCTAAGCCAGTTCTCCTTTCTGTTCCTTTGGAAACATGGCTTCTCCAGTGGCAAAGTAGGTTGCGCTATCTCCTCTTTGTTGGGTCATTGCATTGCTGTGTGAGTTCCATCTTAACATCAGTAAGACCAAGGAACTGGCTATTGACTTTTACCACATCAAACAGCCTCTATGTTCGGTCACTATTCAAGGAGTGGGAGTAGAGGTAGTCCACCCCAAAAATATGTAGGTTAGCTCGATTTATCAATTAATGTATTTTGTGATGGACTGATATCCCATTTGGAGTTTGCTTCCTGGTTTGCCATGTTTGCTATTGGAAATGTCTTCAGATCACTATGTCCCCATAAGAGACTTAGCACATTTAGAAATAGAAATGTAATAAAACTTGTGGTGAGCCAATTAAAATTCTGAGTTACAAAAACTGAATCCCAGCCCACTTCAGTTTCTGAACAGTTTGCATACTCTCCCTTTTTCTCTTGATTTTCTTGCTTTTCATAGATCTCAAATACATGCTTGCTGTTCCATTTGGCAACTATGTAGGTAACATAAGTTGATTATTTCACTTTTATGTTTATGTGGACAAAGCGCTACATAACCACCCCTGCTCTCACTACTGTGTTGAGGGACAGGAGTTTTCTTTCAGAAGGTACCCCAAATACATTAATAATCTAAAAAATACAACTTATTAAAAATACAAGGATTTCAGAAGATGGATATATGTGCAAATATAAAAAAACAATTATCGACTAATAAAGTGACATGTAACAAAATCAAATATTTTTCCCCTTTTAATTGCTATTTGATCAATGAATCACCTAAGAAAACATCGTCTGGCATTAAAATTGTGTTGCAAGATTTCAGGCGTGTTAGTTGTCAGGCAGGAAGGTAACTACGCCATTGACATCAATTTAAATGTCACTAAGATGAGTTATTATTTAAAGTGAAATAGTAATCATTATTTCCCTCAAAGCATATGTCTGCGAAAGAATGTGTGTGTGTGATCAAACAAACAGCTCAGACATTTACTGTAACACTCAAGTAGCTATTTTAAATAGAAGAACAGATGTTAGTCTTTATGTGTAAAAACCTTTAAATAATTGTGCAACATTTACCCCTAAAAGCTTCTCTCTGTATTCTTCTTAACTAAATGTAGTTAGCAATTGAAAAGACCTTTAATCTTTGCTCGCAGCGCGTACTCAGCAGGTTTGGAGTCAGTCCTGTTCTACTCTGGACTTTGTTTAGCATGTTCATATTTTTTTTTTTTTTGAAAATATGAAACAATACTTCAGATAAGCGCATAGTACACCTTGACTTATACTTGGCACATCTTACTATGCAACCTAACATCCTATTAACCTTCTCGATCACTTCTGTACACTGTGTGAATGCAGACAATGACAAGACTACAATAACTATAATTATAATATAATAACTAACTAGTCAATCCACCATTGTGTAAATACAGTACATATAAGATTTTTGCTTCTTAAGAGTAACACTTGACATTTGTCCACATTAAAGTTTGTCTGGCCACATGCCTCTAAATTCTATTCAAGTCTATCAGTAATGATTCCACTGAGCAGCTATTTCACCTAGTTTAGCATCATCTGCATACTTAACTGACTTGTTATTTATAATTTTATCATAATCAGTTATTGTAAATGAATTGAAAAATAGCAGTGTCCGCAACACTGACCCCTTATTAACATAACTACTAAAAATTTGGAAAATGTTCTTCACACGATAACAATTTGCTTAATTTTTTTCAGCCAATTGTTCCCCCACATTTGCACAACACCTTGGATTTCACCTTCATTTAGTTTGATCAATGGCCTCTAGTGCGCTACCTTCTCAAATCTCTGTGAAACTCAATATAAATGACTTTGCATGTGCACCTCCAATGAAACGCTTTTGCTGCCTCCTCATATAATGCTAGCATATTAATTAAGGATAATCTCCTAAGTCTACACCCTTGTTTACTGTTCACCAATACCTCCGTAGTGACAGGAGTTTCTTGATCCTTTAATAAGGCTAAAATGATGCCAATTAAAAATGTTGCCTGCCTGTAGTCAGTTAAAAATCACCTTCATATATTTTGTTAGATTGCAGCTTATAAAAAAGGAAATATGCCATTTTTTAGAAGGGCAATTAAGAAAGATATAATTGAACTAGAAGTTGTGAAATGTATGTTTGTTAAATGTAATTTAAGATGTTTTTCACAAGACATTGCTAGTAAAAAGTCAAGCAAAATGACACCTTTTATTGGCGAACTAAAAAGATTACAATATGCAAGCTTTCGAGGCAACTCAGGCTCCTTCTTCAGGCAAGATATAAAGGCAGTGCTGGAATTAGGATGTGATCAATAACTGAATATCTTCAGAATTCTTAGCCATAACTCAAATTTTATTTCTAGGAATGTCTATTTTCACTGCCCAGGGCTAAACAGACAAACTCACGTTTTTCTGTAACCACAGAAAGTGGAATCATGCAAATGTATAAAATCGTAAAGAAGGACTGAATGGTGCAAAAGCAAAGTTAAGGAAAGAAAAAAATGTAAAAGCTCAAAAGTTGATCTTTGATGGCTCATGAGACATCACAGAGATTCTCTCGTATGTTTCATTTAAGAATCAACTTCGTTACAGCTCTTTCTTCTAGAATTCCTTAGGAGAAAGGCTTTAGACAAAAAGGAGACACGAGATACAAGGAGTCAAAGCTGAGAATTTGGTTTGAAATGCCGGTTAGACTTTGGGAGTTCTCTTTCTAGTCTTGTTTTCTAGTAATAGCTTTCTAATTTAAGCAACCGGGTTACAACAAAAACCTGCAGCCACTGTGGCCCTCCAGGACTGGGATTGAGGACCCCTGTGTTAGAGTGAGTATGATCTAATTGGTGATCAGCAACATAAATTAGAGAAACTAATAGTATTAATCCGAAGCAATGACTACAGCTTTGTAATTCATAGTAAAGTGTTTTATTACCACAAATAACTGTTTGTACATTTCACTATATATTACTGAGCACATAATGTAGTACCAGGGTGTTGTACCGTGTTAGCCATTTTGGATGTAGTGAGAAGTCAAACAAAATGACATCTTTTATAAAAGGTGTCATAAGGCTTCACCTCTCATTACTGAGCATGGAATGCAAATACTTTGAAACTGCAAAAAAAAAAAAAAAAATCAGAGCCCATTGCATGACTTTACTGAGGTCTCTGCTGAAACTGAAGAGGAGACCCTTGTGAGAATTCCGAGGTGTTTTTCTTCAGGAGAAAAATCTGAGTAGCAGGAGGCAAAGGGAAATTTCCATATTTTATTTCATTCTGATCCCATTGACAACAAAAATATATTAAAGAGATTTCTTGTTTGATTTTTCACTCCAATGGGAAGTAATATATTGCTTAGAGTCTCACAGTACATTGTATGATGCTTATGGGAAATGCAGGCAGATGAATGAGGGTTAAATGATGATTTGTGTTGAAATCATCATTACCTAGCATATATGAAAATCCCTGACAATTCAAAGACTCCTAAATTAAGTCAGTGCTAATACTCACATAATTGCATAGGAGAGGTGCATTATGAGGGAATTGATGGCTTCATCTTTTTAACTTTCCTGCAGACCCCACATCGGTGCCAAAGCAGATAGCCCTTTCAAAGCACAAATCAGTACCTGATTTCCTGGCCAGGTTTTTCTCCTCGAGTAAAAAGACTGCTAAATTCTCAAGTCGTCATCAAATTCACTTTCCTTTATGGCAAAAATGATGAATTCATATACGACTAACCCACTGCTCAAGAAAACCTGACAAGCATTTTTAAAAAAAGCAACTTTCGTTCAGGTGATGCTTTAGCACTGACTAGCAGGAGTTCAAGGCACAAACAGTGATGGGCAACAAACACTTGTGATCCACTGATGATTTACTATATGAGGCAAATTAGACCACTCATTACAATCCTTTTAATGATTTACCATTAAGTATTTGCTTAAAATTAAATGAATAGTGTGTATTCAAATATATTTAAGGCATTACCTCTTCTAATGTCTAAATCAGAGCAGTGCTCTTTACTGTCCCAAGGATTTTGCGGTAACAAGGACCCATAAAAATCACACTTGAACATTTACCTCCCACAAACATCACAAAAGCTTATCACATACCTCCTAAAATCCACATTTATCCAAATTCAACAGTAACCATCTGTAGCTGAGCCTGATATCATAAAAGCAGAATAATTTATTCTTTCATGAAAAAAAACCATCGGTCCATCCATTTTTCAAAATCACTTTTTCCAATACAGGGTTGTGTGTTCAAAAAGAGACCGATCAACTGAAAACACTGATGTCCGACTCAGATAAAGTTGTTACTTTACAAAGAGCAGAGAGCATGTGTGCCTTTACAGAAATTTGTCATGCAGCCCTCCATCAGATTTGCACTTGGGGTGGGATAAAGTAAAGCTTACCTCCTTCAATGGCATGTTATCCTGTCGTGTGCTTCGGTTTGTAAAGCTGTGATATTCAACTGTTGTCTGCACGCTCCTGAAGTATCTTCGGGGGGTCCGGATGCCGTGGCACTGAGGATAGGTGCCCCCTCCTGCTCATAAAGGCAGATTACTTGGTTTAGGTGACTGGCATTCACTGGAGATGTGTGTCCAAAGCCTTTGAGTAACTGCAATGAACTGACAACCAGGCAAAGGTTTTGTACTGTTAGCTTGAGCATCATACTAATTTCACTATTGTATATTTGTCTAGTTTTTTTAATATTTGGAATTTTGTACATTCCTGTTTTTTCTGATATTCATTTATTAAATAATTATAATAACTGTGATATTAGAAAATCAATATCACTAAATGTTTTGTTGTAGAATAGATTGCAGCAGTGATCCAGCTTACCTACTGAAATCCACAAGAGGAGAACGGACTGGAGGAAGCTGCTGCTGCACAGCATCACTCAGCGGGGTTCTGCAGGTACTCGAGGATTGTTTTTGTCAAAAGGACTCCATCCTCATTAATGAAGGCAGCGTGGCCGCGCTGTCATGGAACTGGACTGCTGACACCAAGGCTGACGATTCAACACTGGCTCACTGTGTGAGGCTCTACAAGTAAGTCTTGCTATTATTGCTAGAATTATGGAAGCTATAGAATATAATATAATATATAATTATAGGAGCTATTGTATGTTTTAAGATGCTTTGGATATAAATTAAAATTATGCGGATGCCATTGTCTCTGTAAGTATGTTTTATGTTTAAAAAGAAATAGTAATATACCATTTTGGATGATAGGGAGATCCTGTCATGTGCCAGAATAGACTCCAGTTTCCATGATCCTATAATTAGAATAAACAATTTAGATAAATGGTAACAATCACAGCACTTCAGATGCACTGAAGATTGGACACGTTTATAATGTGTTTGCACTTGACATGCAGGATGAGTAAAACATTTTCTTTAATTTGACAACGACATCCATTATCCAACCCGCTATATCATAACTACAGGGTCATGGGGGTCTGCTGGAGCCAATCCCAGCCAACACAGGAAATAAAGCCCGGACAGGGCGCCAGCCCACCACAGGGCGCACACACACACTAAGGATAATTTAGAATCACCAGTTCACCTAACCTGCATGTATTTGGACTGTGGGAGGAAACTGGACTACCCGGAGGAAACCCACGCAGACAACATAGGGAGGACCCGGGAAGCGAACCTGGGTCTCTTAACTGTGAGGTAGCAGCGCTACCCACTGTGCCACCCTTACAACAACAACAACATTTATTTGTGTAGCACATTTTCAAACAAATGATGCAGCTCAAAGTGCTTTACAAGATGAAGAAAGAAAAATATAAAAATAAGATTAGGCAATACTAAGTAACAAAGAATAAACTAAGGTCCGATAGCCAGAGAGGACAGAAAAAAGAAAAAAAGAAACTCCAGAGGGCTGGAGAAAAAAAATAAATCTACAGGGGTTCTGAGGCCACAAGACCACCCAGCCCTCACTGGGCATTCTACCTAACATCAGTGATCTCAATCAATCCTCATGGTTTTCAGGTTTCACATGGAAGAATTAGACGATATTGGTCATGTGGACCTCTGGCCTTCAATCCATCAATGTAGGGACATCATGGTGCTTTTAATTAGGTGGTGGTGGCACAGGTCACAACCACAGAAAACTGGAAAAAGAACAGCAGAGAAAGTAGGGATTAGTATGGATTGTGGAATATCAGGGTTACACTAAAATAAAGCTATGAGAAAGCCATGTTAAAGTAATGGGTTTTTAGCAGTTTTTTAAAGTGCTCCACTGTATTAGCCTGGCGAATTTCTATCAGTAAGCTATTCCAGATTTTAGGTGCATAACAGCAGAAGGCCGCCTCACCACTTCTTTTAGGTTTAGCTCTTGGAATTCTAAGCAGACACTCATTTGAAGATCTAAGGTTACAATTTGGAGTTTATTTAAGGCTTTGTAAACCATAAGCAGTATTTTAAAGTCAATTCTAAATGGCACAGGTAACCAATGTAGTGAAAATTCGGTACATTATCTGTCAACCTTATTTGAACGGTAACATAAATGAACTGATAGTTTTTTGGGTGTTCAGGTTTTTAGGTGTAAATGTAATCTCACATGAATTGATCTTTCCGGGCCCGGGATGAATGGAGGTCGGCTTATCTGCACCTGTGGCCGCTTTAAAGCCCTTGTTTGTCTTTGATTATTTTATTCAGAGTAAATACATTTGCATACATTAATGTTTTATGAAGAAAATTAGGACAAATTGCCCTCAGAAAAAAAAAATCAATTTGTTTCTTCTTGCATCTGCTCTGTCCTTGTCAGGGTCTCGAGAATCTATCTGAACACTTAATGGTGCAAGGGTGAGAGAACACCACTTCATCACACTCATTCTTTCTGGGCCAATTTAAAGTAATTAGTTTAGTTTAGTGGCAGGATTGGTACTCCAGCCACCATAAAAAAAAAACTTCACAAAGCTCTAAGATGACAGAAAGGACTCCTTTTTGCTCTCTGCAGGAGTAGCTCTGCTGCAGCCAACCAAAGAAAGGCTGCTCGCATCATGAAGGGGATGGGGGAAAGCCCTCGGGAGCCCCATCCCCACAAGAATCGAAACCGTTGGAGAGCCAACAGGGTCGGGTCTGTTGGGGATCGGAACTGGTGTGGTGCTGAGGCATTGCCCTCTGCACGGCAGCACTCGGGTCCCAATTTGAGGTGGCGCATACGGGTGGGCCCATGGAATGTCTTGTCTCTCCGGCAAGATGATCATCTTCCTCTGCTGTCGGAGGAGCTGTGTAAACTCCGCATTTCAATGGCAGCACTCTCTGAGGTGCGCAGACTAGGGACTGGCCAGATCTCTGTAGGTGGATACACCTTTTATTGGTCTGGTCGGTCTGATGGCTGTCATACTCAGGGAGTAGCTGTTGCTGTAGCGGATTGGCTTCTTTCGATGGTGTTCGATGCCACTCCATTCAATGAGCGTATTTTGAGACTCAGATTATGACACTCTATGGGCGCCTTGTCTGTTGTCTCAGTGTATGCTCAGACCGCGGTGAGTGATGTCTCACTGAGGGAGACAATTTATTCGCAGCTTCTCTCGGTGGTTGATGGGTGCCCACAAGGTGACACTCCTCTGGTCATGGGTGACTTCAATGCAACCACTGGCACTGACAGGGCTGGCTATGAGGATTGTCTCAGTCCCCATGGGTCCAGTTAATGTGATGAAAATGGCTCCATGTTCCTTGACTTTGCAAAAGGTCAGGGGCTGCAGATCACTGGATCCTGGTTCCAGCGCTCTGAACCGCATCATTGGAATTGGCACTCCAATACTGGTTGTGTGGTGAAGGAGATCGATCACATCCTTGTGGGCAGACGCTGGAGGCTCTTGCAAAACTGCAGGGTCTACAGAAATGCCCAGTTTGTGAATTGTGACCACAGACTTGTTGTTGCTACTCTTAGGATCCAGCTTAGGTCCAGTAGGTTACCACCTACTAGGAAAATGAGCCTGGACTTGGCCAGACTCCAAGACCAAGCTGTTTCTAAAGAGTTTGCACGCAGTTTGTGTGAGGAACTCTCAGATTTGGGTACAACTGCCGATCCTAATGTGATGTGGAAGACCTTCCGTGACAAGACCCTAAAGGTTGTTGAGGGTTGTGTTGGTGTTACCGGTGTTCACAGAAGGAGGTGTTTCATCTTGCACTGCACCCTGGATATCATCGAGAGGAGTCGCAGTGCACGGCTCAATGGCAACTCTGGTCTGTACCGGGAACTGAGAAGGATGGCTGTGAGGGCTCTGAGGGCAGATAAAGAGGCGTTTGTTAGGGGAATCTGTGAGCAAGTGACACACCATCTGTGGTCTGGCGACCCACGTCCTGCTTACAGAGGAATTGAGGCATTACGCACATCTGAATCTGTTCCTCGGATAGTCGCAGTCATGTCGGCTGATGGAACGGTCCTTACGGATGACACTGCAGTTGTGACCTGCTGGGTTTGCTACTTTGAACAGTTGTTCAAAGCTGATCCTCCAGCTAGGACGTTGGAGATCTCTGGGTTCATGGTTCTTAAAGCCGATCCTCCAATTAGCTGTGAACCACCCAATTTTACTGAGATTGCACAGGTGGTGAACCAACTGAGGGGAGGGGAGGAAGGCTGTAGGGATCTGTGGTATCCGGGGTGAACTTCTCAAGGCTGGTGGTAAGGCTGCCCTCCTGGCATTAAAAGCAATCTTTGCTTCCATTTGGGAGACTGGCATCATCCCAACTGACTGGAAAATGGGACTTGTCATCCCTATCTGGAAAGGGAAGGGTGAGCGCCTGGATTGCAGCAACTACAGGGGGATAACACTGCTCTTGGTGCCGGGTAAGGTCCTTGTTAGGGTCTTCCTCTATAGGATCCGTGATCACATGCTCACCTCCCAGCTACCGGAACAGTCTGGTTTTACGCCTAAGAAGTTTACCATCGACCAGATCCTGGCACTAAGGGTTCTCATGTGGCACAAACTCGAATATCAGCAGAGTTTCCTTGCAGCCTTTGTCAATTTTCGCAAAGCGTTCGACTCAGTTGATCAAGCTGCCCTGTGGGACATCCTGAGGGTTCGCAGGATCCCCTCAAGGTTGCTGGATATCATGGCCGGCCTGTACACTGGTACTGTGAGTGCTGTGCAGAGTGGAGGCAGGACCTCTGCATTTTTCCCAGTTGATTCTGAGGTTCTTGCTCAGGGCAAGGTCGTGGGGTCCAGCGGTTATGGGCTGTTGTTGAAGAAAGATTCAAGGATCTTGACTTTGCTGACAATGTTGTTATCTTTGTGGAGTCAGTGGAGTCTCTGATTGGGGCACTCAAAAGACTGAGTGAGGAGTCTGAACGTCTGGACTTGTGAGTGTTCTGGATAAAAACCAAGATCCAGGCCTTTAATGACCTCTTGGGCACAGCCATCAGCAGTGTGTCTGTCTGCGGAGAGAGTGTTGACCTTGTCGAGAGGTTTACTTACCTTGGCAGTGACATTCATGTCTCTGGTGACTCATCCTATGCAGTCAGTAGACGGATTGGGAGAGCATGGGGGGTCATGAGGTCGCTGGAAAGGGGTGTGTGGCGCTCCCGATATCAATGCAAAAGGACGAAGGTCCAAGTTTTTAGAGTCCTGGTGCTTCTTGTCTTGCTATATGGTTGTGAGCCTTGGACTCTATCCAGTGACCTAAGACGAAGACTGGACTCCTTTGGTACTGTGTCTCTCTGGAAAATCCTTGGGTACCGTTGGTTTGACTTTGTGTTGAATGAGCGGTTGCTCATGGAGTCTCGAATGAGGCACATTACCTGCATTGTGAGGGAGCGTCAGTTACGGCACTACAGCCATGTGGCACGACTCCCCGAGGGTGATCCGGCTCGTAAGATCCTCATTGTTGGGGACCCGAGTGGCTGGACCAGGCCAAGGGGTCGCCCACGTAACACCTGGTTGCGGCATATAGAGGATAAATTCCGGAGGGTGGGACTGGACCGTGTCTCTGGCTGGTGGGTTGCAAACGGGGATCCCGAGTTGTTTCGTCGTGTAGTGGGTGCGGCAACACACTGTACCAGTGCACGCTCCCCAACCTGTTTCTAATCTACCAACATGTCTTTGGACAGTACAAGGAAATTTGTACAAATCCAGAGGACTGGAGAGAAAACCTGTAAACTCAGCACTGAGGACAAAGCACAGAAAAATGTTCATTTCAGAAGAGCGATAGAAGGAAGTAGTTTGGTCAACTGTATACCTAGGAAGTCAGTTGTCCAGTTGTTCCTCATTGCCAAGTTCTAAGTGTCAAGATAGATGGTATGTTTAAATCTTTGATCTTCACAGCACTTAAAATACAGTAATCAGGGCTCTGGAAGTGGCCATTAACTTTATCATGAAGAAAAAACTAGAAAAGGTGAGCATTTTAACATTGAAAGTTACAGTATGTAGCAAAGTAAAACAGTGTGGTAACTCACAGAGACTCAGTTTTACTTCTTGACCTCAGGATGTTCTTCTAATGTCCACTTGGGTTTTCTCCCACAGCCCAAAAACATGAAGGAACTGGAAACCAAATTCATTGATTTTAACCTTGTAAATGAACATTCTGGTACCTGGAGCAGTGGTTTCCAGATTTTGTTCTCAGGGACCCCTGAGATTGCAGGCCTTGGTACCACTCAGTTTCACAATCATTGAGTCATTGTGCCTCTGGCTGATCTCACTGCTTATTTAGCTGGACTTTGTTTCTTCTCTTTTTCTGTGTTTAATAAAGAGCAGTAGTGTAAGATTTACATTAATAAAGTACATTTGTACTTTCAACTTAGTTGTGAGTTTGTAACTGTCTTCAGTCATTTTCCTATTAATTCACGTTTTTCCATGGAGTTTGCTCACTTAATTAAATTTTAATAACATGATTTGTGGTATTATAAACTTGGCAGATGGCCCACAAAAAATAGGACCTTAGTGAAAACTTCACAAAACAACATGATTACATAACTACCTGTTTACGTCTTGATGATTTATTATTCAAACACTACAAAGGCTCTGTAACTAACTTAACCCTCTAATGTGCTTTTTTGCCTTTGGGATTGATAAGCTAATGAAATATCGAGTCTCTTTGTAAGTTCAAATTTCTGTATTTTTACCAACCCTGATCTCATTTCATGTCAGGGTTTTTTTGTGACTGACTGAGTGCAAGGCAGAAAGCAGCTTGGATGTCCATTGAGGAAGACCATCTCTCTGAGCGTTGATGTAAACTTGTTGGGTGTTTTGGTGTTTGAGGAAACTTGAGCTCACAAACCCTGAGTCCCTCAGTCCAGAATTGTCTCTTTTCAAACTCTGTCTTTTGAATTTTACATTCAAACACAATTTGAAAACCTAATTGTTCTTCAATGCATTTAAAAAAGAACATCATTTAGTGTCTTTTATTTCATTGCAGTATTTTTGCTATCATAAAAAGTACATTACAGCATTTTGTCATACCTACTATTGAGTAAGCATATTAATATAGCTGGGCGTATAAGGTAAACATAAACAGTTCGGTCATGATATGGCACATCAGTAAACAGCACACATAGATATGAGAAGGGAATATGTCGTATTAGTTTGTTTCTTAATTTCAGTGTGCCATGGTGAAACAGTGGGTAGCACTTCTGCTTCAAGGATCTAGCATCTTGAGTTAGGCTCCTGTCTCTGGTTGTTGCCCTTCATTGTCCTGCTAAGTATTTCCTTGCCTTTGGCAATGCTGGCAGTTGACTAAATAATTCGGTAAGGCTCCTACTTTATTTATACCTACCATTTTGTCTTGTAGGAGGGGGTCTCTGGCATTAGACTTATATTACTGTATAATAACTGAATCACACTCATTTTAAGAAGCTGAATAATACAGTTTATTTATAAACACAAGGATTATAGAATATATATTCTTATTTAGGACAGGATGTAGACAGGCTAGACCAGCATTTCCCAAACTATGGGTGAATATTGAGTGGGCCCTGAAACATAAGACGATATTCCGACCGATCGGGCTAACAGCCGGATGTCTTTTGTTTTTGTGACATTCGTTGTGTTGTGTTCGTTAGCGTACGCCCATATAATCTTTTTAAAAACAATTATTAACGTTTGAATATAATAATGGAAAAGTGGTTGAAACGGATAGCAAAAACTACGTCGCCGCCGCCAGTTGATTGTGATGAAAAGGCAGAAGATGTTCTTATAAATGACAAAAGTGGCACTGAGGCTGACTTCCAAGCTCCCTCAACGGGTTCGCATGAATGGAAACGACGGAAAGTTGTAAGAAAATATGACCCTGAATATCTAAAACTAGGATTCACTTGGAATCATGATACGATAGATCCGCGTCCTCAATGCGTGATTTGCTACGAAATATTAGCGAACGAAAGTATGCGCCCAAGTAAGTTGACGCGTCATATAGAAACGAAGCATTCCCATTTTACGAATAAGCCAGTAGATTTTTTTCAAAGAAAATTGTTGGATATGAAATCTTCAAAAAATATTGTTTCACATTTCATTAATATTAATGAAAATGCTGTATATGCCTCGTACCTCATTAGCTTAAGGATCGCCAGAGCAGGAAAGCCTCATACCATTGGCGAAGATTTGGTGTTACCATCGATTAAAGATGCAGTTGGAGCGATGTTTGGAGAAAAAGAAGTAAAGGAAATCGAGAGCATACCACTGTCCAATAATACTGTTGCACGACGAATCGACGAAATGGCTGAATGGGCAGAGGACGAATTAATCCGGAGGGTAGTTTGTAGTAAATATTATACGCTACAACTAGATGAGTCTACTGACGTGCAAGGCCTATCTCAACTACTTGTTTTTGTGCGTTATATATGGCAAAACGACGCGCATGAAGATATCTTGTTCTGCAAGCCAATTAGTCGTGGAACGGCCGAGGAAATTTTCAATGCAATTGATTCCTATATAAAAGAGAAAGGTTTACAGTGGAAGAACTGTTTCAGTATATGCACTGACGGTGTGCGGGCTCTGTGCGGGAAAAATAGCAGTGTCGTTACAAGAGTTCTTAAACAAAGCCCCTGTGCTTTGTGGACACACTGTAGCCTTCACAGAGAAGCACTGGTTTCAAAAGCATTACCTAATGATATCAAAACAGTACTAAATACAGCTGTGAAAATTGTAAATTATATTAAAACAAAAAACCCTTACAAGCACGTTTATTTCAAAAGCTGTGTGAAGAAATGGGTAGTCTTCATACATCTCTTCTTCTGCATACGGAGGTACGTTGGTTATCCAGGGGGAAAGTACTGACACGATTAGTGGAATTACGCAATGAAGTTACAATTTACTTGGAAGGAAAAACTGAATATATTGAATCTCCACTGGACAAAGAATTCATTCTCAAGCTCACATACTTGGCGGATATTTTTTCGAAATTAAACGAACTCAATTTGTATTTGCAAGGTTCAAACGAATCAGACATTTTTGCAGTTCACGACAGAATTCGAGCGTTTATGAAAAAGCTTATGTTGTGGAAAAGTTGTATTGAGGATGGCAAGTATGATTGTTTTGAAACTCTTGAAACTTTTATTATAGAAAACCAAGTGCAGCCAAAGACGAACGTACTGTCTGCAATTTCCACTCATTTATCATTGTTAAAAAATAACTTTGATGCCTATTTCGGGGAAGAGATGAAAAAGCTTGACTCGTTGAATTGGATTTGTAACCCATTTCAAGACCGCCTACCAAGTAGTATGTCAACAAAAGCAAGTGAAGAACTCATTGATTTATCAGAAGATACGTCACTGAAAAATAGTTTCAATCGCAAGCAGTTAACGAAATTCTGGCTCTCAGTTGCTGGGAACTATCCTTGCCTGTTTGATGAAGCTATAAAAGTCCTCCTCCCCTTCAGTACCTCATATCTATGTGAGGCCGGATTTTCGGCTATGATCAGCATTAAAACTAAATACCGAAATAAACTCACTGTGATTAAAAGTAACTAAAATTGAAGTTGATGCTAAAGCTGTAATGACAAAAAATAGGAAACAAATACACCCTTCTCATTGAAATAACAGTCCTTGTAGGTGTTTAAGTAATACAAAATTGTAACTTAAAGTTGTTTTTTTTCTTATTTGAAAAGTCCTTCATTCATATTGGTGACGCTTAAATTTCCATAGTGACTGTTTGTGAGCTAAAGTACAATATATGTTGTCTGTCATGATAACAAATTAATGTAAAATGAAAAAAATACTTTAAACAAAATAAACAGCCCGAACAAATAAGACACCATTAAGTAGTTCCGCGACTCGCTACTAAGGAATCTGAGCGTTACCAATATTTTATGCCCCCTTTTTAAGACGGCTAAGAGGTGGGTTCCGAATTTGGCAGTTTTTGTTAGGTGGGTCGGAGCCCAGTCAACTTTGGGAACCACTGGGCTAGACAGACTAACATATATCATAGAGAGGCTGACTGTTTACATACTATTTAGAGTTCTTTTTTTTTTAAAAAAACATTTTATTAACTTTATTAAAATCAAATAACATTCCATACAAGCAATTCAAGTTTAACAAAACTAGGTTCGAAACAAATCAGCCTCCACCCATAAGAAAGAGAGCTAAGCCAGCAGAGTAAAACTAATTCTAATTTAGCTTGGCTCAGATAAACAGTTTTTAAAGAAGATGTCCGATGTTATGTAGAGTTTTTGCGTTGCACTGTAGCTTCTCCAGGTTCAAGTGGAGGATTCTTCTTTTGTTAGAGTGCACTCTTTTTCTTTGCTGGGTAATCCTTTGTTTGTGGTGTGCAGTTTTTTCCTCAGTTAGTCCCTTTGCTTTGTCATCTGCAGCTTCATGGGATAAGGCATTACTCCTTCTGGCACAAGAGCTTAGATGCTGAAGTTCCCTTCTTGAAGTGATGGCTGCTTCTCAGCCTTCAGACTGGCTCAGAGTTTAGCCTGGCAACCTGGATCTTATACAGTGCATCCGGAAAGTATTCACAGCGCATCACTTTTTCCACATTTTGTTATGTTACAGCCTTATTCCAAAATGGATTAAATTCATTTTTTTCCTCAGAATTCTACACACAGCACCCCATAATAACAACGTGAAAAAAAGTTTACTTGAGTTTTAGCAAATTTATTAAAAATGAAAAAACTGAGAAATCAGATGCACATAAGTATTCACAGCCTTTGCTCAATACTTTGTCGATGCACCTTTGGCAGCAATTACAGCCTCATGTCTTTTTAAATATGATGCCACAAGCTTGGCACACCTATCCTTGGCCAGTTTCGCCCATTCCCCTTTGCAGCACCTCTCAAGCTCCATCAGGTTGGATGAGAAGCGTCGGTGCACAGCCATTTTAAGATCTCTCCAGAGATGTTCAATCAGATTCAAGTCTGGGCTCTGGCTGGGCCACTCAAGGACATTCACAGAGTTGTCCTGAAGCCACTCCTTTGATATCTTGGCTGTGTGCTTAGGGTCGTTGTCCTGCTGAAAGATGAACCGTCGCCCCAGTCTGAGGTCAAGAGCGCTCTGGAGCAGGTTTTCATCCAGGATGTCTCTGTACATTGCTGCAGTCATCTTTCCCTTTATCCTGACTAGTCTCCCAGTTCCTGCCGCTGAAAAACATCCCCACAGCATGATGCTGCCACCACCATGCTTCACTGTAGGGATGGTATTGGCCTGGTGTTGAGCGGTACCTGGTTTCCTCCAAACGTGACACCTGGCATTCACACCAAAGAGTTCAATCTTTGTCTCATCAGACCAGAGAATTTTGTTTCTCATGGTCTGAGAGTCCTTCAGGTGCCTTTTGGCAAACTCCAGGCAGGCTGCCATGTGCCTTTTACTAAGGAGTGGCTTCCGTCTGGCAACACTACCATACAGGCCTGATTGGTGGATTGCTGCAGAGATGGTTGTCCTTCTGGAAGGTTCTCCTCTCTCCACAGAGTACCTCTGGAGCTCTGACAGAGTGACCATCGGGTTCTTGGTCACTTCCCTGACTAAGGCCCTTCTCCCCCGATCGCTCAGTTTAGATGGCCGGCCAGCTCTAGGAAGAGTCCTGGTGGTTTCGAACTTCTTCCACTTACGGATGATCGAGGCCACTGTGCTCATTGGGACCTTCAAAGCAGCAGAAATTTTTCTGTAACCTTCCCCAGATTTGTGCCTCGAGACAATCCTGTCTTGGAGGTCTACAGACAATTCTTTTGACTTTATGCTTGGTTTGTGCTCTGACATGAACTGTCAGCTGTGGGACCTTATATAGACAGGTGTGTGCCTTTCCAAATCATGTCCAATCAACTGAATTTACCACAGGTGGACTCCAATTAAGCTGCAGAAACATCTGAAGGATGATCAGGGGAAGGAGGATGCATCTTTAGTTCAATTTTGAGTTTCGTGGCAAAGGCTGTGAATACTTATGTACATGTGATTTCTCAGTTTTTTTATTTTTAATAAATTTGCAAAAATCTCAAGTAAACTTTTTTCACGTTGTCATTATGGGGTGTTGTGTGTAGAATTCAGAGGAAAAAATGAATTTAATCCATTTTGGAATATGGCTGTAACATAACAAAATATGGAAAAAGCGATGCGCTGTGAATACTTTCCGGATGCACTGTATCTCACATTCACAAAGAGAAGAATTTGTTGGCTTCACCTCCCAAATGAAGAGCGGCTCATAGCTATTTAGTTTCAGAGAGAAGGTTTCCAAGATGTTTCGGTCATTTTGAAGAGTGAGAGAACAGTTTTCCCCTGAAGCAGATTGTCCCAGAGAGAGTGTCCCAAGACAGTCTCCAATGAGTTTAGTGAGTGTACAGAAAATCTCCCCCAGATGGGACGAGTCTAACTCATTTATGAATGAATAAAGGTGGAAACCTTCATGAATGGATTAAAGGCACTTCTAGTGACAGAATCAGGGCTTGCTCATAAGCGAGTTCTTCTGTTTATCCCAGTTGCCGTTCCTCGAAGTATAGGTCTTTGTTCATACTTGAATCTATTTTGTGCCTTCTGACTCAAGAAGACTGCAGATGAACCTCTGGAGAAATGTCAGTGCAACTCTGATATACACGTCTGTTATCAGATGAAGTCCAGGCAGATCCTGGTACAAGCTGAATTCAGTTCAGTCACTTAGCTTAGAAAGTAAGTGGGGGAAGATGAAGCTGGATGTGTGCGTCCCTGTGAAATCTGCTTTATTATCAGTCCTGGTGTGCCACTAAAGCCAAGAAGGATGTCCACTTTGTCCTAGATGGCTGCTGAAGCCCATTGGCTTCTTGCCTTACACCCAGTTCTGCTAAGATGACCTGTGACCATAAACTGGCCGGATTAAATTTTCCCTTCAGCACATGTAGGGTTGAATGTCTGCTTATAACTTTTGTTCAGTTCTTTTCACTTGATTGCATGTGCTTAACCTTTTCCTCACTAGCTGTCACTAAATGTCCTGAGCATATGTGTACCATGCTACGCATCAGCATGAAGCAGTATCTTTGCAAGAAAAAGCAAATTAACACAATACTTTTTTTTTTTGGAGTGGTAGAAATAATCTTCTGGAATAACACAGTAATGCAAGTCTGTTTCTTTCATCTAACACAGATATTTTTACTTCAAGAATGAAGTATTGCATCATATTACTCATTACTTTAAAACCTAATCTACCTGTGTAACGCGTGTTACTTTAACGCATCACCGCCAACACTGCCTTCCATATCACCAAACATTAGAGTACATGCTGACTGTAAACTGGCTTTGAATGTGCACTCGAGAGCGCCACATAATGGATTGGCGTCTTATCTAGGCTTGGTCCCTGCATTGTCCCCAGTGTTGTCAAGAATGACTCCATTGTCCTATAACCTTGAGTTGGATTAAGTTTTTTTTTTTTCACGTTACTTTCTTGTTTGTCATTCTGCTCTGTTTGGTGCCATCAACCAAAAAGTCATCAGTTGCTCACAGTAGCCATCTTGCGAAACACAGCTACATACATTCATGGCTACCAATCTGATCATTTTGCTACTTAGGCCTGCACAAATCTTCATATTTACAATTTAATTTTCTGACATTTACTTACATACTATAGTCTTTTTTTTTTGTTTTCAATTTTGGATTTGTTTTTGAAAGATCTGGTAATTACTTGGCAATGTTTGACTATGAATTGAACAAGTAAAAACTGAGCTCTCATCTCTCCCAGATAAGCATGTCTTTTAGATAATCCATCCATTATCCAACCCGCTGAATCTGAACACAGGGTCACGGGGGTCTGCTGGAGCCAATACCAGCCAACACAGGGCAGGACACACACAAACACACCAAGCACACACTAGGGCCAATTTAGAATCACCAATCCACCTAACCTGCATGTCTTTGGACTGTGGGAGGAAACCGGAGTACCCGGAGGAAACCCACGCAGACACGGGGAGAACATGCAAACTCCATGCAGGGAGGACCCAGGAAGCGAACCTGGGTCTACTAACTGCGAGGCAGCAGCGCTACCGCTGCGCCGCCATGCCGCTCTTTTAGATAATCTACATACCGTATATACTCACATAGAAGTCGGGTCTTGAAACCCGAAAAATCGGTCATAAAATCAGACCCCGACTTACAGTATACGCCAGTTCATAAAAGTGACACTTAATTTTTTTTTTTAACATCTTCTTGCCTCCTCCAATCTCACACCAGTTTCTCAGACACATCGAATTTTGTTGCAGAAGTGCAGTTACCAATTTCTTTTGTCACTTCAATGACTTTAATTTCAAACCAGCTTCATATTTACTTCTGACTGAACGCTCCATCATAGATAAGGGATGCTCTTACGATAAAGGTGTATGAAGGTGTGACATACAATAAACACAAAACAGTGCAAACGTTGCTTCAGTATAGTTCAGGTATTACCGTGTGGTCACGTAGGCACAATACATTGAAAATAAAGACAGTGTGCTCCGCGATTACTCTCTCAGGTAGGCGTTAGTTAGCATATCATAATCTCTTGGATCATTTGCGTGAATTTTCCACATTTGACTTATACGACCAACATTATAAAATATCGGAAATTATACGGTAAAATCAAGCCCCGACTTATCCGCAAGTATATACGGTATTGTTAAGGAGAGTCCATCAAAGACAACACAGGCTTACCTTGTAATGCACTTACTGTAGCTAATTTCTTATCCTCGGAGCTAAAACTGTGGCTACATCCAGTAAAAGTAGGCAAAAAGGCAAACGGGCATGTTACCAAAAGCACAAGTGGCATTGACTCTGCAAAGACACAACATGTAGTGCATGAAAAAATATACATCAAATAGCACAAGGGAGTCTTTCTCAGCTTTTAAAATACATCACCGTGTCATAGGTTGTTACTCTAAGCAGCAAGCACTTCCATTTTTTTTATAAGCTAGTCCCAAATAGCATGCAGCAGACAGTTACTTCACCCCCATCATTGATGTCAATTGGTGCCAAGCAATTTTGTGAGTTGTAAGAACAAGTCCAGAGCTGTTAGAGTGTTGGGGCACCCTTAGGCAAACTCTGTATAATTTAAAAATGCAAAGAATATGCAAAATGCTTTTTCAGACATGAGTCTCATTTAGTGGGCTGACCATTCTTCCGATTATGTGGGAAACGGGCAGGAAGAGTTGGTTCTGGGTAGGCGGATATTGGAAGTGACATTGGAGCAGGAGAGCTGTCAGTCTTCCAGTCTGTAGAAGGAGGAAAAAGAGAGGACATTAATCACACAGCGCCAACCCCTGGATCGGCAGAGAACAACCATCCCCAAAGCCCTTAAACAGTCTCCTATTCCGGCGCATGTGACAAAGTTTATATAGGGCTTTATTGTGAGCAACAGACGCCTTCCATCTTGATCTGCCTTATACTCCAAGAAGTCAGTTAACAGCAATTACAAGGAGGTTTTCACAGGTAGGCCCTCAGATCACAGTAACTGTCCCAGCTGGAAAAGCAGATTGTTTGTGACTTCTCGTCACAGTTATATTAATTGCTGGTTGTCGTAGCCAAGTGCACTACAGTCTGCTGAGCATTCTGATTAAACAGTTGGCTTCAAACAAAAAGTTACAACAAGAGATAGATAGATAGATAGATAGATAGATAGATAGATAGATAGATAGATAGATAGATA
>JANRMT010062791.1:129332565-129350430 GCA_026402145.1 Polypterus bichir lapradei | reverse complement strand
ATAGATAGATAGATAGATAGATAGATAGATAGATAGATAGATAGATACTTTATTAATCCCAAGGGGAAATTCACATAATCCAGCAGCAGTATACTGATACAAAGAAACAATATTAAATTAAATAGTAATAAAAATGAAAAAAGGTAGCTTTTACTCCCCCGGGTGGAATTGAAGAGTCGCATAGTGTGGGGGAGGAACGATCTCCTTAGTCTGTCAGTGGAGCAAGACAGTGACAAAAGTCTGTCACTGAAGCTACTCCTCCGCCTGGAGATGACACTGTTCAGTGGATGCAGCGGATTCTCCATGATTTGACAGGAGTTTGCTTAATGCCCGTCGCTCTGCCACAGATGTTAAACTGTCCAACTTTACTCCTACAATAGAGCCTGCCTTCTTAACAAGTTTGTCCAGGCGTGAGGCGTCTTTCATCTTTATGCTGCCACCCCAGGACACCACCGCGTAGAAGAGGGCACTCGCCACAACCTTCTGGTAGAACATCTGCAGCATCTTACTGCAGATGTTGAAGGATGCCAACCTTCTCAGAAAGTATAGTCTGCTCTGACCTTTCTTACATAGAGCATCAGTATTGGCAGTCCAGTCCAATTTGTCATCCAGCTGCACTCCCAGATATTTATAGGTCTGCACCCTCTGCACACAGTCTCCTCTGATGATCACAGGGTCCATGAGGGGCCTGGACCTCCTAAAATCCACCACCAGCTCCTTGGTTTTGCTGGTGTTAAGATGTAAGTGGTTTGAGTCACACCATTTAACAAAGTCTTTGATTAGCTTCCTGTACTCCTCCTCCTGCCCACTCCTGATGCAGCCCACAATAGCAGTGTCATCAGCGAACTTTTGCACGTGGCAGGACTCTGAGTCATATTGGAAGTCTGATGTATATAGATTGAACAGGACCGGAGAAAGTACAGTCCTCTGCGGCGCCCCTGTATTGCTGAACACAATGTCAGACCTGCAGTTCCCAAGACGCACATATTGAGGTCTGTCTGTAAGATAGTCCACAATCCATGCCACCAGGTGTGAGTCTACTCCCATCTCAGTCAGCTTGTCTCTAAGGAGCAGAGGTTGGATGGTGTTGAAGGCGCTAGAGAAATTCCAAAAACATAATTCTTACAGCACCACTGCCTCTGTCCAGGTGGGAGAGGGATTGGTGTAGCATATAGATGATGGCATCCTCCGCTCCCACCTTCTCCTGGTATGCGAACTGCAGAGGGTCGAGGGCGTGGCGGACCTGTGGCCTCAGGTGGTGAAGCAGCAGCCGCTCCATGGTCTTCATCAGAGGTGACGTCAGAGCAACAGGCCGGAAGTCATTCAGCTCACTAGGTCGTGATACCTTTGGGACAGGGGTGATACAAGATGTTTTCCAAAGCTTTGGGACTCTCCCCTGTTCCAGGCTCAGGTTGAAGATGCGCTGTAAAGGACTCCCCAGTTCCAACGCACAGGCCTTCAGCAGTCGTGGCGATACACCATCTGGACCCGCTGCTTTGCTGGCACGAAGTCTTTTCAGCTCTCTGCTCACATGGGCTGCTGTAATTGTGGGTGGGGATGTCTCACCTATGCTGGTATCAGCAGAAGGATGGTTGGAGGATGCAGTACTTCGAGGTGATAGTGGGTTAGGGTGATCAAACCTATTAAAGAAGTTGTTCATTTGGTTTGCTCTCTCCACGTCTGTCTCGATGGCGGCACCCCACTTCGAGCTGCAGACAGTGATAATCTTCATCCCATCCCACACTTCCTTCATGCTGTTGTTCTGCAACTTCTGCTCCAGCTTTCTCCTGTACTGCTCTTTCGCCGCCCTGAGTTGGACTCGGAGTTCCTTCTGCACGCGCTTGAGCTCATGCTGATCACCACCTTTAAAAGCCCTTTTCTTCTGGTTCAAAAGGCCCTTGATGTCACTTGTAACCCATGGCTTGTTGTTAGCATAGCAGCGTACTGTTCTTACTGGAACTACAATGTCCATACAGAAGTTGATGTAATCAGTTGTGCATTCAACAGCCTCTTCAATGTTCTCACTATGTGACCCCAGCAGTATATCCCAGTCTGTAGTTCCAAAGCAGTCTCTCAGAGCCTGCCCTGCCTCAGGGGACCACTTCCTGAATGAGCATGTGGTTGTAGGTAGCGCCCTCACTCTTGGTTTGTATTGAGGCTGAAGCAGAACCAGGTTATGATCTGCTTTCCCAAGTGCAGGCAGCGGGGTGGCGCTGTATGCGTCTTTAACATTTGCATACAGTAGGTCGATATTCCTGTTTCCCCTGGTGTTACAATCCACATACTGGGAGAAGGCAGGTAATGTTTTGTCCAGCGTTACATGGTTAAAGTCTCCAGAGATTAGCACAAGTGCCTCTGGGTGCTGCGTTTGTAACTTAGCAACTGCGGAATGGATGACGTCACTCGCTATCTCCGCGTTCGCTTGAGGGGGGATGTAAACAATAACAACAATCACGTGTCCAAACTCTCTGGGCAAGTAATAGGGACGCAGACTTACGGCCAACAGTTCGATGTCCCTGCAGCAATTAGAGATTTTAACGTTTACATGTCCTGAGTTGCACCACTTTGTATTGACATAGAGAGCGAGTCCTCTTCCTTTCTTCTTCCCGCAGGTACTTGCGTCTTTGTCCGCTCTAACTGTGCTAAACCCAGGTAGCTCCACGTTAGCATCTGGATGGTAGTTGTTAGCCACGTTTCACTAAAACACAGCAAGCTGCATTCTCTGTAGATTCTGACATTTTTCACCAGCACAGCCAGTTCGTCGATCTTATTTGGTAGTGAGTTCACATTTCCCAGGATCACAGAAGGCATCGACGGTTTATAACGCCATTTTCTCTCAAGTTGTCTCGATTTAATCTTATCTTTTATCTTTGCGCCGGCTCGGCTGCCCCGATATCGTCTTCTTACCTCGTCAGGTAAATAAGCAACCACACCGGCATGAGCATTTCTTCTCAGTGCTTTAAGCTGGCTACTTGAATAGGCGATTCTCGGAGTGTAAAAATCCATGTCAAGTAGTAAAAATAGTAAAAAGTGTCCAGGGAGCAATTCCACATAAAAGAAAGTGGTAGAAGTGATCAGTGAAATAGATAAAAATAGAGATAAAAAGGTAAAAAGATAGTCATATACGGAGCTGCTGGAAAAGGCTGCCACTCGGATGCGGCGCCGGAAATTAGAGAGTTAGGTAGGAGACAACAGCTCTGTGAAAGTACACTTGAGGTCATTCATTAGGTGATCCGAGAACAGCACAGGTCATTACTTCTACTGAGAATCAGAATGGCAATCCGGTCAGCTATAGTACTGTAGGCCGGTGAGCAATAACATATGGGTTTATGATGGGGCCAGAGTTCAGAAAGAGACGAGACAGTTTCTTCCACAGCCAGGCCCAAACACATCCTTTTGCTTTTCCATCTAGTGCCATTAAATGGGTTTCTATAGAAACTGATTGTCATTTCACATTCAAGAGGCTTTCTCCCAAGTACTGCTCCTAAATACAACTGCCATGGTAACTATTGTTGGGATATCAGTCTGGTCCTCTTTGCTTCATTATTTTGACGAATCCCAACAAAACAAATGAAATTAGAGAATTACCATCAGCAGCACTTAAATGCCTTTGAAGCTCCCCATGAAATACTTATCTGGCTACATCAAAACAAATATATGAAAGTGCTAACCACTTTTTAAGTGTTATCATTTAGATGGATTTCTAATTCAGGTGCTGTGTCCTCTTCACCTGCACAATATAAAATCAGAGGGTTTGATTTATTGAATATGCCCAATGTTTGTTGTGGTTGAGGGGCGTTAGTGTCATCAGCACTAAATGTCATGCAATTGGGAGGTGAAAAGGAGGGAGAGCTGCCACACTGCAATGATTTGTTTTCTGCAGTGAACTCTAAACAGGTTCAGTACAAAAAAAATCTTCCTGGAATATGATGATCAGCATGCAATGAACACTTTGCCACTCTCTAGCACCATGATTAGTAAATAGAACTGCCTTACCTTCAATCTTCTGTCTTTCCTAACTGAAAAACCTCAGAACACAGTTTACAACACTATCAATCAATAGGAGACATCTTAAGTTTTAATCAAATCACAATGCAGTAGTATAGAAGACTATACTTTCTGAGAAGGTTGGCATCCTTCAACATCTGCAGTAAGATGCTGCAGATGTTCTACCAGACAGTTGTGGCGAGTGCCCTCTTCTACGCGGTGGTGTGCTGGGGTGGCAGCATAAAGATGAAAGATGCCTCACGCCTGGACAAACTTGTTAAGAAGGCAGGCTCTATTGTAGGAGTTAAGTTGGATAGTTTAACATCTGTGGCAGAGCGACGGGCATTAAGCAAACTCCTGTCAATCATGAATAATCCACTGCATCCACTGAACAGTGTCATCTCCAGGCAGAGGAGTAGCTTCAGTGACAGACTTTTGTCACTGTCCTGCTCCACTGACAGACTGAGGCGATCGTTCCTCCCCCACACTATGCGACTCTTCAATTCCACCCGGGGGAGTAAATGCTAACATTTTATTTTTATTTATTTATTTATTTTATTACTATTTAATTTAATATTGTTTCTTTGTATCAGTATACTGCTGCTGGATTATGTGAATTTCCCCTTGGGATTAATAAAGTATCTATCTATCTATCTATCTATCTAGAAAAGAAATGGGTCATATTAGATTTTTATTGTAATAGATGGCAGAAAAGGGTTGGCATCCTAGCCAGGGTTGAGGAGGAAGCCATACCCAGCCAGGAAGCCAGTACAAAGAAAGGACCAGGAGAGATGATAACTGGAGAATATTTTCTTCCTCAATAAATAAGATGGTGCCATCCCTGAGCTTCAGTAGTCATATACCACAGGGCATGATGGGATCTGAGGCCCCCAGAGTACAGCCTTGTTGGGTTCTGGGGTGATGCAGGGGTTTACAACCCTAACTTCATGGGACTTTTACCTGACCTGGAAGTGCTTCCTACAGACCATGTCCTAACACAAGAAATATTCCTGGGTCTGAGATAAAAGTAGGCGTTCTGAGTCACCTCAGTAGGTGAAAGTCGGGAGGCAGCTGGCGACATTCATCAGGAGGAAGGAAAAAGAAAAGAAATTGATTGTCACATTCATGTGTCAATTTTTAATGGAGCTTATTTGGAAAAGTGCTGGCAACAAATAAAAACCCAGAGTTGTGTTGGATGACATTGTGTCTGTGGTTTGGGGCTCAGTGGCACCCCCTTGTGGTTACAGTATATAAGGTGCAGTTTTATAACCTGCCTTCTAAAGCAATGTGTGTATTTTTGTGTGACAATAACCATCATGCTGGCTATTTCAAACAGAAATCTTAAAGGATGCCTCGCTTTTAATTTCCTTTTCATTTTCCTACAGAAAGAAAATTTTGTAAAACTGAACAAAGTCTTTACAGTGGCAGAATTCTTGAGATGTCATAATAACTAAAAAAAGCCTCAGAGTGTTTTCTTTTATACATACAGTGCTCACTGTGTTTTTCTTTTTGTTTCTGAACTTATTTAGTAGTTAAAAGTCTTAAGGTTAGAATTATTTATTTTCTTACTTATCTTCCTATTTATGTGTTTATTTATTTAAAGATCTATCTATCTATCTATCTATCTATCTATCTATCTATCTATCTATCTATCTATCTATCAATCAATGATACGTAGGGAGATGCCAGTGCTGTTGTTAAATGCAAATCATTTCAAACTTCATCTAGTCTTACAATACGTAACATTCTCAAACCTGCTTAATCCAGTTCAGGATCACATGGTGCTGGAGCAGATCCTGACAGCATTTGGCACAAGGACAGGACTATAGTCTCTCATAGTAGCATTTTATTTTGATTGCTAGCTGCTGCCAAACTTAATATCTCAAGCTGAAGAAACTGCTGATCTCGAGCCAGAAGTCAATGAAAAGCAGCTGGTTGCATAACTTATATATTAACACTGAATATGGCAGTGCAGTTGGCTGGCGCCCTGCCCGGGGTTTGTTTCCTGCCTTGCGCCCTGTGATAGCTGGGATTGGCTCCAGCAGACCCCTGTGACCCTATAGTTAGGATATAGCAGTTGGATAATGGATGAATGAATATGGCAGTTTACTCTTCCATTCATTTACTTAACCTACCCAAAGGGAGCTGGTGGCAATCCTGAATAGTCTGTCCGTGAAATGACTAATAATGAATATAAAAAGGCAGGCAACTCAGGGACTGGCTCATGATTTATTTCTTCCGCCGCTCTCTGGCAGTATGGCTACTCCTTTACTGTGGAATTTGCATTTGGATCTCAGTTCTTCAGTCTGGTTATTTTATGCTAGTCACACATTTTAGTTTTGTAATGTAATATCAAATGCACATAAGAAATTTTAAAGAAATACTGTATTCCATCCAAAAGTGATACTCTTATGTATTACTTAATCATTGTAGTTGTGGCCAATAAATTATAATCTTAGGTTTCCATAGAGAAGAACATAGCAAGGTTTTTGATAAAACTGGACCAAATAGTGACCAAAGCTGGACAAAGCAAACAATATAAAAAATCCATGAAAAAACCTCATGTTGCTCGTGTCACATAATCCACGTGTCAAATCATCCAGCTGTTTTCTCAGAATTTGTTAAATGCATATACCCATTCATTATCCAACCCACAGGGAGCCAATCCCAGCCAACACAGGGTGCAAGGCAGGAAACAAACCCTGGGCAGGGTGCCAGCCCACCACAGGGCACACACACCCACACCTGGGACAATTTAGGATAGCCAATGCACTTAACCTGCATGTCTTTGGGAGGAAACCCAAGCAGACATGGGGAGAACATGCAAACTTCACGCAGGGAGGACCTGGGAAGTGAACCCGGGTCTCCTAACTGCGAGGCAGCAGCGCTACCCACTGCGCCACCCTAAATGCATATATTTTTTGCTAAAACTTTTTAAAATAACTAACTCTAGAACATGAAAGTAGTCCACAAACAGGTAGCCTCTTCACACGGACTCATTCTTTTGAGTTGAAAACAAGACCTTGATCAGTGACTGAGAGGGTGAGGTGAGTCTGCACTTTATTTCCTCTCATGTGTGGGTCAGTGTTTAACTGTACAGATTCTGCTGAATCAACACTGTTGATCTCTTTGGGATTTTGAAGATGTTAAATGAGATATTCGTCCAGCCTTCCATATTTAAAACCTTTAGCAGGTCACAGTGGGGCATGTCCTTTAGTCCAGTGACACACTCTTGGTTGCAATTTCTTTCATACGTTTCTTGAAGTATGATGATGAGAAATGTGTAGAATATTCCTGATGTGAACTTTTGTCTAATAATTTCTAAATAGTATTATTTACTCCTTTTTTTTGTATTTATACAGTACATGGGTCATTTTTGTTTTACTACTCTAGATTCTGTCTCCATAAAAACATAACAATGTTCAGCATGTCAAGCACTTTATCAAATGGAAGATTCACGTTTTCTGGACTCAGTCTTGTGGGTGGCTGAAGACTATTCTAGCAGCGTCCTGCAATAACAAAGCCCACCCACAGACGCACACTCGTACATACACCTATGCTGACTCACGCTGAGACAAACTACCGTCACTGACTAACTTACCATGCTTTGTGGGAAGGCCTCAGAGTTTCCTTATCACCTGCACAGAGCAAGCAGGTTCCACACAGTCTGCGAATTGACCAAGAATGAAATCAATGTCTCTGGTGTCCAGCACTAACCACCATGAGTCACTAAAAAAACCCCAAATGATTCACTAATTAATTAGCATCCTATGAAAGACTCTTTTTTGCAGTTAAGAGAACTTCTAATAATAGTAATGTCATTTCATTGGCTAGTCTTGGTAGCACAGTTTCCATATCAATTTCAAACATCTCAATTTGGCTAACTGGAGTGCGTTTCCCAGCTTAGACTTTTCATCACAATTCTGCTAACAAGGAAAAGTGAGATTTACTTGTTTTATGTAACGCTTCCAATACTCGCTCATCACAAATCCTTCTTCCTTCACTAAAAGTCACCAGTATGTACAGCTATCTGTTTTGAGTGGCTCTTCAGAGAGGTGCTATAGGGAAACCAGTTTTGGTTCTTTAAACACCCATCCACATGAAGGTTCCAGAAATAACCTTTTATTTATTTAGAGGCTCCATACAGTAAATATCCAGGAATAGATTGTAACATATCCGTAAAATACCAGTGGCTCATGATTTTAAAAGGATTCTCAGGTTTTCTTGATCTGTGGCATACCACAAACTTAAAATTTCAGCTTTTCTCTACATATTAGGAAGATTTTTCAAAGCACAATGAACCAACTTAAAATGTAAAGAACCTTTACCAGATGGAAATGGTGTTTTGTCAAGCAATAGTTCTATAAGGAATGACCCTACCCAGTAAAGAACCATTATTTTTAAGAGCGTACAGAAGACGCTGTGCACCCTATCATAATGTCATAGTCACACTCATATGATTTTGATATGCAGGCTGCACAAAGTCAAGGCATCTTAACTGACAAAATGAGAATTTAGCTGTAAAATAAAAAGGCTCCCAAAATACCAGAATACTCACATAGACACTTACAGGTCATTAACTGCATACGCCAGCTCAAGTCATCTTAATGTCTTTATCCAAATATTAATGAGGGTGATGGACTGAATGGTGTGCAAGTAAACAAAGTGGAAACTACAGTCTCATGACAGTTCAGGAAAAGAGCAGCCAGCAGCCGTTTCATAAGCATCCTCTCCCAATTAGACTAACTAAAACAGGCAACACCTGCTCCACCAGCCCCGAATGGCCATGTTTCATTGTGATTAAGATAAACAGATTTCATGCAGGAGAGGCTAACACATTCAGGTAGGGCTACCCAGTTGTATAAAGAGGTCCAACAGATCCCATCTTCCGGAATAGCCCACAGTTCCTTCTAGACAATGCCCGAGAGCTCTCATTTGTTTAATATCCTTGTGTCTCCTCCAAGCAGCTGTGCTCTTGTGGCATGTCCAGGCCACCTGAACCAATGCCTGTTAATCCACAGGATGAGCTTCTGTACTCCAGGGGCTTTCAAGATTGTTGAGTTTCATCCACTTTTATGCAGAGGGAGCCCAGAAAACTTATGTAGGAACCTGACAATCAAGAACTTGTAACAGTAGGTAAGGGTAAAGATGTAGATTGACCATAGCTGCAAAGGACAGATGGAAGTAGAGTAGAGAAAGTGAGCCACAGTGACAAGAAGAGAATAGCTTGGCATACCAATATGAAAGTCTGATGCCATTGGGGTGTTGAGAGTAGACTCTGTCTGGCATGAGTTCCCATACTATCATGTTGGGAGTGCAAGAGTTTCGGCCTGCGTAGAAACAGCAACGAGGCAGCTAGAAAACCAATGACATTTACCTGACCTTCTGCCCATTGAATAAGCGAATCCAGGGAAGGATGACAACATGTTGCAAGATCTCATGGCTGCCAGGCAGAAATAAGGGATTTATCTTCATAAAGAAGCAAAATTGCTTCCTTAGATGTCCAGCAGGAAATCGCATAGCTGCTAGGTGGAACATACTGTAGTTCCATTTATGAATGCGTAGGATTAGGATTTCTCTTTAAGAGTGTGTGCAGTATAAAGGCAGCCTTAGAGATCAGTCCTTTAAGACATGATGCTCCTGACCTTGAAATTGACCTCACGAGCAGATTTAAATCCACTTCAAGAAAGAGAATTTGTTGAGTCTAGAAAGGGGAAGAGTGAGGTGAGGTGAAGGCTCTCTTCAGTCAGAGTTGTGACAGAGGATGGGAGGTGAGAAGAGGAGGACTTAGTGATAATTTTGAGTTGGGAAACTGGGTTCAAGATCTGTGCAAGGAGGTCCAGATTAGGAGCAGGTTTTGGTCAGCATCTGCTTTAAATTAGACCTTGTGTTCTTCACGTGTTGATCCCACTCTTTTGTGTTTGAGCAATAAATGTGCCATCTTTGCATACAGTGGACCTCCTTGGCCCTATTCTAGATGTAAAGGGTCACTACAATGGTAACCTCTTCTGGTACACCATGCATTTTATTGAAACTCCCATTTGTATGCTTGGCATCTCAGTGTGTCAGAGGACATGAGCACACCTTAACTGTGTTCACCAATAAACAGACTGCCTTGGAGTCCAGCAAAAATATGAATAATTTTAAAAAGGCAACTAGGAGTGCAGATTAAAATATTTGGAATGGAGATGAGTAAAGCAAGTTTTAGTCATTCTGTCATTGGTCATACTTTTCTGAATATTATTTCCACTAAAGACTTGAGGGCTGGCTTTCCTGAGCTGGATTAATTAATATTGAGACGTGGAAATGACCTTCTCAGCCTCTGCCGTGTTTCTTCTGTCTATTCATCAATACAAAATATCTTAATATGTCTTAACTTCTACACTATACTTTGTGATTAGGTGGATATTGACATGCCATCATGGTTTCGGTATTACAGAGATACCTGAAGAGGATCAGTGGGCTAAAAGTATCAAGCAAAACATTAAAACAACTTTGACGAGAACAGGCCATTCAGCCCAATGCGCTTATGAGTCCCGTTCACCTGATTTCTCCAAAATAACATCAAGCTGAGATCTAAAGGTCCCTAAAGCCCTACTTTGAACCACACATTTAGTTTTTGTGTCTGTGGTTCTCTGTGTGTAGAAACGCTTTCTAATGTTTGTTTGAAATTTGGTCCTTGTTGAAAAACTCGTTTTAAAGGAAGTTCTGGGATTCACTGTACCAATTCACTTAATTTAAAGACTTAAACCATACTACCTCCTGATCTCAGTTTGCTTATACTGAAAATGTTATACTACTTTTAGACTTTCATAAATCATTATGTAGGTTTTAACCTCAATGTCATGCAATCAGCCTAGCTCCTCTTCTCTGGCCATTCTCTAGTTCTACTGTATCTTTCTTGTAATATAACCTTCTGATGCTCATGCAAATTATCACTTGCACCAAACTAATCATGGGGCATCTACTCATTATTTTAAGACCAGCTTAGAGATGCAAATGGATTGAAGCTCACCCACAAGGGAGCAGTAATCCATTCGTCTTTCTTCTTGGGCCACATGCATACCATAGACAACTACTCAGGAAACCTAGAGCAGGAAATCCATATGAGCAAAGAAAGAACTTGCAAACTCCACACTATAAGCCTGGCAACAGGAAGTTTGTGTGCCACGGGGCAGCAGTCTACCAACACAAGATTCTTTTCGTATTGTTTAAGTAGGGTCCTATGGTGACCCAGTTTTCCCCTTTATACTTTTTAATGTGTAGACCTAATACTTTAGCACTTCCACCCAACTTCTCTTCTGCATTTGTAACCTCAGGCAATAAGACAGAGTAAAGAAACGGGAAGGAGTTAAGTTACACATTTAATTATGTATTATTGATAACATGCACAAAAAAATATTAAGGAAGCAGAATATGATGTGAATGCTGACAATCCATACCATTGTAGCCTAAGTAGCAGTGCATCTTGTGTTCATAGATGACTCTTGGCTTATCTTCACTCTAGCTTGCTTTACTACCACATGGCCTTTGAATGGAGTATTGAAACAGGCCTGTCTCAGTTAGACTGCCGAGATAGAGAGGTCTTCATCATGGTCTTCTCTTCATGGTCAGAAGGTGAGAGAGAGAGAGGTACAGTAAATACAAGGTGACCAACTTTATACCATTCTCATCACAAAACAAAAACCAATCGGGCTTTGTGGTACAGAATGGCCTCTGATTTGAAACTGATCATAAACAGCCATACTTCAGATCAATGAAATTAGTTTACCTGTCCCTTTCTGGACCATTTAAGCCCAGGTCAGGTACAACATTTCCCCCAATTACTTTGTTTAGGCAGTTTGTGGCCTACCTGGTGAGGGGGTGACTTGTAGATGCAAGTCCAGACACAGTCACCCTTGTCAAGCTGGTCTGACGCTCCATTCCCCTCACCATAAATTTCACGTCCTGAGTCAGTCCTAAAGACTTTATGATTGTTAGTTAGGTAAACATCAAAGCACCACTGTTCTCATCAATAAAGTAAAACCTGCTTCCTGAAACTTCAATATTACATTTGGTTTGTCTAGCTTACAAATAAAAACATAGAAAATGTTTATCCACATATATTTGCTAGATCAGTTGTCCCCAACCCTGGTCCTGGAGGGCCACAGTGGGTTCAAGTCTTCATTCTAACCCTTTTCTTAATGAGTGACCTGTTTTTGCTGCTAATTAACTTCTTTTGAACTAATTTTAATTGACTTACTCTTGAAGATTCAGACCCCTTAATTGTTTCTTTTTCCTTAATTAGCAGCCAAACTATAATGAGATACAAAATGAACCAAAACAACTGGTGTCCATCATACAATATCTGAAAATAAAGAAAGGTGAAGGTCTCAGGAATGTCGATCTGCTCAGGTCCACAAAACATTGTGCTCTTAGAAAAAAAGAAATGAACAATTTTGGAAATGTCTGCTATTGCATAATGAGAGAGGCAATAAGCCATGGAATTAAAGAACGGGTTTAATTAACAACAAGAATCAGAGCCTAATTAAGCCACTGCTTGGAGTGAAATTGGTTGGAGTTTGAGGCCCTGACTTAGTTGGTCTTCTGTTGGCTCAATCACTTCACGTTTCTTTACTGTTTGGGTTCCATTTAAGAAAAGAAATGAAACAATTCAGGGGAACAAATCTTAAAAAAGCAAGTCAATTAAAATTAATTCAAAAGAGGTTAATTGGCAGCAGAAACGGGTCACTAATTAAGAAAAGGGTCAGAATGAAAATCTGCAGCCATTGTGGTCCTCCAGGACTGGAGCTGTGGACCCCTGTGCTAGATATATGCTACACGATACATATTAAAATAAGTTTAAATGAACTCATCGAGGCCAGGACTAAAAGAAATCCATTTGTTTTTCTTCCATGTATACACAAAGTGGAGCACACTTTAAGGTTGACTTATTTTGGATTACTAATCAACTTTTGTGTTTGTGTAATGTAACATCCTTTTGAATTCAAGTTTATTGTCATGTGGTACACTGGTAGGGGGACCAGTTGGAACGGTGACTGCAGTCAATATGGCATTGCTACATCATCTGTACTGTCTCTGCCTTGACCAAAGTTACTGTGTAACAATGGACGGTTTCTGTATGTCACCTGAGATTTTACTTCCAAGGAAAACTGATGGATATGGCACTGCAAGACAGAACTGCCATGATATGCCTGGTGACTCCAGTCGGTGTGTGGCGCAGTAGGTGTGTGGCAAAAAAGGAAAATAATAGTGATCAAGTCGAAGGACAAGAAACAAGTCTGCCTCCTAAATACTGTGCACAATGCAGCAGCTGTCAATGTTCAAGTCACGGGAAATGTGGAAGTCAGAAAGCCATAATAACACAGGGGACTCCTCAGTTGTGCAGGTCAGGCACTGACATTCTACCCCGTCGTGCACTATCAGCATATGCTCCCGACCTCATGCGCAAGCAACAGAAAAAATATTACAAAAAAAAAATCTTTTGACATCTGCCTGGACAGTGCTTGTGCGTGTTGCTGACTATTATAAAACATCACACAAAGCACGTACATTAAATCTGCATCAGGACATCAGTGGACACCAGACGTACCTTTCTGAAGTTATCGTATTTACATGTTTCTGTTACACTTAAATGTTTATAAATGACAAAAAATGTTATTAACACTTTTGGCTCATTTTTTCTAGGAGTGAAGATGATGTGTTTGAGGATGAGGGAGGAAAACTGTGTTCCCATAGAAAAACCCATGCCTGCAAACTCCACACAGACAACAATCAGGCATGGGATTTAACCTCTAGAGTCTGGATGCATGAGTCAGTAGCACTAACCACTGTGCCACTGCACTTCCTTTCTAGTAAAAACTAGGGCTGCCAACCGTCCTCATTTTCCTGGACATGTCCTCATTTTTAACGTGCCATGGACTGTCCAGGTGGAATTTATACAATTTTGAAAGTGTCCGGACTTTTGGCTTTTAAAATTTTAAAATCTCCATATCCTTATCATTGCTAAAAATTGAAAGCCGTACACCAATCAGCATTTGCGGATGTAGTGAGCACACTTTTTTCCCCAGAATCTTCATTTCCATTCCGGTAGTAAACAACTCAGATATTGACGAGAGTAGTCAATGTCTGTCCAATCTTGACTTTTTCACTTCATCTTCTGGATTCAGCTTTATCTTCTTGGTGAGTAGACAGTTAATTCTAAATGTTGTTCCTTTCCTTAATTTTTTGTAATCCTAATTCACCGTAACTAAGTGAATTTATTCAAAATCAGAATTATAATTTCACGTTTTCTACGTGAGAACTTATTTTTGATTCTTCTTTCAGCAGCTTGGTTAAACAAGAAATTTTATACATCTAGGTACAGTCTGTCATATTTAAGTGCAAGTAAGTACTACTTTGAAATAAGTTAATGGAAAATATTACCACCACCCGTTGTTCCAAAATGGATTTAGAATTGCAAATGAATGAGTCAACTATTAAAGCTTCAGTTAATAAAAAAAATCACACATTTATTCTGTCATATAAATGCAATATCTTTTTAGTTATCAGTTGGTCAAGTAATAAGTCACTTCTTTAAGTAATTAATTAATATTTTCATAATTCTTTAATTTACATAAACTCACAAATACCCATTATGCCAAAAAGAAATTTTAAGTTAACAGACTACAGGAACAACAATATCCTTGTTTTCAAAAGGGGCTAATGCTCACGAGATTCAATTTCAGTAGCATGCTATGTAAAGATTCCTATTCATATTTATCCAACAACAACATTTATTTATTTAGCACATTTTCATACAAAAATGTAACTCAAAGTGCTTTACATAATGAAGAATAGAAAAATAAAAGACACAGTAAGAAAATAAAATAAGTTAACATTAATTAACACAGAATAAGAGTAAGGTCCAATGGCCAGGGAGGACAGAAAAAACAAAAAAAAAAAAACTCCAGACGGCTGGAGAAAAAAATAAAATCTGCAGGGATTCCAGGCCATGAGACCGCCCAGTCCCCTCTGGGCAATCTACCTAACATAAATGAAACAGTCCTCTTTGTATTTAGGGTTCTCATGGAAGGACTTGATGATGATGATCATGTAGACTTCTGGCTTTTAGTCCATCAATGTTGGAGCATCATGATGCTTTCAGTAGGTGGTGGTGGCGCAGGCCGCCACCACAAAGAAACTGGAAAAAGAAACAGAAGAGAGAGTAGGGGTCAGTACAGATTTTAGAGCCACCATGAATAGTTATTATGAAGAATTGAACATACAGGGTATCAGGATTAAGTTAAAGTGAAATTATGAAAAGGCCATGTTAACGTAATGTGTTTTCAGCAGTGTTTTAAAGTGCTCCACTGTATTAGCCTGGTAAATTCCTATTGGCAGGCTATTCCAGATTTTAGGTGCATAGCAGCAGAAGGCCACCTCACCACTTCTTTTAAATTTAGCTTTTGGAATTGTAAGGAGACACTCATTTGAGGATCTAAGGTTACGATTTGGAATATAGGGTGTCAGACATTCCGATATATAAGATGGAGCGAGATTATTTAAGGCTTTATAATCCATAAGCAGAATTTTAAAGTCAATTCTGAAAGACACAGGTAACCAGTGTAGTGACATCAGAACTGGAGAAATGTGTTCGGATTTTCTTTTTCTAGTTAGGATTCTAGCAGCTGCATTCTGCACTAGTTGCAAACGATTTATGTCTTTTTTGGGTAGTCCTGAGAGGAGTGCGTTAAAGTAATCTAGTCGACTGAAAACAAAAGCGTGAATTAATTTCTCAGCATCTTTCACAATGTTATAAGAGGTCTAACTTTTGCTATATTTCTTAAGTGAAAAAATGCTGTCCTAGTGGTCTGATGAATATGCGATTTAAAATTCAGGTTACAGTCAACAGTTACCCCTAAGATTTTTACTTCCGTCTTGACTTTTAATCCTAATGCATCAAGATTTATTTCTGAGCCAAGAACCCAGATTTACTGAGAAAAATAGCTTCAGTGGAAAAATATAAAAGAATGTAGATAAATGCAAATAAACTAAATTGAAAAAAGTTATTTTATTTTACTAGAAGTGAATTTACCACGTGTATCATTTTTTACAAGTTTATGGCAGTTAAGCTATCCAAATAAGAATGGAAGCAATGAAGTTTGTTAATTTAAGAGGCTTGACATATTCAAAATATTTAATGGGCTATTGTGGCCATCATATCACAATTCTAGTTATAAACTGCTACTAAAGGTTAATATCATTTTAAAAAGCATAAGACAGTATAAATGCGTATTATGGCATCATAGGGAATCGTCCTCAAAAGTCCTCATTTTTTGACCCAAATGTCCTAATTTCCACAGAAAGAGAGTTAACAGCCCCACTAAAAAAGAATTTGTAAAAATGTTTTATTTGTATTCTTCCTAAATTCAATTAAATCTTTTTTATATAGCACATCCTTAGAGCATAAACCATAAAATGTCATTCATTTACAAAAAGTACAAACACCTTGAAAATAAAGCAAAAAAGTACAGAGACCAGTGGACCACTGGAGGGTCTTCCTAATTATTTGAACAGATTGCTGTAACAGACGGCCTCCCCAGTCCTCTACCCTGCTCGGTGTCTGATAGCGTAGATTGGTGTTTCTCTGTCTTTGACTAAGTTAATCCTCTGATCTAAAAATGGGGTCTCACAGTGCATGGGAGACATAAGTGTGACTAATAAAATGCTAATTGTCAGCCCATTGTGCCTTTCTACCAAAAGTGTGAACACAAGTCATTTATATATTATTGTGAGAGATCATCTGAAAGAGTTTCTAGGCCTGTGTTTATATACAACAGCTAAGCTGAAACTACCATTAAATACAACAGAAAAATGACTTCAGGGTTTTTCTCAAATGGTTTGACTGCACAGCAGGTGGACTTTGCATGTTCTTCCCTGTATTTTCATGAGCTTCCTGGGGGATTTTGGATTTGTTTCCACAGACACGCTGTTAGGATCGCTGGCATCTCTAAATTGCAAGTGTGTGTGCCACTGTGTGTGCTTTGAGGCAGACTGAGGTCTGCTTGAAAACTGATAAGACGGATGTGCTTGAAAGTAGCCTGGTTTTAAATACCTTCTTGGGTTTATTTGAAGTATTTAAATCTACATTTGCCTAATTTCTGTACATGCTGTTCATACTGCAGAGTGGTTTAGAACCAGCACATTTCTTGATTGTATTGGATATAAGGTATTGAGCTAATTTTGAATGGAATGCCAGTTCAACTAATGTGAACATCTTTGGAATATGAGAAGAAACACAAGTTCACAAAGAAATCCCATGTAGATGTAGGAATAATGAACCAGCTCCACACTGATGGCACCTGGACCTGGAATTAAACTCAAATCCCTGAATGGAAGTGGAGTTTAGCACTTTCTGCATATGCAAATGTTCTTCCACTGCATGCACCTGCCTTGTTACATGGCAGGAATCAAGAGCCTGTTTTGGTGGCATCAGGTACAAAGCTGAGTAACTCAAGGTGTGAGGGAGCAGCACAAACCTCAAATCTCAGCACACGTAATACATTGGTAGTGTCAAACCTGCTTAATTGATTCCTGAGAGTAGTCAGCTCAATTAGCTCTGCTTACGGTGTTCTAAGATAGATAGATAGATAGATAAAGCACTATATTATAGATAGATAGATAGATAGATAGATAGATAGATAGATAGATAGATAGATAGATAGATAGATAAAGCACTATATTATAGATAGATAGATAGATAGATAAAGCACTATATTATAGATAGTAGATAGATAGATAGGATAGATAAAGCACTATATGATTGATAGATAGATAGATAGATAGATAGGATAGATAAAGCACTATATGATAGATAGATAGATAGATAGATAGATA
>JANRMT010062791.1:129313138-129332465 GCA_026402145.1 Polypterus bichir lapradei | reverse complement strand
AGATAGATAGATAGATATATAGACAGATAATCGTAAAACACCATATCAAATTTCTTGCATTAGGAATTTATTAGTTCTCGCATACCCCTTGGGGTCAGAGCTCAGGGGTTGTCAGCCATTGTACGGCACGCCTGGGCCAATTGCAGGTTATGGGCCTTACTCAACGGCTCAGCAGAGTAGGATCCCCTTTGGCAGTAGTTGGAATTTGATCCGACAACTTTCTGGATACATGGCAGATTTGTGTCAAGATAATTTAAAACTCTAAACAGCAAGTAAACAGCTAGCCTTTCTATGTTATATGTTATTCTGCATTATATGTCAACATATATATGCAGTTGTTATATTTCTTTAATCCTTGTAGTTATCAATAAATTGTATTATTCTGTTTCTTAAAACAAGTGCGCTTCAGTTACCTTGATATAAGTCTAAATGGCCTGAGACCCCCTCCTACAACACAGAAAGTAAAGGTAAGTAAAGTAGGAGCCTCACCGAGTTATTCAATCCATTACTGGCCTTGTCAAAGGCTATACCGACAGTGGTTTAACCAGGTTAAATCTCTCCTCCTTCCCATATTATGATGACTGTCCCTGGGTGGGCAAGTTAAACTTCATTGTCATTTCCCCACACATTTAACCATTAACGTTACTACCACATAAGCTAGTAAAAAGAATGACAGTCTCATTAAATGGGTGCACACTGAAAAGTACTATAAAAGCACATCACTGTCATTTTCTTTATTGTTCTATGAATGGCACGACACAGTCCTTTACTTGTGTATCGGACCTGCTTGTGAACTTTAGAGGGTGATTGAGGACTGTCCCCAAACCCAAGTAACAACTGACAGACCTGCTGGCATGACGTAGTTCTCTGCTGGGGCAAGAGGGTTTGGGTGTTTGGTCATCTTAATAATACAACGTGTGGGTGATGATTTTCCTTATTATACCTTAAAATTATGGAATTTCAAACAGTATGCAAAACATGGCAAATAGGTAGACGCCTTACTGCCCACAGTTGTGAAATCTTACTCTAGTACTATGGAAAATGTAAAAATTTAGTAATGGGGAATGTTCTTACTTTGGATATGAATATCTTAAGTACACAGACCATGTGATACATGGATATGCTCTCTGCAAATAAAAAAGCCAGCTGTTGTTAAAACCTGCACATGAACAGGTAGAGGGTGATTTTGGGCAGTCTGTCCTTCTAATGCTGGACCCAACTCAGCACATAGTCCCAAGAGAATGGCTTCTGGTAGGTTACACTAGCTCATAAAGCCTTTCATGATTCTTCTTCTTCTTTCAGCTGCTCTCATTAGGGGTTGCCACAGTGGATCATCTTCTTCCATATCTTTCTATCCTCCGTATCTTGTTCTGTTACACCCATCACCTGCAGGTCCTTTCTCACCATACCCATAAACCTTCTCTTAGGCCTTCATCTTTTCCTCTTGCCTGGCAGCTCTATCCTTAACATCCTTCTCCCAATATACTCAGTATCTCTCCTCTGCACATGTCCAAACCAATGCAATCTCATCTCTCTAAATTTGTCTTCCAACTGTCCAACCCGAGCTGATCTTCTGATGTTCTCATTTCTAATCCTATCCATCCTCATCACACCCAGTGCAAATCTTAGCATCTTTAACTCTGCAACCTCCAGCTCTGTCTCCTGCTTTCCGGTCAGTGCCACCATCTATTCCAACCCATATAACATAGCTGGTCTCACTACCGTCCTGTAGACCTTCCCTTTCACTCTTGCTGATACCCGTCTGTCACAAATTACTCCTGACACTCCTCTCCCATTCCACCCTGCCTACACTCTCTTTTTCACCTCTCTTCCACAGTCCCCATTACTATGTACCGTTGATCCCAAGTATTTAAATTCATCCACCTTCACCAACTCTACTCCTTGCATCCTCACCATTCCACTGACCTCCCTCACATTCACACACATGTATTCTGTCTTGTTCCTACTGACCTTAATTCCTTTCCTCTCTAAAGGTATATCTCCACCTCTCCAGGGTCTCATCGACCTGCTCCCTACTATCGCTACAGATCACAATGTCATCAGCAAACATCATAGTCCATGGGGACTCCTGTCTAATCTCGTCTGTCAACCTGTCCATCACCATTGCAAATAAGAAAGGGCTCAGAGCCGATCCCTGATGTAATCCCACCTCCAACTTGAATGCATCTGTCACTCCTACCACAGACCTCACCACTGTCATACTTTGGGTGAAAAAATCCCACCAGTCTTTAAAAGCTTGTTCCCTTCATATATGACCATTTGCATAATGTAAAAGAAGTGCTGAACAAGCCACGTTATGTTATATATCATTAGACTGGGAGCAGTGGCGTGCAGAGGCTAGAAGATGTCGGGGCAAACTCCTTGATTGTATGCCCCTGTAATAAGTTTATATGTTTAATATGTCACTGTGCTCTGTACAAATATTTTCTTCTCTTTCTACATGCACAGCTGAGCCAGATTTAGTACAAAGGTGCTCAGCATTTAGAACTGTTTGGTCAAGTATAGGACAAGATAGACAAAGAGAAATGGGCAATGTGCACTATTCGTGTGTGTTAGAGTCAGCATGAAATTGAATCCTGTCTTTGCCTTGTTTGGAATGGCTTGATTTACCTAATTAAGAGCCTGCACATGAAGAAAGAGTATAAACGCTTGGAACATTGCCCGACACACCTGGGAAGCCAACGGATGGATGGGAGTTGGCAGACTGTATACATCATACTCCCACTTTGGTAATTGTCTTGCCATTGGCTTCCTTTCATCTGGTATGCTGTGTAAATCATCATTAAAGAAAGCTAAGTTATTTTCTCTTATGTGATTTCTTACCGCTGTATCACCATGGGAGGGAATTCGCCTCGTTATAATATATATATTTAGGTTCAGGTTACTTAAAATGCCGCAATTAAAAAAAACTTATTCCAACCACGGAGCTATCACCCAGTAAGGGAGAACAGCCCACTAAGGTGATGTGCTGTCAAAGTGAATGGTAAAGAAGGCATATGAAAATGATAAAGAAATGCATATTTAATAAGAAATAAACACCTCATTCAAATTAAATATTCATTTAAGTTCATGTTGGTTTCAAACATCTTGAAGATGAACACTGCGGTCTTCAATTTCCGTTTTCAGTCGGTTCAGTGTGCTTTTAAAGCTCGCATGTGAAAGGTCAAGAACCCTGACCAAACTCCTGTACATTATAACATAACCCTGATTTACTGTAGCTACACAGACTACATATTCCTTGGCCTTACCTTTCTGGGCTAGAAAAAGAATACGACAGATGAAATAAGTAAGGTAAACTCAGTCTCAGAAAAACACTTCACTGCACCAAGGTTGGACCCTTAACACATTCACTGCGCATACGGGACTGAGAGAGGGAGAGGGAGCGGAGCATTTCTCTCGTGCTGAAGCCCTTATCAAGGCCGTTTGACTCATGGGTTCAATTTCCTATCCCATGTGAAATAAATATATTTTTCTTAATGTTTACAAGGGAAGGCCTCTTTTCGCTGTAAGGGGCCCGGTCAGGCCCGGTGTGAGCACTTCTAGCACTTAGAAGTCATAGTGCTTCACTGAGAATGAGCTATAATAATTTAAATTTGTTCATATTAAATTAAAACAGGGCTCTTCTACAGAGCAACACTCTAGGATGGATTGGATTGGATGCCCAGGGCTGTCTCCCCCTCAGTCCCCCTCTCTGCACGCCACTGGCTGGCATTAGAGCTCTCTGTATGCAGGGAGTCAATCACACCCAGGTTTTTATTTAATGCAGTTATTGACAACAAATCACTGCATTGCTTTCTAATCCTGAGAAGTGACAACAGGAAGTTTATACAAGCCAAGGAAAACCCAAATATGTTCCTGGTTTCTTAAAGGGCAACTAGAAAAGAGTGCATACATCCTAGACATCCCTTTTGAGGTTTAATATGTTTGTCAGATACAGTAAATACAAATTATAATAATGACTTGATGATATGAATTATTATGGGCGCCGGTCATTATTTAGGTGGTTTGGCTGTATTTTCCCACTTTATCAAAGATACCATCATTTCCTACTTTCTCCAAAATGTTGCACATGGATGGGTCAGAGTTGTTCTTCTCCCATCAAGTTTTCTTTTATAAATCCTGACTTTAGCATTGTAAGCTGCATGTCTACATAAAGCGGCTCAAAACGTTTTGTAAATCAGCGCCCTGGTTTTTCATTTCCTCACAAAAATCCTTGCTCACATTCTGTGTCTTGTAACACACATCTTGTCAGATAATAAACTGCTAAATTACTCACTAAATTTACTTCATAAAATAACTAAGGTAAAGGATGTTTTTAGACAAATAAGATTTAATTTTTCAAAGAAGGAATTTTATGATTTTCCTCTGTCTAGCAGGACCCTTACCGAGATTTCCCCTTATTCTTCATTCTCTCAAAGATTATACAATGAACTGGATTCCCTGCAACACAAATACATTCTAAAACGGAATAAAAGAAAAATATTTGTTCTTTACGCTTGACACGGTGAACGTCTTGTAGAAGGAGCGAGGGCAATGTTGTCACCGTACGGTCCTTGAAGCCTGGGTGTGCCATCTGAGCATGACTCCTCTCGTGTTCACATGAGCTTCTCTGTGGGACTCTGGGTATTTCAGGCCATTGGCTCATTCAAATGACAAAGCAGGCCAAAAAAGATACTACAAGGAGTAGACAGAAATAAAAACTGGTCAAATTAAATCACATTTGCTAAGTATTGTTGGTACAGAATGAGGACTTACATCACCTATTAAAATGAAGCATGAAGAAAAAACTGCTATGGAATTTAGAGTTAAAAATGATGACAGCATGGAAGCAAGCTGGGCCATTGTGGCTTTTCCAGTTGCATTGCTTACATGTCAAACAAATAACATAGGACTTGTCATGGCTCATCACGCACTTTTAACTTTAAAACAATAGAACAAACACCATATATGATACAATTATGGTCCTACCCATGCCACTGGAAATATGGAAATTACTGCTGTGTGCCATCTCATTCCAGAATCTAAACTCACTGATGTCAGGTTTGATAAGCAAAATGTCATTTCTCAGGGGAGTTTTTAAAATTTTTTTTTTTCAGTGCATCCTTTCACCACCTTCCACTTTTGCAAAATTATACATGACAAACTACACGCACATAACATAACTAACTAAAACATGAATGATGTCAGTTTGAACATTCATAAGATATAGACATTAAATGTCAGGAAGATGTTTGAAGAAGAAGAAAAAAAAAACAAAACCCTACAATATGGCGATTACTCAAGCACTCGCCTTTGGGTAAACAGTGTAAGAGGAGCCTCTGACAGTTACTATGACTGCAAGTCCTGGGAACTAAACCTGTGGCTGCTGCCGTGTTCACTCACTCACTTACCTATGCAGGCTTCCTCAAGCTGTTAACTTGGCTGGTATATGCAGAGTACAGAAATGCTGCCCTTTTCGGGGGGGGGGGGGGGTCTACTGAATTCAAGTCCAGACTGAGCCTTGGCCTCCCACCTGTAGCCTTCATGTTGTACTTCCTTTGATAAAAGATTCATCATTCCAATTTTAAGACTTCAACAACCTGAAGCTGACCTCCACATTAAAATCACACCTCATATCTTGCAAAGTGATGAGAAACATTTGATCTCCAATCGCAGGTATTCCTATGTAAAGATACCTTACTCAACAGGCTTAATTGAGCTGAATGACAGCATGTCACTGTTTAATTTATAATTACATATACATGTTTACAGCACATTTTTCCCTGCATGCAGTGTAGAAATCAGGAGTCCCATTAATGCTGCACTTCTGGTTGAACACTGACATTGTACCTTGGTGGTATAGAATACACAACAAATGAACTGCAGAAGGCTATCAGTTATGATGTGCATAGCTTAAAAAGACAAATCACATGATACATGGATATGCAATCTGTAACCAAACGTGCTTCTGACCAGTGTCAGGCAGAAGAGCCACTTTACTTTTCATTCATGTGAAAAATGAAGTACTCCCCATGGAAATTAAAATACAGTACAACAAAAGTTATTTGTGTATAGCCCAAAATCACACAGGAAGTGCCACAATGGACTTTAACAGGCCCTGCCTCTTGACATCTCCCCATCTTTGACTGTCTTAGACAGGGGTCCTCAATCACAGTCCTGGAGGGCTGCAGTGGCTGCAGGTTTTTGCTCCAACCCAGTTGCTTAATAAGAAGCACTTATTGCTCAAGTAACACTTCTGCTTCACTTTAGTGGTCTCACTCGTTAAGATTTTGAACCCTGATTGCTGGTTTTAGTCTTAAACGGCTGTATTCTAGGTTTTTAATTGCTCCTAATTAGCAATGACATGCAAATGACAAAAGACACCAGCATTTCTCCATTTAGCATGTTACCATTTACACCTGTGTGTATTTATCTACACTATTGGGTTTAATTGAATACTTGGAAGGAAAGTGTAGAGAAAAAAAGTGAAGGACTGAGAATTACTCGTCCATTTTGGATGATATCCTTAGAAAGGGGAAGAACATCCAGGATATGAGAATTACCTGACATAGCAGAGTTAAAGCACTAACAAGCCATGAAATTCAATTATTGGCAACCGGGTTAGAACAAAAAACTTGTGATTGAGGACTCCTGCTCTAAGAAGACATTGAATAACTCCCAAAAAAACCCTTGTAGGAAAAAAAAATGGAAGAAACCTTGGGAAAGACAGTTCAACGAGAGACCCCTTTCCAGGTAGGTTGGGCGTGCAGTGGGTGTCATAAAGAAGGAGGTCAATACAATACAATACAATACAATACACAGAACAGAACACAAGTAGTCCTCAATACAATATAATACGTCGTAGTAAAATAAAAATATTTTATATAAAATATATAAAATATATTTTATATAAAAGTACAGAGCAGAATTTAACAGTAGATGATATCACATAATATGATTTGGGTTTGTTGAATTCTTGACTTCTTCAATGTATTTAAACAGGCAAACAATAGATCCTCATACAAATAGTAGTTGTGGGGGGCCAAATGAGAAGACAACCCATTAAAAAATTTGTAGTAAACAGCATTGAAATCTGGTGTTGCAATGGCCACACCGACGGTGCTTCTTCCTAAAACACCCACCCATAATTCCATCAGTCCTTGCACTAAAGTAAGTAAACCATTGGGGTTCAGGGAGGGAGCAAAAGACACTGAATTAAAGACTTTGGCACTGAAAGAAAAAAAACGACTGTTGTCCGTTCAGGAGCTCAGTAGCACAGGGTAGCTGAAGATCAATGATTAATTTGTACGCTGTAATGGCAGAGGCAACAGACAGACATACAGACAAACAAGTAGACCACCACAGCTACACGCGTTTCAGAAATGCCATGGTTTTCTTACGATATCGTTCTGTCATTTTAATTATTGCAACACTAAATGGCATTAAAATGTTACATGTTAAAACGCTGTGGCTATTTTGTAATGGCATGTTTGCATTTCCAATTAGACAGTAATGTTCAGTTTCTTTAGTTATTCGTTTAGATGTGCGATCAGAAGGTGGATGATGTGCCGCCTCATCAGTGCATCGACTGGTGGTGTTTGAGTACTGAAAACTACATCTGCTGTGGCTCTTCATTTATCAGCTCTCTTAAAGGTGGTTCTTTCGATGGAGTGACACACCATTTACTCCAAATTTATATTTTTCTATTCATATTTTCACAAAGATAGTTGCCCACACTTAGAAGCTAACATCCTTCATTCATTGATGTTTTCAAATGCCAATGTATAATCTGATGTTACGGGATGGTTGTTTTCTTGCATCAAGTTGTTTATTTTTAGAAACGGTTTTGTTTATTTTTACCACATACAGTTTGCCCTCTGCATACGTGACACATTTGTATGTCTAATAGGTGTTTTTTAGCAGACGTTTCAAGTGTAGATGATTCACCTTAATCTGAAGCCTGCTCTTTGTCAGAACAGGTTAGCGAGAACACCTCTGGTCTTTGCAGTTCAAATCTTCACCCCTACTTCATTGGATTAGTTTAGAGATGTCACACTCACTGAGCTGTCTAATCGTTTTCGTCCAGTTTTAAATATGATTCCCTGATGGCTGTCTCCATACGTATATATTATACATCTGGCTTCAGTGGGACAATACAAACAGTGCCTACCGTTAAAAGTGGTATACTTGAAGAAATGACACATAAAACTGACATGGTGTATTCATTCTCATAATATACATTACAATAATAAAAATACATATAAATCACCTCTACATTTGTCACAACTTCAAATACAGAAAATTAGAATCAGGTGCTCAGGTTAGATGGCAAACATTAGAAGCTCCTTAGGGAGTATGCAGGTGTTGTCTGTCTTACTTATAAAGTGCAGATATCTAAGGTTTGGTGTTGGCATTATGCTGGGATCAAAAGAACTCTTTAAGGCAACATTTCCCAGTTCTTCCAAAGTGTTGTGCACGCATGGGTCAGAGTTTTTGGAAATACAGTATATGCATGTTCTCCTATCAAGTATTTTTTTATTGTCTCCACTTTTACATGGAAAATTTCATACGCATATTTTGAGCCTCTTTTTTATTGTGTAAACACAAAATTTATAAATCTGATTCCTAGTTTTTTCCTCTACGTTCAATGGAAAACTGTGGTCTTGATCAAACATTCCTTTTAGACAGCAAAGGCTTTTTCCTGGCACATGCTGCATGCAGGTCAATTTTGTGCAATCTCTTTCTGATTGTCAATACATGCACTTTGACACCAACTTTTGTAATAGTTATCTGCAAGACTATCAAAGAAATTTTGGAGTTTTTCGAGACTTCCTTTAGTGTCAGACAGTCGGTTCTTGCACTCAATTTTCTGATCCATCATTTGAAATGTATGCCACTTGTAGATGACTTTCCTTACAATGGCATGATTGGCAAGGAATTTAAAAAGATGAAAATCGGACCCCTAAGCATCCACAGCCTTCTTTCTATGGCTTTAGAGAGCTGATTTTGTAATGATGAACACCACACCCTAGATAGCTGCAGTTTCAGTAAGACAGTTTCACCTTCATACTCCCTATAAGAAGATTCTAATCTGTCATCATCCTTACAAATAAAAGAGAAGTGGCCGAGAGTATTGTTTTTTCCACTGTTGAAGTTAATTAAAAAAATACTTTTTGCTCCTAAAAACTTTTTGATTTTTTTTTTTTTTTTTAACCTTTAAAAGGATTTTTTACTTTTTTTTCACCCACACAGGAGCAAAAGCAACTGAATGTTTGAATGGAGAGATTTGAAACAAAACTAAACAAGCAAGTATCGATGAGACACTGCAGTAATCAGCAGAAGTAGGTGACACCAGCATCTTTGTAAGTAAATAACTGGCATCGCAGTGATGAATAGTTATAAGTAACAGAAACAGTGATTCCTTAGTGGAGTAAAAAAAGGTAGGGGAGAATTTCAGAGCATTAAAGAGAAAGAGAGCGGTTAGGCACAACGGCTGTAGGAGCAGACAAGACAGTATGAAATTAACTAGCCACGGATATTCAGTAGGCGAGTTTTTCTAGATTGACCAGTTCTTAGTGGTCAGGAAAGTAGAGCAGTTAAGAGGGTGACAGCATAACGGTTCATTAATACAAAGGAGTACAAACTCTGTGAGTGGAGAGCTTTTAAGTAAGGAACAAGAGGAGCACAAAGTTAAGAGAACAGACAGAGGAAAGTTAACCTCACAGAGGGGCTGGCAGTTAAGGGGGAGAATATTACAGCAGCTTATAGGGTCAGAAAATGTAAAATAACTATAGCATTTTTTAATCTAATTTTTGGCTTAATTTTTTTTTTACCATTTAAGTCTTTTAAAGTATAATAAAATAATAAAAAAGTTAAGGAGGTTTTAGTAATCCAAATTCAAATTTTAATAATGAAGCCAGTGCAATGCAAGTCCTGTCAGATGTTGGACTTCCTAGAGTATGTCTTGAAGGAGCCATTACTCTGTGAGGACTACATCTGCAGAGATGACAGCTGATCCAGCACCTCAAGCTCAGGGTGGCTGAAATGGAGGAGTTGGATGGCTTGAGTTGTAGTAGAGAATCGGCAGATCTGGCCCAGGTGTCCTTTAGAGAGATAGCATGCACCCCTAATGTGGTGTGCAAGGAGACTCCAGACCAGACAAGCAGAGATAGGTCGGTCATGGTTACAAGGTGCAAGATAAAGAGTGCACACTGTCCAGGGGCATCAAATGCAGAATTGGAAGTGTCAAACTGTTTTGAAGTCCTTGCAGAGATAGACAGTGTCTGTGAAGATTTTGAGGTGGTAAGCAGGCATGAGGAACCCCAACGGGCCACCTCAAAAACAGTTCCCAGAAAGAGTGAGATGATAGTTGGGGGCTCAGTAATTAGGGGGATTGAAGCACTGGTTTATCGCTTTAATGTCAGTAAATGTAAAGCATTACACGTACAAAGTACGTAAATATGTTAGGTTTGAATACACAATGGGAGTTCCAAACATCGAGAGTACACCTTTATGAGAAGGATTTAGGAGTCATAGTGAACTTTAAGCTATCAACTTCCAGACAGTGTTCAGAAACTATTCGGAAGGATAACAGAATATTAGGTTACATAGCACCCTGATGTGTGGCATACAAGTGCATGGAGGTTATTCTGAAGCTTTTTAATACACTGATGAGGCCTCATCTGGAGTACTGTGTGCAGTTTTTTTTGTCTCCAGGCTACAAAAAGGACATAGAAAAAGATTAGAGAAGAGCGACTAGGCTAATTCCAGGGCTACAGGAGATGATATATGAGAAAAGATTTAAGAGAGCTGAGCTTTTTCAGTTTAAAGAGAAAATTAAGAGGAGATATGATTGAAGTGTTTAAAATTATGAAGGGAATTAGTACAGTGGATCGAGACTGTTATTTTAAAATGAGTTCATCAAGAACACGGGGACACAGTCAGAAACTTGTTAAGGGTAAACTTCGCACAAACATTAGGAAATATTTCTTAACACGGAGAACCAAAGACATGTGGAATAAACTACAAAGACCGTAAGACTTTAGAGACTTTCAAAACTCGATTTGATTTTATTTTAGAATAATTCAGTTTATAGGACTGGCAAGCTCTGTTGGACTGAATGGCCTGTTCTCATCTTTGTTCTAATTTTATGGATTTGAACTGACAATAAATGTAGGGCTGTACTTGCTTTTCTGCATGGCAAATGTTGATTTTTTTAAACTTTAGATTATGAGAATGAATGGTCCATGTCATCTTTATTATTTGTCAAGCGTTCAAGTATATTACCTTAATCTATAGGCACTATATGCATGACAATCTCCTGTTTGCCTATTCAAATATATTGAAAAAGTCATCTATTTCAATAGGGTGTACTGACTTTTTCACATGACTGTACACTCAGACGTTGTGTGGCATACTATTTTATCATGGGGATTTGTGTGCTGTAAATCAGTTTACCGCCCTGATAGACACCAGTACTGCCTCTCCAGTTACTTAGCCCAGGAGGCAGAAGTGTTCATTAAGTGAGCGTAAAGCAGTGTTTCCCCGTAACATGAACAGTTTCAGTAAACTTAAAGTCCATGTCACTTTCAGCTGTAAACTATCATACTATTACTTAACACTGAAAGAAAGGAAAGCTCCAACAGCTGCCCTTCCTGTATTTTTGTTTCTTATCTAAGTGTCAGTCCTTTTTCTTGAATGCCCTGTCCATTGGCTGCTGCCAGTAAAGTCACACACTGTGAGATGCTAACAGACCCCTGTCTTTCCACTCCATTAGTAAAGGGCTGTCTGTTTCTCACAAACCCAAGAATGGACACTGATTGATTTATCATACCCACATTTTAAAAATATATTTTTAAGGGACACATTTTTAACTTTCAGGAATCTAAAGGGTTTATTACAGAGTCCCAGATTCCCAAGAACCTATTTAGAATGAGCATCAGATATGGCTCCCACAAGATGACCACTAGAACAATTTGCCCAGCCACATGAAGGAGGTGCGTGAGAATGAAGGGAATATTTCATTTTTACCCATAGATGCATGAGATGGCCAACCAAAGAGTATATTTAGGAATTTGCTTTTTAAGTATCTGCACGAGGGTTCTGGACTAAAACCCATTGATTTTTGAAGGTAAGATGATGACAAACAGTATTCTGCTTGCTGGAGCATACATAAGGCAAGAGTTGTTTAGTGTCACCACTGAAGGACAGGGTCAGGGTATAAATCAGTTTTCAACAAGTCAAAGACTAATACAGCAGAAGAAATAGCTAGGCCAGGCAGCAGCTGTTAAGCTACTTATTTTGTCACATGAAGTCCCTTCTGGAATGGCAGGCAGTGGGTGGCCTCTCTGGCATGAAACCCACTGAGCCGTGGAGTTTACAGAACTGCTGAGTCTAACACTCAATTTACAACAAAGTGCAGATTCATGCAAACCAGAGAATGGTAAGCAAATCCAGGAGCATTGTCTCATTGAGGGACCCACTCTGGCAAACACAGCACTGTGGTCCCCCCCCCAACACTATGTGACTCCACATGTGACTGCTGGCAGGGGCAAAGCACTCAGCTACTTTCCAAACCACCACTATGGTCCCAGTTTAGTCTTCTGGTGGGCATCACTGGTTAAGGACATTGCCGAGGAGAGCTAGAAGATGTAAAGAATTGAAGGTTTAAAGGAGAGACATTGATGGAGTACAATACCAAATGTTTTTCAAATTATGAGGAGAATGTGAACATGATCTGTGAACACTGCTACTTTAAAATGAGCACAAGTTGGCAAATATGAAAGCTGCTGGAATTGTTAATTTCAAATAAGCATCACAGAACAGTCAACACAAAATCCAAAGTATTAAATTAACACTTAAAACCATACTCGTATATATGAAAATAATGTCCACATCCATTTAATTAAACAATAGCACTTGGATTGTAGACTGTCAAAATGAAGACTGATGGAGCCAGTTACTTAAAAATGTGGCTCAGATGACCACTCTGGAAACTTTCAAAACTTGACTCTAGAAAACTCGGTGGTCACCAATTGGGTTTCTCTAACTTGAATGCCCTTACATTCCTATTGTAAATGTTTTGTCAGATGTCAGACGTGTTTCTGATTTGTATGGTTAGTGCAGTCACACTACTGTCCTAGAGCCCTGGGTAGCCTGAGCACTGTGTGTGTGGAATTTGAACCTTTAGCTCAAGTCTTGTATGAATTCTCTTTTTACTTTCCACCAAAATCATAATTATGTTAACCTCAAGCTGACTGACCTTAAATTAGACCATTGTGACAAACTGTGGGCATGCACAGAGATGGATTTGTACCCCATACCCTTGTGTGTGTGTGTAACAACTTGAAGATGACACAGCAGCAATAGATTGTCCTCAATGTCCCAGAAACGTAGGTATCAGTAAATGCTGTAAGTATAGTTATGCTTATAAATGGCCATTACCTCCACCACAGAGAAGGACAAATCTGTTTCAACTACAGCCAATGCTTTTTATTTCTAAATTAGGTTTTAAGACTATGCTAGGCACATTAGCTGTGGTAAGCTGGAAAGCGGTTGACTTCAAGCAAATGACACATACAGATAACCTTACACAAAAGTACTTTCCCTTCCATAAATTCCATTTAAGCAAAATATAAAAAGTGTACATCAAAGCTTTGTTGAAAACCCATCAGTCATTGTTGTTTGCAATTTTGATTAGGAGGAAAATATTTTCTTTCTTTTTATCTTTTCAGTCAAGAAAGTGTTTATCATTGTTGACATCTTATTCAAAGGTTAGAAGACAAGATGTTATCTGGAGCCATCCCTGTACCGTGAAGTCATTTTTCAGAAATGTACTGCAGTCTGTCAGACAAGTTTTTTTTTTTTTTTGCTGTTTAGATTCATTTTTCACTAATTTTGTAACTCTGTGTAACAGTTCATTGTGTTTGTTTGCATGGTTTCATGTTTAATTAACTATGGGCCAACTAATGCTAGCTTTATTGTTTTTTATCGGAAAGACTCGGATTTCTGTTTAACTACATGTATTCATGAGAGGACTGATGTAAGCAAAAATGTCATCATTCAAGCCAACAGCTAGCCATCATTACTGAGCAGGGACGGGGTTGCATATGGTGACCAGATATTACATTGCAGTGCGCATTGTGCAACAACAATGTATTGATCTGCTGCCGCAGCTGGAGCTCTTTGTAAACTTTGAAGAATGAACAGAAGGTGGAATTGGCAGGACACATGGCTACTTGGCCGCATGACTGCATAACTGAATGAGCCGAAGTGCGACTTGCAGGGACTTACTGCAGGTAACCAGTGCAGCAAATATACTTTTAAAATAATTTTATTTGAAGAAAATAACATTGCATACAATCAAGTCAAATTTATACAACAAAATAATTAATAAAACTATGAAAACTACAGAAAGAAGGGACAGCCAGCAACATGGGCAAATATGTTTTTTTTTGGGGAGGTTGACCCCCCAACCAGCATAAGTGCTTATTCTAAAATCTTGACATTTTTTTCAAAAGTTATGAACAGATCCTCTAAGTGAGAATTAGATTTTTTCCAACTTCAGATAGTACAGAACATCAGTCACCCACCGACTTATAACAAACAAGTGGGTTGGGGTTCTAGTTAGGCAGGAAAAGTCTACATGCTACTGGTGAGGTGTAGCTAATTGCAATCAATTTGAGCTTCTCTACTTTAAAGCCATCTGGGAGTCCAGCAAACACGGCTGTCGATGGATTAGAAGTGATTATGACCCCGAGGCTTTCAAAGATCTTTCTCTAAAATGATGTTAATTTGGGGCACTTCCAACAATTTGATGGCCCAGTGAGGCTGCAGCTAGACTGCAACATTTGCAGGTTGTCTTCACCTGGATACATTTTGGATGATTTTAAACAAGATAAATATGATGGATGAAAGATTTTAAGTTTAATGATATAATGCTTTGCACATATGGAGCTAGAGTGTATTCTGTGTACGGCTGCCTTCCACTCCTTTTCTGAGATATTAAGTGAAAGATCCTTTTCCCATAATTCCCTAGGACAGGGGTGCCCAATGCGTCAATCGTGATCGACCGGTAGATCACAAAGGTAGTGCAGGTAGATCACGTTGTATTTAAAAAAAAAAAAAACATTTTTAAACGTTAGTCTATCATATATCCTCCCTATGGCATTTGCCACTTGATTGACATACAGGGCGGCCAGTCTGAGATCTCTTTTCTTCTAACACACTGGTCTTCCCGCACGCACGATCAAACGGGCGAGCTACTGCAAAACTCCGGCTGTGATCTAGTTAGCCTTCCAATATATATTGACTAAAGAAGGGATTTAAAAAAAAAAAATGTTTGGAGAGGGTATAGGCTGGATGTGGAATTGGAAGAGGATTTTTTTCTCTCACAATGTCACAATTGAAGTGCGTTTGTCTGATCTGTCAATCTATCATTGCTATTCCAAAGAAGAGAAATGTGGAAAGGCACTTTCGAACTGTTCATAAAAACTACAAAACTGACGTCCTTCCAAAAAGCGATCTGAGAAAGAGAAAGGAGAGGGAACTAAAATCGCAGTTAATCGAACAGCCGTCATTTTTCACTTGGTTGAATTCAAAAGCTCCTTAACTGCATTATTCAGCTCTTATTTATGCGAGTCAGCCTTTTCCCACATGACGATTATTAAATCCAAATACTGTAGTGACCATAAATGTATTGAATTGTTATTATGCCATAAAGGTTATTCAGTTATGCAAGGTACAACAACATATATTTTATGTACAAAGTATACTCAGTATATATATATATATATATATATATATATATATATATATATATATATATATATATAATACATTATATAATACAGTATATTACATAATATAATTTTGACCTAGTCATTTTAGAAGTAGCTCACAAGCAGAAAAAGTGTGGGCACCTCTGCCCTAGGATCTCTGAAAAGAAGGGACTTTACAATGTTTTTATACATTGCTGAGATGCTGTCTGAATCTTTAAGTACTGATCAGTACTTCTGGAATAGAAATAGGTGGGAGGTGTGGAAAAATGGGTATGTTCCTTTAAGCAAAATTTCTAATTTGAAAATAGTGGAAACATTGTGTTGATGAGAAGATACTTTTGATGCATAATTGTTCATAAGATGCAAACATATTATATATAGTCCTCTAAATGTTTTAATCCTGGATGTTTTCCAAAGAATAAATACTGTGTAGGTTTGAGAGGGCTAAAAAAGATGATTATCATATAGACGTGCAACAGATAAAAGCCTCCCTGCCTTACATCCCGCATTGGTTCCACATTGTGAGTGATTGAAAGACAACTGGATTATTGGTATATTTACAATAATTGTATTTACTGAGGCACAAAGTAGGGCATATAAAATACAGCAAGATTTTATTTCTATTGCATATACAGTATTCATTAATTTGTGTCAATGTCCAGGCTTTTATAGCTTGCAAATCTGCTGTCCAGTAATAAAACTGAAAGTTAGGCAGTGCTATGCCAGCTTCTGTAGTGTTGCCTTTTAAATGCAAATATGCTTAAAGTGAAACATGCTAGTTTAAGAGCTAAAGGCTAACATTTCCACAATGTTTTTTCTACCCTAAAAAAAATTCAAGCCATCCAAAGGGTATAACAGGTGTTTTTAGAAGTTAAACCAGTTAGAGACTATTGCTGCATTCAGATAAAGCTTGTCACTTGGATTGAGAATCTTCTTATGCTACTAATCATCTTTCTTATGTCAAACAGAAACAACATGGTAACAGCTGCTGGGTATTTCAATTAATCTGATATTCTTTGACCATTTCCAATGTTTCAGAAAGCTTGTGTGTTTATATTTCTGGTTTCAGATGAAATATTATGAAGAAAGGCTAACTGAACTTGGGATCTAATCAAATGACACTCCAGCATTTACTTGTGCACAAATTCCGCACATGAACGACATATACAAAAGCAAAAGTGGTAAGGACTGTCGTGGTACCAAGAGGTGCAAGAACCAGACATAAACTGGACACCAGCCCATCTCCAAACACAAATGCATGGCTTCCTGCTGTAAAGCACTCTTAAGTTTTTCCTACAGGAGGGGTACACTCCTGGTGGGGGCCCTGGGGCTGCAGCTCTTAGCTGCAACTGATTTCACAATCAGGGAGTCATTTTTGCCTTTTATTGATCTCACTGTTAAATTAGTTGATCTTTTTGTTCATTTTTTATCCTTTGTGTATTCAGAAACATACATTAATGTTAAATATACAATTTATAAGAAAAAGGAAATAAACGTGGTAAAAATAAATGGAGAAAAAACATTTTTTGAAGATTCAACATGGCTAAACAGAATTGATAATGCAAATTAATGGACACACTATCCAACACAGGGTGAAGCCTGTCTAGATTTAATATTTTGCCATAACCAGAATACAATTGAGGGTTTAGAGGTGATTAAGTGACTATAACATAATACAATTCTCAGTGGTCTGGTAGAGTGCAATTGCAAAGACAAAAACTGTAAAGTTTAACTTTGGCAGGGCAAATTTTGAAGAAATGCAGCAAAGTCTAAAAGTGACAAACTGGGATAAGTTTTTAATTTTGCAGACAGGCAAGGAGCAGTGGAACAAGTTTTAAAATGTTTTACATTTAATGCAGGAAAGACACATACCAAAAAAAAACAAAAACAAAAAACAAAAAAAAACTCTGCAGTGGGTTAATAAAGAATTGAAAAGCAACTGGAATTAGGAAAAACAGCTGTATATGGCCTATAAGACTAATAACTGCAATGTGAACTACGGAGCATATGAGAACATCAGGTCAACCACCAAGGAGGAAATTAGGGAAGCGAAAATGCAGTTAGAGAGGAATATTGCGGATATGGCAAAAAATGACCCAAAGAGATTCTTTTAGTATTTTAGTAGTAAAAGGACAGTCAAGGAGGAGGTGAAGTGCATCAGGAACAGTAAAGGGAATTAAAAAAAAATAAAGACAGTGAAATAGTGGATGCTCTAAGCTCACATTTTTTTGAAGTCTTCAGACATGAGGATGTGAATAATCTCTCAGCGGTAACCGTGACTACTAATGAAGTACTGAGTGATTTGGAAATTGAACACGAAGAAAGTCTGCTTAGATTAAATAAAGTGAAATCAAATAAATCACCAGGACCAGATAATATTTGTCCTTGAGTGCTTAAGGAGCTTAGTGAGTACATATATAAACCCTTGATGCATATTTTTGAATCACTGTGAACCGAGGAAATTCTGTAGGACAGAAACATAGGAAATATTATCCCCGTTATATATATATATATATATATATATATATATATATATATATATATAAAAAAAAAATGGTGATCAGGCTGATCCACGCAACAATAGGCCAGTAAGCGTAACATTCATCAAAGGTAAATAAATGTAAGGAATCATTAAGGATAAGATTGAGCAACACATGGCAAGAACAGGAGTTTAACTGTAAAGTCAGCATGGGCTCAGAAGTGGGAGGGCATGTTTTACCTTGGAATGTGTTGCAGGCCTGAAATACAGGAATGATTACATGGTATATTAACAAACGAAATTAAATTGAACAGACAAAACATGATATATTTTGGGTTCAAACTGTCTGCAATGAAATAAAAGTCAAACAAAAAATTTAAGAATCAGTGCATTTTATTTTTTATTTGCATTTTCCATACGTTCCCAACTTTTTCTGATTTGGGATTGGACTAACATGCTGGTATTCTAGGAGGAAGCAACAAAAGGCTATGATCAAAGTAGGGTGCGTATGATATTAATCTGGACTTTCAGAAAGCATTTGATAAGGTACTACATGAGAAGTTCGGCCTCAAACTAAAAGAATAGGGAGTTCAGGATGGTGTTTGTAGATGGGTGCAAAACTGGCTCAGACACAGGAAGCAGAAGGTGATGATACAAGGAATGTTATCTGAATTCAGTGATGTTAAGTGTGGCATTCCACAGTGGTCAGTGCTGGGGCCGTTGCTGTTATTAATATATGTAATTGAATCTGATATGAATATAAACAACAAGGTGGTTAAGTTTGCAAATGTTACCACGATAGATGCATTGGCAGATAATCTAGAATCCGTTGAATCATTTTGAGGGACATGGACAGATGAAATTTAATGCTGGTAAATGTCAAGTATTATGTAGGAAGGACACATTTTAGGTTTGAATACACAATTGGAGGACTGAAAATTGAAAGAATATCTTATGAGAAGGATTTAGGAGTCACAGTTGACTTTTCACAATCAGCTTCCAGACATCGTTTAGAAGTCATTAAGAGGGCTAACAGAATGTTAGGTTATACTGTATTGCATGATGTACA
>JANRMT010062791.1:129301921-129313038 GCA_026402145.1 Polypterus bichir lapradei | reverse complement strand
AAAAAAAAAAAAAAAAAAAAAAAAAAAAACAACACAACATAGCAGCACTGGAAAAAGTCCCAAAAAGAGTGACTAGGCTGATGTCGGGCTACAGAGGACGAGTTAAGTGGAAAGATTAAAAGAGCTGAGCCTTTTCAGTTTAAGCAACAGACGATTAAAGGGGACATGATGATTGAAGTGTTTAAAATTATGAAGGAAATTAGTACAGTGGATCAAGACTGCCTGACTCAGTGGCTCAATTTAGTTTTACCAATCAGTTAACCTAACCTGTGATTTCGGTAAATTAATGCCGAAGACTCAAACCAAGAGTTGCGGAGTAACCAAGTAGCAGCACTAATCACTGGATCACCATTATGTCTGACTATAATATAACTTGCTTTTTTAACCTCTCAAATTCAAATGACACAAAGCAAGACCACATTGTGTCTGACATTACACACTGACATCAGAAGAACTCCCACACAGAGAAATGTATAACTATAATACAAAAAATAACTATATAAGATAAAAGTAATGTTGCAAATCATAAACTCTTAGGCTAAGCTAAAAGTAATTTTTGGGACTGAAGAGGCATCTTTAGATTTCAGAGTTTTAAAATTTGTGTAACACCATGTAGACTTAGACAAGTGCAACATGCTCTGTGTCTGTTAGTTGTAACAGATTCCAAGTATGTCAGTTAGCTCAGGAAATAAAACAAAATCCTTGCAATTGACATGACAATTATATTTTATTTAGAAAGTTATATACTGTACATAAATTTCATAAGTTAAGACAGAGTGATTCAGGAGTGAATTTAAAGCTTAAAGGCCCAAAGTGATTAGATAATGTGAGGATGCTCTGCTCACATACACAGTGCTCTGAAGTATCCCAACGAAAGCACAGAACATGGATCTGTAGATAGACCCAACACTGAAACTCTTAAAAATGGGAAGGAATACTGAGTGTCACTTTCCAATATGGAAGTGTAAAACCTAAAATGTTTGATTTACCAGTATCTTAACTGGTAGCTGAAACTACTACAGGAAGCTCCGACTGAGCCTCTGGTAGATTTGCAGGCAAGACGACAGGAATAAATATCTGAAACAAGACAAGGGTAAACAGAAGTTAAGGAACTGAAGAAAAGATGTAACCACAGCTTCACACGTGCAAAAATAAAGTTTTGTAAACAAAAAAAAAAACTTACAATATTTTCTTGAAAGCACAGGGTTCCAGCTATCGGGTTAGTAAAGTTTCTGCAAAGGAAACGGTGCTGATCCAGTTTTCGACTCGTGTAGAAGGCACACTCCTCATCCAATAAGACATCTGTCATTCGCTGCCTGGCTTGTGCTGAAGTGAAAGGAGGCATCTTAGACCTTGGTTGAATGGCACCACCTGAGGAAAACATACAACTTAGCATAGTCCATTAAACATAACTCACAATTGCTTAATGAAAAGTCAGTTATTGCTGACAAAGCACTTATTGCTCGTTATATTTTTCTGCTTCATATTAGTTGTCTTCTGCGGTGGGTTGGCACCCTGCCCAGGATTGGTTCCTGCCTTGTGCCCTGTGTTGGCTGGGATTGGCTCCAGCAGACCCCCTGTGACCCTGTGTTTGGATTCAGCGGGTTGGAAAATGGATGGATGGATGGATATTAGTTGTCTTACTTGCTAAGATTTCAAACACTTGGTTATTTTATTCTTAAACAACTGCATTTGTTTTTATTAGCATCTTATTAGCAATAAGATGCAAATAATAAAGGAACCAGCAGTTGTCTGTCCACCTTGTTTACTTTAACACCTGCATGAAACCATCGTGCACTACTTAATTTAATAAAATACTTAACAGGAAATTGAAGAGAAAAAAAGTGAAGGATCAAGAATCACCCATCAGTTTTAGGCTTCAAATCATTTGGATGGTATACTTAGAAAGGAAAAAAATCTGCAATATAAAAATGACCCGACATTACAGAGTTAAAATCAAAATGAACCATAAAATTAAATAAGAGTAGTTATTGTCAAGGATTGCTTTCAGTACCAAAGTGGATCATACCAACCACCCCAGACTTAGAAATAAAAGTGGAAATCGAGATCAGAACGCCAGAGTGTTCATTTTAGATGCCAAGTATGAGCAAATGAAAACGCAGAGTAATCCAAAGAAAGAACGCATACACTTTCTCTGTGCAGTACAGTACAGAACAGAACAATGTGCATAATCTCATAATCAGATACTCGGTTACTGCTCCACTGCCACTGTAGTTCTGCTCACATTTTTTTTTTTGTACAATGAATCATAGCATACAGTATGTACAGCATAAACCAATCCACTTCAGTCCGAACTTACACATCACAATTTAAGAAATTCCAGTCTGGCTTCCACACCAGTCACAGCAAATGGCACTAACCCATGTTGTAAATAACATTCTATTATCCCCTGATGAAGGAAATTTTACAGAACTTAGGCTGTTAGATTTAAGTGCAATGTTTGACACAGTTGATCATTTTGTCACTTTTTAACTCTGTTGGAACCAACATTAGTTTTATTGAATCAGTGTGCAATTTAGCAGTAACCTTTGACACTAGTGTGCTGCTTAAAACATACATTACAATACTATCGAAAACCATTGTGAAAATTAAGAGCTCTCTAAATATGCAGGATACTGAGAAATGAAATTATGCATTTATTTCTAGTAAAATTCATCCATCTATCCATCCATTTACCAACACGCTGAATTCAAATACAGGGTCACAGGGGTCTGCTGGAGCCAATCCCAGCCAACACAGGGCGCAAGGCAGGAAACAATCCCGGGCAGGGCGCCAACCCACCGCAGGACACACACCCACACACCAAGCACACACTAGGGCCAATTTAGAATCGGCAATCCACCTAACCTGCATGTCTTTGGAGTGTGGGAGGAAACCGGAGGACCGGGAGGAAACTCACGCAGACACGGGGAGAATGTGCAAATTCCACACAGGGAGGACCCAGGAAGCAAATCCAGGTCTCCTTACTGCGAGGCATCGCAGTACCACTGTGCCACCCTCAAGTAAAATTGACTATTGTAATGCAGTGTTCATTGGCTGTTCAAATTGCTCATAATGCAGCCTTCATCTAATTAAAGATGATGTTGACAAGAATTATTATAAATACCAGAAAATATGAAATCATAACTCCAGTTCCCAAATCCTTACACTGGCTTCCAGTTATGTTTCAAAATTTTAAGATTTCAAAATACTCCTTTTAACACAGTCTTAAATGGCCAAGGCCCCTGCTTACTTATCTGAACTTGTTATTATTTATAAACCAGAGTGCATTATAAAATCTCATGATGCCGATCTATTTAGGATTCCAAGTATTAATACAATAACAGCAGGAGGTTGAGCTTTTAGTTACAGTACCACAAAGCTGTGGAATTGTCTGCCTGCAAATATAAAAGATACCTTTTCAGTCTCAACTTTTAAATCCAGGCTGAACACTCACTACTTTAGTCTAGCATACCCAGACCACAGCTGATGATTAGCTGTACATACTGCATTTCTGTTTGTTAGAAATAATTTATAAAATAGCATATTATTTATATTTTGGTAGAAATTACTAATTCTCTTCTAGTCTGTTTTTCCCTCTGTATCTTCATGTGGCACTTGGTGCCACTGCTCTATTACCAAGCTGTTCTCTTGAGAAATTGGAAAAATCATTTATATTAATAAAAGGCAAAGCCCTCACTGACTGACTGACTGACTCACTCACTCACTAATTTTCCAACTTCCCGTGTAGGTGGAAGGCTGAAATTTGGCAGGCTCATTCCTTACAGCTTACTTACAAAAGTTAGGCAGGTTTCATTTCGAAATTCTATACGTAATGGTCATAACTGGAACCTAATTTTGTCCATATACTGTATACAGCCATAGCCTGCAGCTCGGTCGCCGTGTGAGGTGGAGTTGCGTCTCGCATCATACGCCTCCCACGTAATTGAGTGCCTGCCCATATAAGGTAAATATTCGCAGGCGAAGGACTGTGCTTAGCATATTCATAAGTCCAGCTACAGCGGAAACCCTCTCTCAGCGAAAGTGCGAGAGAAACTTAAGTGCCGGATCTGAGCTAAAATTAAATAAAGCCATGGACAAGTTTAATCCGATGGTTGTGCTGCTTCCAGACATGTATTTTCGTATTAAAGCATTTAACCAATCACATTTCAGCCATCATTTGTTGCCAGGCAGAGAGGCCTTCACAATCCGTTCTGCAGGCCCTCTAACACAGAATAAATGTCGATTAAACTGTTGCTTCAACCAATCAGATTTTGAGTTGGTGTCAGTAGGGCCCTCTAGCAGGTGTACGGCAACATCACCGTATTCAGACCCATTGATTGGATAGAAGCCGATATGAGGAACTCTACGAGGCCACTGAACACATCGCAGGCGCTCCGAGCGCAAGATCCTCGCGCCCACTACTGCCAACTCCATGGCAGGATTCTGGACAATATTATTTGCCAGACACAGACCAGATTTCAAGACCACGAAAAACTGATGTTTGTCACGCTCCTCGACCCCCAGAAGTTTCGGGAATACAAGAAAAATTTCCCGCATACAGCCTTCTCCAGCTCTCGGCTAAAAACAGAACTGACTGTAATGTATGCCATGGATGATTTTGCAGGAAAATCTCCAACTGATCTCCTTGACTTCCTTCATCAGAAAAATCTGAATGAGAGCATGGGGCAGCTGTACACATTGTTATATTTGGCGGTGACCATTCCCGTGTACACTGCTTCTGTCGAGTGGACATTTTCAGCCCTAAAGCGAATTAAAACTTATGCCAGAAATACGACAGGGCAGGTTCGACTTTCAGCATTAGCTTCGGTGGCGATAGAAAGGGACTTTTTGATGGAACTGAAGCACACAGATAATCTGTACGACAGAGTAATTGAACTGTTTTTGAGGAAAGAGAGGAGGATGGATTTTGTTTACAAATAATCCGAATTTTTGATGAGTAAAATGTTGCGATTTTCCTAAATAATATTGTAAGTTTATGAGTTATTATTGATGTTTTTTATGTGTGTCGCGGCTGTAGCTGCAGTAGAAAGTAACTTGTTCACCCCTGGTTTGTCTATTCAATAAAGGCATTTATTGTAGCTACAGGAGTTATCTGCGATGCAGCGGCTCTTTATACTGTATTTCTGCATATTAAGATGGTTTTTATAACCATAAATTAGTTTTTGAGGGGCAGGTTGATTCAGACGGAGCACTACTGAAGGCCTAGGTGTGAAATGCACGGTCCGCCACTGGGATGATACGTAAATTTGATGAACATTACAACCCGAAAATAAACGAAACTGTAGAGAGGTTCAGATTATACTTCTCCCAGTGAGTCTCTTTAAATCCTCCGTGCGGGAACATTATCATAAGGCCTAACAATCTTATTGCTGTAGTGAACACTTCGATGAATGAAACCTGTTATCTTTACAACGGTTGACAAACACGGAATGTAACCTCAAAACAACATGTTCTCCAAATACAAACCTGATTGAAAGAAATAATGATAATCAAATCCTTGATGGCAGCAACACTCATAACAGTCACATTGACAATCAGGTTATGGTATTTTTAAAATGTTTCCTTTTCTTTTTCATAACTTCTTTAACACACTACTCCTCCGCTGCGAAGCGCAGGTATTTTGAGATATATCTATCTATCTATATATATCTATATATATATATATCCCGATCTACATACTGTCAAATAAACGAACCACACGCCGTGGCATTAGCCGACTTGTTGACCAACCACAAGCATTACCTGGTAGGTAACCACCCATACACTCGGATTGTGATTCAGACTATGAATGCCTTGAATGTAATTACCCCAATCTACATGCTGTTAAATAAACGAATAACGCGCCGTGGCGCAACATAAGAGGCTTCACCTCTGACGCTCGAGGTTCGATTCCCGAGAGGGAGTGCAGTGAGTGTGTACGCCTGATGAGCCCAGAATTAGGGCGAAACACATGTCGCGTACTCTTTGCATTATTTGACAGTAAAAAGTATTTCAACCATATATATGTGTGTATATATATATATATATATATATACTCAGCAAAAAAAGAAACGTCCCTTTTTCAGGACTGTGTATTTCAACAATAATGTTTTAAAAATCCAAATAACTTTACAGATCTTCATTGTAAATTGTTTAAACAATGTTTTCCATGCATGTTCAATTAACCATAATCAATTAATTAACATGCGCCTGTGGAATGGTCGTTAAGACCTTAACAGCTTACAGAAAGTAAGCATTTAAGGTCACAGTTCTAAAAACGCAGGACACTAAAGAGACTTGTCTACCGACTGTGAAAAACACCCAAAGAAAGATGCCCAGGGTCCCTGCTCATCTGCGTGAACGTGCATTAGGCATGCTGCAGGGAGGCATGAGGACTGTTGATGTGGCTAGGGCAATAAATTGCCATGTCCACACTGTGAGACGCCTAAGACAGCGCTACAGGGAGACAGGAAGGACAGCTGATCATCCTCGCAGTGGAAGACCACGTGTAACAACACCTGCACAGGATCGGTACATCCGAATATCACACCTGCGTGACAGGTACAGGATGGCCACAACAACTGCCCGAGTCACACCAGGAACACACAATCCCTCCATCAGTGCTCAGGCTGTCCGCAATAGGCTGAGAGAGGCTGGACTGAGGGCTTGCAGGCCTGTTGTAAGGCAGGTCCTTACCAGACATCACCAGCAACAACGCCGCCTATGGGCACAAACCCACCTTCGCTGGACCAGACAGGAGTGGCAAAAAGTGCGTGAGTTTCTGCATGACAGCAATGTCAGTGTTCTGCCATGGCCAGCGAAGAGCCCAGATCTCAATCCCATTGAGCACGTCTGGGACCTGTTGGATCGCAGGGTGAGGGCTAGGGCCATTCCCCCCAGAAATGTCCAGGAACTTGCAGGTGCCTTGGTGGAAGAGTGGGGTAACATCTCACAGCAAGAACTGACAAATCTGGTCCAGTCCATGAGGAGGAGATGCACTGCAGTACTTCAAGCAGCTGGTGGCCACACCAGATACTGAGTGGTACTTTTGATTTTGAGCCTCCCTTCATTCAGGGACACATTGTGAAACATTTTTAGTTTATGTCTTATGGTGTTGACTCTTTTAGTGTTCATACAAATATTTACACATTAAATCTACTGAAAGTAAAAACAGTTGAAAGTCAGGGGACGTTTCTTTTTTTGCTGAGTATATATGTTTATGTGTGTGTGTATATATATTATATGTATATGACAGCAACACTCATAACAGTGACAAAACAATTACATTGACAATCATGTTACGTTATTTTTAAAATGTTTCCTTTTCTTTTTCATTAATTCTTTAACACACTACTTCTCCGCTGCGAATTGTGGGTATTTTGCTAGTCTAAGATAAAGGAGTATTGAAATCATCAGATGGAAAAATTCTCTCATTAGATGTGTTGGCTTAGAATAGACTCTGCTATAGACATGCCCAGGAGTGACCAGCTGGTCGAGGTCTCCAGGACTCTGCTGATTTCTGACTTTGTCTTTGAATTTCTCTTTTATAATTATGATCTCTTCCATTGTGAACTCGCCTTAGCTCAACAATTAACTAATGGACGGATATGTTGGTTTCCATGTGTTCCATCAGTTTCCACTTAGTACAAATTAAGATACAGAATTGTTAAAACACAGAAAACTAATTCTGTATTATGTAATTAGTATAATTTTGCCATACAATAGAATGTTTCTGACTAGTTTATACATTTTTATTTTCAAATGTGAAAGATATTCCTATGTGAGGAAGAGGAGATTTTCCTTAGTGGATACAAACTTAAAATCGTGGCTATTATTCTGAACCCACTTTTTGTAAAATGAATGTGAGAAATTAGCCTCAGCAGTAGCACTTTAGGATCCAACCCTAGTCATTTGTGAAATCCTTTCATGCAAATCCTCACCCATCATAAAATACACATACCGTATGTCATAATATACTGTATGCTGGAGAACTTCATTACTTTGGAGTGAAGTAGTCATGCTGACAGTGCTGCTCTGTGCAATTTCATTTGAGCGAAATAAAACTAAATGGGAAGTCCCCTTATGTTAAAAACTAGAAACATCAGTAACATTTAATCACTACATCTGTCTGTAACAACTCAAATACATAACTATTATTTGGACTTCCTTTCTGTTTTGCCCATTTGCCTTTCTCTTGTCAGATCTATACACACACACACACACACACACAAGCAATATAACTAAGTAAAGGGCTTTCTTAAGAAAGTCTCTTCACATGAAGCAGTACAGCTGAGTCAAAATCAGATTTTCCAACTTCACTAGTGGCACAGGCAATAACCAATAAATGTAATAATTCTCTAGGTAGACTAAGTGCATGTCTCTCATTTAAACTATCACAATTCTGTCACCTTGTGGCTAAAAGTTGGAATGTCAGCCAAATTCTGTAAATGTCCATATATACCATGGTGTTGTACTGTATATTAGCAATCTGCCAGAGTCTTGTATTTTCTAATATTATATTAACACTGTATTAAGTAATAAAACAAAACAGACCCATTTAATATGTAGTGAATGAGGTAAACAAGCTAAACATTTAATAATGCTGGTATACCAGACAGAACACATATTATTTACAATAGGCATATGAGAAAAAGTTACAATATGATGTGCATCTCTGCTTTATGTTCACGATAAATTACATTTGATACATCTTTGCCCATCACTGTGGTAATTACCAAAGAAAGAACAGTGTTCCAAATAGGGCATGTGTACTATAATGTGCTTGTGAGGACATGCATTCCAGCCAAATCTTGATCCCTCCATACACCCTTTCTGACTACTTTGTTGGATAGTTCAGCCAACACTTTTTTTTTTTTTTTTTAATATTTAGGCTCCTTTATACATGAAGCAGTATCATCAGGTGGATTATAATGGCCTTGAATTGCAAGGAGCAGGGAATTAAGAAATCTACCATTTACAAAATTAGGGATAATTCTGAAAATTGGTGTGTATAGAAAGGGTCAAAAATAAGAGATGGATGGCAGATTAACAATGATTAATCATTACTGAGTGAAAATTTACTAATTTAATGGAATGCACTGATCAGAAAAGTTAACTCAGAAAAAAAGATATTTTAAATGTGTGGATATGCATTTAAATACTCATGTACTAATATATTCTAACCTTCTGAAGTAAATATGAGTCTGAACATATTGTATTACTTTTGTAGCAAAAGGCTTTGAATTTTGTTACAGCTTGCTTCCAATATAGATCAGTAGCACTTTCAAATTAAGCTCCTTCCCCCAATGATGATACAGCACATGAAAGTCAAAGGATTCTTCTACACTGTGCACATGTATACCAGGACATACTGTGTAGTATACTGCATGATTATACATTTACAATTTTTAGAACTTTGACACTGAACAATCAAGATATATTGATAGTAACATGGCATATATATCTGTAGTCATTCATCTGTTTATCAAGGGCAGAGAGGGGCTGGAAAAAAGTAGAAGGCAGTCCTGGAGAAATTGCAAATACTTTACTAGACTTGCATTTCAGCTAAGTCTTGGTGTATTGACTGACATTTTTTTACATTAAATTTATTTTTTGCCTACTCTTTACTAATTTGTTGAAATCTATCATATTTTGCTTGTGCCCATTGTTAATGCTGCCTGTTCCATTTAGTTTGTTTGAAGTCATTTCATTCAGATGCTTACTAAAAAAAATTGGATCACGGACTTCACTAGTTTCATCCCATGCTAATTTAAACCCCCAAAACACCCCTTCAAAATGCCAACTGTATTGCACAAGGATATAAAACAAAGAATTGACAGACACAAGAAGAAACTCTGACAGAACCTCAAAAAGAATACCAGAATAATGTACAAAAGACACAAGGAGCTAGCACACTAAAGCACTTGCCTACATTTCATTAATCTCGAAAAATTAATTCTATAAATTAGGACAAGAGGTGGATATTTTGTCCTGACTTAACATAAATGAAGCAGCTTCACAAACAGACCAATAGAAAGCGACTCTATGCAGATTTTAAAAAGGTTACCATTTGATACTAGTAAGCTATTTCAGGATTTTGTCATTACAAAGAATGTCCTCCACACAATGTACCACGGAAGAGGAAAAGGAACGTGAAGAAAACAGAAGGACCATTTGCCTAGAGTAGGCCTATCCAACTAGCGGCCTGCAGTGCAAATCCAGCTGGTTTCATTTTTTAATAGTCCACATGTTTCTATCATTCAATAAGTAACAATTGCCTTCCAAGGTCCACTGTTCAAGCAAATCAGCAAACGTACAGTAGATTGTGCAGTGGTAATATGGATATATCCCAGACTGACTTTATTTAGTTTTAGAAAGGAAAAAAAAAAAATGCAATTTGCATCTTAGTCATTCACTTTTCGCTGCAAAATGACAATGCCTACCCCCAACCCAGAAAAAATGTGCATTTTGTTTGCCATTAATTGAATCTTACCAATAGAATTAATGCTAGCAGTTTTGTATAATAATGTCATGGGATACCGAACAATAGCGAATTCAACATTTCCTTTCCAAAATAGAAAACAAAGGGACAGCAAAACCGTTTGCTTCAACTGGACTGGACTGACAAACACTTTTTCACTTTGCTGAATACTACAAGTGTTAAACTGGTTGTGTTTACTGTGTACAGAAAGTATGGCTGTGATAAAAAGAGTACAATGTGAAGAAGCACTATATGGTGCAGCATTGCTCGTTTTCTATTTTTTTCCCCACAGAGGGATCAAATGAGTGGAGAATGTAGGTACAGTCACTGTTTCAATCTCTACAACAGAGACAGGAGGTGGCCCTTATTCATTTTTGTCAGGAACAGTAGTTAACTGTAGTTATCCACAATCACTGCACTGCATGTAGCTTAGATTCTGGCCAGACACAATTAGCCTTTTACAGACTGTTAAAAGACAGCATACTGTTTATTGTAGACTAGCAGAATTCCCGCGCTTCGCAGCGGAGAAGTAGTGTGTTAAAGAAGTTATGAAAAAGAAAAGGAAATATTTTAAAAATAACATAACATGATTGTTAATGTAATTGTTTTGACATTGATATGAGTGTTGTTGTCA
>JANRMT010062791.1:129265798-129296921 GCA_026402145.1 Polypterus bichir lapradei | reverse complement strand
TGTAATTCGGTTTTTGTTCAGCACTCTTTGGAACTGTTGCTTTTTGTCTGCGCACTGCGTCAGTTCACGTGAGCCGCTGAATATGGTTTTATATGTCACTCGCTCGCTTCTAATTGTTTCGCTGCCTTCTTAATTATATAATGCATGTTTTCTTCAGCGCGTTCTTCCTGGTTTTCTACGTAATGCTTGATTACGTGAGAGGCGTGATGTCACAGAAAACTCCGCCCCTCGAGCTGAACTCCATTACAGTAAATGGAGAAAAATAGCTTCTAGTTATGACCATTATGCATAGAATTTCGAAATGAAACCTGCCCAACTTTTGTAAGTAAGCTGTAAGGAATGAGCCTGCCAAGTTTCAGCCTTCTACCCACACGGGAAGTTGGAGAATTAGTGATGAGTCAGTGAGTGAGTGAATGAGTGAGTGAGTGAGGGCTTTGCCTTTTATTAGTATAGATGAGGTGATTTGTGACAAAAAAAGTTAGGGATAGTGTGTCTGATTCCATTCCAAGATGCCCCTCTTTGGTATATCAAGTCTTCGAAAGGTGGAATTTCTTGCTAATAACCTTAGGGAAAAGCTTTAACCTTAATTGCTGTTGACAAAATGAATAGATCATTGCAACATTACACAGCTATAACTATATGCAAGATTTTTTTGATGCAATGCACTTCGAAGAAGAATTTCATGGGATTAAATAGATGGGAGGATATACTTATGGGTGAGGCGAATTTTAAAAGATTGTTCCTTTTTTTCTGACAAACATGAACTTGATTTGCAAATGGTTAACTTTTAGGTTATTAACAATGTACTAGTTATTTTAGGTTCAGCACAACATAGCTGATAACTAGGCTATTTGCAATTATTCTTCATATGCAGTTTTTACATTGCTTTGTTATCACTCTGTCCAAAGTGGTGAGCAGAAACATATCATGGACACAGTTATAGTACAAGTACTGCAAATTTCATTTGTGTAACTTCCAGCAAGCAGCACTGCCCATTTTGCCAGCTGCTCACCGACACGTCAGCAGAGCAAACTGACATAATGAGGTTTGATGGTGCAGCAAAGAAAGGATCCGATATCATTTCTGTGAATCCTGCAAGGAAATTGTGTCTTACTGGCATGAGTGTCAACATAAATGGAGATGGCAGCTCACATTACATACAGGACAAACATTTTATGGCAGATGTCTGTTTTGAATGCAGCATTTTCATACACTTGAACTCAATGAATCTAAAATTACAGGGGCAGTTGTAATTTGTTGGTGACTTAGTGGAGCATCTTTCTGCATTCAAGGCAAATCTAGAGATTTTCTCATACAACCTAAACGCAATGAAATGACAGCACTTTCCATAGCTTAGATACTTTTGAGCAGAGAAACAACAGCACATATGGCACCTACCATGGCAGACTTTATTAAACAACTGACAGAGGTTTGCAGAGAGATTCCAAGATGTCATTATTCATACCAAGATGTTGCAGTTTGACAATGATCCATTCTCCACGATATTGGAGTCAAGTATCTGTGTCAAAACCAAGGAAGCACGTCCACGTATTGATGAGAGCTCACAACAAGTGGAACAAGCTGACGTGCAGTCACCCTTTGTCTTAAGGCAGCACTTGCAGTCTGAGTATGCCGTGATTCTTTGGACTACTCAGGTCAATTAATATCAATACCCAAATATGAGAAAACCAGCCTTGCTAGTTTTGACAATGCATTGAGCCATTCACATCTGTGAGCCAACTTTTTTCTCATATGAATGTCATTAAAATGAGCACACATTGCAAAGGTGTATAATTTTCTAAGGATTGCCCTCACTTCATATGAGCCAAGTTGTAATTTTTAAGTGCAATTGAGTGTATGTGTATAAGTAGTTCAACCTGTACTATTCCAGAGTTAATCTGCTACCTATGGTGTTTTTAATGAAGAATACCATATAATGTTATTGTATGTTCAGATCTTCTTGATAACATGCTTATATTCTGTTCTGTGTAATAAAATACGGACTCATTTTAACCCGTGTTTATCTACTTTTAAGATATAATTTATATTTCGTTTTTAATTTTATGTTTTAGTTCTTATTTATTTATTTATTTATTTTTTACCATTTTCAAATTTTAATATTTAGCTTTTTGCTTTTATTTAGTTATAGCTTTCTGTCATCTTCTAATTTTAGTTTTTGTTAGTTTTTACTTAGTTTGTCAGCATTTACTAATTTTTAACATTTTTGTCACATTTATTAGTTTTGTATTATTCACCAAAAATGTCCACATAGACACAATTTTCCAAGTATAAAACTATTTTTCAAATTAGCTGTCAAATTATCATTCATGGTGTACCTATCAACAGAAAAAATAGAATTCAATTTTGTCTTGATAATTTGAAAGTTCTAGGCTTTCCTGTATAATCAAAAAATGCAAGAATCAAATAAGTGTGCTCTACTGTCATTTGATACCTTAACCAGCAACAAGGTTTAAGGAAACATTTATTTCATTTCAAAAACAAATTTGTTACTTTTTAGATTCCCTATGCAAGCAGTAAGATCACCACACACATTTTATAGTATTCTGATATCTCCTGATGCAAACTATATGTCATCTACCCATTTTGAAACTTGGAAGGTGTATTTTTTCAGAGAATTCTTATTTTGCTTATTTTTTTTAAATACTATTGAAATAAATACTTAATATCTGTTAATAATAGCAATATCAGAAATGGAGATTACAGTTTTTCCATGTATATACTGAATTTCTACAAGCATACCATTTATGTTAAATACTGAACATCTCTTATAGCAACATCTAGATCTTTCACTTAATAAGCAACAAGCAAAACCTTGGAAGCTTCTTGTGAGCCTAACCTGGGAGGATGTAATTTAACAACACGTGTAAGAATAAACACATTTTGGCAATTTAGACGGCTTAATGACACACTTATAAAATCCAGCAATTAAACACTATCTGCACATTCAAGTTATCCACACTCCGTCCACATACACATGGGAGAACCATTCAAGCTCCATACAGACACAGGTCAGGTTAGCAATTTCTATATTGCCTTTTGAATGCACTGAGCACTTCATAAACAGTCAAAGGAATAAAACAGAAAAAAGCAAAGATTAATAACACATGATAAAAACTTTTACAACTTAAAACTGCTGAGCTAAACATATTCAAGTCACAATGTCTACATACAGGAGTCCCTTAATGTTAATTAAAGTGAGCAAATCAAATAAAATACTGGCAAAAATATTTAAAAATCTACTATCATCTTAGTCCAACAGATTTGTTTTCAGTGTTTAGCTAACTAAAAAGTGTTGGTAAACTTGATTGGTAAAGAAATAAGGGACCTGCCTCTCCATGTAGACCAATGACTATCATCGAGGAACACTATGTGATGTTGACTTTATAGCAATTGATTTCCACCACTCGTGTAAACTAGTACAGCAAAGTTATACTTAAACTTGTACTTAACTTTAGAAAACAGGAAAAAGGTAGTAGCATATTTCATTAGAACCCTCCTAATTAAAACTCCCTCTATTATTTTTCAGCTTCCCATCTTTACTATAGTATGCCAGACATCACAACTTTGTAGAAGAATTCATGCAAGCCATATAGAGGTGCGAGGTACACTCATTCTAACTACTTGTGAAATTAATATGCATTATCACAGATTATGTGAATAAAGTACTTGTGAAGGTGGAGACAATAAATAAGATCAGCCATTTGAAACGAAAAACTGCTTATGGTGGTACAAATCAGTTAAAATGTGGTTACTGGATATCTTTACTTAAAAATACAATATTCTACAAAGTGAAGAATGTTGGACTCTCAGAATTAACAGAATAATAATCATTAAAGCAAATAATGAATAATTAAATATACATTTTACCATTTAAGGCCAAAACGGTGAGCAAAATGTGTTTTATGTTGGAATACTTTTGCTTCCACTACTACTCTTATTTTTACTATTATTCTTACTATCCTTCTCTGTGATGAAAACGGGAAAAGCTACACTTTTCCTTATTACTTTGTTTCTGATATGAAGACTTGTTATCAGACCACAAGGACCAGTGTGCCCACACTACTATTTTTTTTTTTTTATAAATCACCATACCTTCATTCAGTGAAAAGGCTGCACAAGACTGTAATGCTGAACAGCCTGATGCAACGTTCTCTGCGTCAGTCAAAGAAGGTGATCCTGAAGATCTAAAAGGTACTGGACTAGAGGCAAACTGTTTCTTTTCCACAGCAATAGATGACTGAGAAAAAGCAGAATTCTGTGAGGCTTGGGTCTGTGGAACTGCTACAACAGGAAGGGGTAGCGGCCCACATACTTTTCCACCTTGAGAAAACATAATAACAGATTCTCTGTGTACAGCCTGGAAAAAAGGAGGAGGAACTGAAGGGACAGCTTGATTTTGTTGTGAATGGGACTTCTCTTTATGTTGGTAATCTGTAAGCTCCTTGTCCACTGGGGATTTCTGAAAGGAAAAAGAAAACTGTGAGCTTCAACTGACTTCAGAATAAAACAGATTTATGCCAAATTAACATAATTTAAAACTTGACCTCCAGTGTAAAACAACATTTTAGATTAATTGCATGGGTATCCCTGTACCCCAGTTGGTAGTGCTGCTGCCAAATTGACTCCATGTCCAAAGTCTGAATCCTGGACACAAGTATTTTCATTGATCCAAAAAGCTACATTGAGTAGAGTTATCATATGCTCCACCTCCTTTAGCTTCGCTGCCTAGCTGAGCAGACTGCTCTCTCTACAAGTGCCAAACAGCCACCAAGAAGGACGCATCCCTGTTTTAAATTCAGACCAATTTTGACACTTTTTAAACAGCTAGAATAAAATAATGTTTAGCTAAATAAACAAAAAAAGCTTAAATTCTCCTTTGCTGAGTCTCTTTATAATTCTGAATGTCAACACAGCTTAGAGGAAAATTATTCAGGTTTTGTTTGCATGGTTAAAGCTTGGTAATCAATATAACCTGTCATTTTACCTTCTTTGGAAGTTTGGTTCTTTGCAGTGCAACGTCCAACTCAACACTTTATAAACTTCTTCATGAAAACAGTTTGAGTGTTTTTAAATATGCCAGATTATTTCCTTCTTGACTTCCACACACCTCACCACTGCATCATTGACTTCTGCGACTATTGGTGTAGTAACTGAAGTACTGTATTCCCAGAAAGGGCCCTCCCGTTAACAAACGATTATTTGCTGAATGTCCATGTTAAAAGAAAACGTTAAGTAGAGTGAAATATTGGATCTAAAATAAAGGACAAGTAGCCAGAAATATATTTAATTTTTAAAACTTTTAATGTTTTCCCATCCATTTGTGATCAAATCTATCAGAGTCTAATCTGAAAGTATCAGACAAGTGAGAAAGCAAAAGCAGACAGCAAAGACAAGAAAATGTTTAGGCTAGCAGTAATGGAGTCTGATGAGGAATGCTCACTATTAATTCCATGTCATAATTCAACAAGTTCTACAGTTCCCTTTGTTTACCATGCTAGTTACATGCCAATTTGTTATTTTTAGTTGCAATTTTTACAGAAAGCAGCTTTCCTTGTCATCAACCAATTTCACTTCAAATATCACTGCAAATTTAAACTGCAGGATTTTTACAATATATATATATTTTTAATTGTGTGAACTTGATGGTGGACCCAATGCATCTGCCTTCCCTCGGGTTCTTCTCTAAACATACATAAGATACTTTTCAAGTCTTTTTTTTTTTTAAAGTTAAAGTATTTGTAAAATGGTTTCTGAACGTTAGCAAAGCAAGCCTCAAAGTAAGCTTCAAAAAGAGTGGGCATAAAGCAAACTTCAAGGTCACTTTAATGAGAGTTTTGAAACTAAGTGGCTAATTGGCATTCCATGTCAAGTTTTAATAACTGATTACTGTAAGATTGTCTATGGTGCTGGGCTTGTCTTTTATCCACAACAAATAAGCTCAACTTAGCATTTACTTTACTGGGTACAGATGTCTGTTTTAATCTCAATCAAGAAAATCCATATTGGAGAAATCCAACACAGCAAGTATGTATAACAAATGATACAACACTTGAATTATACTTTGTGTTTTGCCACAGTTTTCACGGTATATATGCCAATTTATTTCAATGCTGGTCTGACAATAAAATTCGAAATTTCTACCCAACATACAAAAAGCTCCTAAATGTAGTAAGGACGCCAAAGGCAAGTCAAATAAATGGAATGGTCTAACTTGGGCAAAACAAAGAAAAGAAAATTGACCTTCTAAAAGACAGATCTGGTAAATGAGAGCCAAAATTAATTGGAAAATCCATTACTGTACTTGAATGAGACAAAAGACTTTAAAAAATAATTACAGCTGACAAGTTGGTTATTAGCCTGACAGTACCAGGGGAGGCTAATAGACATTTTGTAACTTGCAGCATAGGGTGAAGTTTTTGGAATAAGGTATTTTTTTTAAATAAAGAGCAGGAATTCAGTAGAAGAAGCTACCAGCACAGTGCACTATAGTTAGAAGACCCCAAACTGTGCTGTTTATTCTTTGCAGTTACTCTAAAATTGTTTTAAAACAAAAATAAGCCTAGGATGGAGAGTTCAAAGTCAGTACTCATCAGTCTTTGGCAAGCAGACACCCTACCTTAAAGTGTGGTAAGTCTATATATAATATTGAGCTCTTTCTAAACACTTAGTATGCTGAAACAAGCTAAATTTTGGGTTGTGTCAACATAAATGTAATTTTGCACTCCACAGAATATTTAATCATTAGGCTTGTTTGGTTACCTAGGCTGTCAAGACAACAAGGCACAGTAGTAATGCCTTGGCCAAAGAGACAATTTGAGTCAAAATGAAAAAAATGAAATATAGTTATGAGCTTTCGGGAGTTCAGAAATTAAACAAACACCTGCTGAGTCTGACTATTGTGCAGCTGTTGAATGTTGGAATTGACAAACCATGCCTGTAATGTTCCTCTTGCGCCTTACAGCTTATTGAATAATGCAGTCACACCCACTCTCTTAAGGCAAGAAATAAATCTGCTTTTCAAAATAATTAAATAAGCGATCGATCGATCGATACTTTATTAATCCCAAGGAGAAATTCACATACTCCAGCAGCAGCATACTGATAAAAAAACAATATTAAAATTATACTATAATAAGTATAACAGTAGGGGCACCAGGTGCTGAAGATAATTGGAGTTACTATAAAACAGTTTTTGGAAGAATGCCATTTTAAGGCTAACTTTTATTATACACATGAAGAAGGAATTAGCAGACTTGTTCAGAATTTTTTGCTGTATGCTTAAAAAAAAAAAGAGAAATTCCGTTCAATATTAATTTGACATAGACTCAAAGTTTTTCTTGTTCCAGAGTTTCAGGTGTTTGTTATGCAGTCGTTGCTTTCACTGAGAGATAAAGCAAGGTTACATAATTACAGGAAGACAGGGGCTTCACATCTACAAAGGATAACCAAATCTGTTACAGCCCCATTCCCCAGGTGAAAGGTCCAGAGGTCTATAACTACAGGACCAACATTAAAGGTTCTCCTAGGGCCACTACTACTTTGAGATTTTTAACCCTGCCTGGGTGTCCACCCAAAATCTGGAGAGGAAAAAAAAAAAAACCAAAACAGTAGTAATATCTCATCCACATATTTTAATAGTTGCCTAAGTGCCTGGTGAAAACTAGTCAGTTTTAATTGATCCTTGAAAATTTTCATTACCCAAGTTTAGGGGAATTTCTTCATAGGATACAAAGGTAGATATTAAAACAAATAAGCAAATAAAAGCAGTGTCTAGTGATCTTGAGCAAAGTTCAAGAATGTAAAGAATTTGAACATAATAGGATACCGTGTTTCCCCAAAAATAAGACAGGGTCTTATATTAATTTTTGCTCCAAAAGATGCACTAGGGCTTATTTTCAGGGGATATCTTATATTTATTCATGTACAACAATACACATTTATCCAAATACAGTCATGTCATCTTCTTCTGGAATATCGTCATAACTCTCCACTCCAGCCGCTTATAGGATCCTCTGGGATCGATGTGCGTGCTTCAATGCTTGATGAACGGTTCGATGTGGTGAAGCAAAATGGCGACATACAAATGCATTTGTGGTGCTTTGATATTCAAACGTTGCATATTCCCAAAAGTAATGACACGATACATTTTAAAAGTTTCACATACCATCTTCTGTTTCGTCTTTTTTTTTTTTTTGCACCTTTACAATATAATCAGAATGTACGGTGGAGTATTTGAACCACAGAGAAAAAAAAAAAAAAAAAAAAAAGGACATAATGAAAATGTGTATTTTGTGATTAAAGTGGTACTAGGGTGTTGTACCATTTCAGCTTTAAACTTGTAGTTTACTTTATCATTAAAGTAGACTGTCGTAAACGTCATGTTAAAACCGACCCAGCTGTTAAATCTCTGCGTGCTTCTGGAATTTCCTCCTGATCTGACAGCAGCAGCAAGCAGCATCGCCACACAGAAAAAATTAAATTTATAATATTCCAACTCTCTGCACATTCAGAATTCTTATATTTAGACTTGATATCACTTTCATGATGAAATTAATTAATATGTATGTTACATTTTACAGATAAATCGTTAACTTTGCTTAAATAATGAATACTGCTAATAGTTACACATACCGTATGGGGTGGCATGGTGGCGGAGCGGTAGCGCTGCTGTTTCGAAGGGAGTCACGTCCCTTGTGATCCCTGCTTGGAGTTTGCATGTTTTCCTGGTGGGTTTCCACAGTGTGCTCAGTTTTCCATCCAAAGACATGAAGGTCTGGAGATTTGGTGAAGCTACAATGACACCAGTGTATTGTGTGTGTTTGTGTTCAGCTTGTGATGAGCTGATGCCCCATCCACAGATTTTGTTTCTGTTTTGCACAGATGCTGCTGGAATGGGCGCATCCTCGAATTAATGGATGTAATCATTAAACATCCTTTTCAGAGATATTGTGGCAAGGTGTCCTTGAAATTGAATGGATGTTTCGGGCACACATGTCACATCGCGTAAAGTATAAACCTGGCCTTAGGCGCCTTACTTTTAAGCTGACAATCTTGACTAGGGCTTATTTTTGGGGTAGGGCTTATATTATAGAGCAGCCTGAAAGTCATGCTAGGGCTTATTTTCGGGGAAACGCAGTAAATTGAAGCTCAGCTAAAGGTACATAGTACATATGAAATCTACTGTCAACTAGTGTTAAGGATAGAACTTTTACCTATAGTCAATCAGATATGCTTGTATTATCAACATTTTTCTTATAATGATGTCTGAAATAGTAAACATACAAAATTTACTGTTATAGCAGGAGAACAGTTAATTTAAATTAAGTAACTGCACTACTAAAAAAACTGGAATCTATTATTCTGAATTAAATGATTTACCAAACTAATTAAATGCTTCTAACAAAGTAAAATAATAAAAATGTCAAGTGTTTCAAGTTTGTAGGCAGAGGGGGGTGGGGGTCAAAATGCTCTGGAGATGTTTGTTCTTAAATATATTACATAAATTATTCACTGGTTTGCCATCCCAGTGTCACATTGGAGTTTTGTGTCACTGTCTCTGAAAGCTCACCTTTTTATCTTCAGTTTTCCCAGGGTGTTGCCTTTCTAGGCAGCTCGTCACAGACTGACTGTCCTCTTGAGTATCTTTAGCCTCATTAAACAGGCAAACTGCCAATTCCTTCTGTCAGTAAGCAAACACAAGTTTGTGTTACATATGTTCTTTTTATAAAAGATTTACATGTCTGTGCAGTAGAGGCTAAACAAGGAGGGAACAGGAAGGAAAAAAACTGAAAAAAATGAATAATGGACCACTATGTAAAATATCCGTTACCATTTCAGGACTGGCACCTGTTCCAGAAGCTTCATTTGACAGGTTTTTCCCAAGGTACTGCTTAGGCTGGATAGGCGTCTGAGGGACATTAAAAAAAACAAAAAAAAAACGAAACTATCAGCATAATAGTTTTCTAATTAGACTCAGGCTCTGAGTAAATAGTTATCAACTGCAATTGCATGTACATCGTTATTCACAGCAAGGATTTACAGGGCTACCCTTTACAGCATGTACTTTGCCATTTATATTTATTTTCATTAAATATTAATTGCTTCTTGGATTTAGTGAGTTGTGATAGTTATAGATTGCCTTGGTTCTACTAATGGCAAAAAAGCAGAATTAGAATATATGAAGGAATGGAAAGCTAGTCTGGAAGTGAATGGCTTTATAATAAATAAATAAAGAAAGGAATAAGGTGACGCTTAGAGGTGAAGGGGCAGGAGGTATAAAAGATGTAGATACTTGGCAATGTGATGTATGTGGTACATGTGTTGGGAGAAACTCAATCCAATCCACATGTTTTCAGACATGAGTGCGCTGAAGATGTAGAGGTGCAAAGAGTTACAGGCAATAAGTGGAACCTTGTTGCCGAAAAGACAGAAACAAGATGCTGATGTAAGAAGTGTAAATTTAGAAATGGGCAATGTTGTTGTTCTAAAACAAATAGGGAGGTTTTGCTACTTCTTGACATAATGACTGCAAATTGAGGAGTGTGCATAGATGTTATAGCAAAGGTAGAAAGGGTATGGAAGAAAGTCTGGGAGTTGTTCTTCATTGTCACTATTAAAGTTAACTCTCCCACAATGAAAGTTAATGAAAGTTGTGTGAGGAGCAGAACGGGACACCTTCATATTCTGCCTTCATTGACTAACAGTGGGATTGTGGGGGATGCATGAAAATGATCACGTGTGCAAGGAGAGGCACAGAATGAGAGGAAGATAAATGCTGAGTCATGAAATAGACTTGCTATGGAAACAATAGATGTTCTTAAGAGAAACAGATTAATTTGGATCAGGCATGTAGAGCGATCAGTAGAGAATGATTGGGTGAAAAGGTGTGTTATGATGGAGATTGAGGGTAATAGGCCCAGAGAGGGAGGTCAAAGAAGGTATGCTTAGAACTTCAAAGTATAAGGAAAAAAGATTTGAAAACACCCAGCTAACCTGGATAAACCTGGAAATGAAGGTGAAACTAATGGAGATGGCGGCATTAAACATTAAATAATAGTTAATATCATGTTCTCATTTATTTTAAATATGCAACAAAACTTAATCAAAACGGTGCATTGTTTCCATATTAAATATTAACAAGTAACTGTGGATGTGTGTGCAATCCACCTCTTCCACTACACTGAACTGTGTACATCTGTTACAAAATGAACAGATGTGTTCATTGCAATCGGAGAATGAATTTGAAGCCTCCATTCATTTATTGGGACTGTGTAGGACACTGTTGGAAGTAACTAATTTTGTTATCTCTCATTTCCTTTTACAAATGCATGACAATACAAGTTAAAACAATTTCACCCAATTTGATCTCTAAAGTTATTTCGCTCTCAAAGCACACATAAATCTATTCCTGAAGCAATTCCATGATGGGGTAAAAGAGGCAAGTACACAAGCCTGAAAGAAACATGTTCTAAAATTCTCCTGTCTTGAACATAAAGCAGTTTCAGAAAAGTCCTATGTTGCTTTTATTTTCGACATGCGTTTATAAGGGGATGTAGCCATTTTTATGTGTTGTTTCACTCAAATTTTTCTTATGCATTTATTGTGCCTTCTGAAGTTATTCATCTACTTGCAGTCACACATGAGTACAGTACCAACATTTTTCAGTACTACCGATCCTGTAAAAAAGCTGGTACCATTAATTTTCAGAATATTGGTAATGGATTAGAAACAAAATAATCTGTTCTTGTGACATCCCTACTGGACAGAAATGGAAAATATTAAATTCAGTGGCGCTATGCACTTATCTGTCAAGAGTACTTCTAAGTTAGTGTACTGCTTATATTTCAGTAAGAAAGACCATCGAAAAATGAACTGCATTACTCCTTAAGATATATTTCATTCTTACCTGGTCATTTTGAGATTGCACAACAGCTCTTCTTTGAATATCCCGGTATGCACTAGCATTTTTAATGAGTGATCGAATCCTCTAAAACAAATAAAAAAACTAAACTATTTAATAAATTCAAGTACTGAGCTTTGCAATTTGTCAAATGTATTAGAAAGCAATAAACATTCAGGAAAATTGCTAGAAGAACATGAAGCAATTGGAACATTCACTAATTGTATGCCTCAAGACAAATAACGTATTACTGACCAGTGAGTTGTGTCGGATATCTGGCACTCTCTGAACACTCCACTTGGGAGTCTGAGGTGAACTAGAGCAAGCAGCCTGGTTAAAACCTGTCAAGAAAGTTTCAAAAGCATAGCTAATTTAATTAATCTGGTTAATAATCATGAGAAAAAACTTGCATAGATTCACTGTAGCCTTTTTTAGACTAAAGGTAGAATTGGACTAAATTGTTCATGGTCATCAGTCACGTATTCCCAGCCAAATTACAGAAAAGCAAAGAAAAGGCTCACCCAACTTAAATTACAACACAAGGTAAAATTAGAAATTTATAGACAAACTAAGTCTTTTTTTAAAAGAAAACAGAATACATTTCTTTCTAATTTGTTATATAGTACATTTACTCCAACTCTTCTGAATGCTAGTGTACAACACAGGTACGTGTATAAGTGTGTACAGGGCACTCTCACTAAGCAGGGCCAATTTATAGTTGCACACACTAGATCTAAACTCATAACTCTTTGCTAAAGTCTAAAAATTAAACACTATCTAAGGTGTTAAGAGGCAGAAAGAAATTCTGAGAAATCAAATCAACTAAGATTGCTAACCAAACACATGTGACATTTACCAAAACCTCACATAACTACAATATATGCACGCCAACCTTTATACTGTCACACCGATGATGTCACACACAACACATTCCTGGGTCCTTCTGGGAAAGGTTACCATAATAACTACCACTGAGAAAGAATGCAAAATGCTGGCACCCATAACAACGCAAAATGGTGACACAATGAAACGCTAAATAAAATTTAAATTGTTCATATATACCTACCAGAACAAAATAAACATTACCATCAATTCCATGGGTAAAAAAAACTGGCAATTGTATGTCTACTTTAATAAAATGGCTTCATAATAATTATTAAAAATGAAAGAAATCAGATCACATCACCTACTTTTTTGCTGCAGACCTATATGAGTTATGTACATTAACCTCCTTAGCATTATGTTTATCCTAGGAAAAACAAACCAAAGCTGTTCAATTTTTGTTGTACTGATGCAGATTTAGTATATGTGCTTCATATATGTTTTAGAACAGTACCAAAACAAACAGGCATTGATCAAAGAGACAGTGAACGATTTTTTGTAATATTTTTTCTGTTGCTTGTGCATGTCAAGGTAGAATGTCAGTGCTTGATCCACATGATAGTATTGACTATACTTTCCATCCTACTTGGTCCTTCTGTCAGTGTAAAGTATCAAATTCCACATGTACCTAGTGCTCGATTCGCGCAACATACAGAACTTGATATTGAATCACGGCTGTTTGGATGTGTTGTAGTACTGTATCCATGAAAACCTTTCCTTGAAACCCTTTTCAATATTTATGTCAAAATTGGAAACACATATCTTCTACATATTTGTGATGATTACCTGATAAACACCCCACAGTTTCTACAGTTTCGATGCTAAGTGATTAGTTTTGTGATAGTCATCATTAGTAAAATGCAGGTTTTTCATAATGAGTGAAAAACGACACTCATAACTTCACCAAAAATGGGAGACTGCATCAACCAGTTTGTGGACCAGTGCCATCTCTGGACTGGTTTATCCTTTATTCCTAAAAGTATCAGGAGACTGCAGCCACAGCCAGCCAGCAACTGCAACAAGCAAATGGTTTACCTGCGAGATAGCGGTTTTGTTACAAAACTATTTTTCCCATCAGACTATTACAAACAAATTGTTCATAGTCCAGATAATCCTAATCAGAAGACATTTTAATACCGGGATTACCCATAAATGGTCAACGAGGAGGTGCAGAAGATTTAGCTGACACCAAACACTGAAACTTGGCAAATTGGAATCTACAGAGCAGGTGTCAGATTCACTGTACGTGTCAATGTCTGATGGCCAATTCACATCGTCAACAATATCACTCAATTTGTGAAATACTTTAACTTCAGTTTGTTCCAAAATTGGCTTTACGGCTTGTGTTTTTGGTTGAAGTCTCCACCCCATTAATAAATATTGATGAGTTACCATAAACTACCAGAATGCATAGAAATATTCATGATTTTTTGCAGCATGATGTTAGTTCATCCACGAAATGGCAGCACAATACTATCCCAAGAGTTATTTGAGCTTAACACTGTAAAGCAGATCATTACAAATCACAACCGAGTCCGACTCGGGCTTAACCATACTTATATACAATTCTGAGCCTTAGTCATGCTTGGAGTTAACGTCAGAGAGGTTAAGAAAGAGGATTTCCAATTTAAAAAAATACAAAGAATGCATAGAGATTCAGAATGTTCCACCAATATGTGAATTTTAAGCAAGTCAATGAAAATGTTAATTTAAATAAAAATGAAAAAAGTGCTACAATCTTTACTTGCCTACATCTTTATTCATAGTAGTATTTAATCTAACACTTAATATAGCTCTAGATTGTTATTAATAAAAATCTATTCATCTTTTAATCATTTGCAGACCTTTCTGAAAACATGTTTTCCCTTTTATGTTATGTGTTATTACAGTAAGTATAGATTGATGGGCAAAAATAGCAAATTTAATGTGTTGTAGATTTACTTTTAAATAGATAAAGTGTGCAGAAAGTGAAGTTATCAAGGCGTTTAAAACATCAGAGAGTAATCTGAATTGGGATATTGTCCACTCACAGGCAGCAAGCGATTACCTGACCCTTTTGGGTTTTACCTTTGGTATCTGCTGCCTTGACAGAATAACTCTGGTTTAACGACAGTCATTTCAAAGAAATCCTTTCCTTCATCTAGCATCCACAGAATATTAACACCACATTCATCAATGTTGGCTTGCAGCTCTTTTCATAGTGTTTCTACAGTGCCCTTTACCTCTCCTAAACCACTTGTACAGAATCCTCAATGAGGCAACTCTCACAGTTTACAAAAATACATTTTTTTGTTTGACTGAAGTTGCAAGAATTGAGAAATGGCATAACACTGCAGTTATCTTTTGCTCAAGAAAACATTTGCATCATTTAGAATTCTAAGAACGGCATATATTTAATTTTACATGCAAATTACAAAATTCTGTCAGATCTTAAACACTAGTCTAAACTAGGGAGGCACAAGAACATGTATATGCAATACTTTGTTCCATAGATAGATAAGAATAAAAAAAATGTTAAGTTTCTGTATAATTTTGTGCATTCAGTTTATTGTGAAAACATTGTTTTCGTATGTAATTTCCTAGTTTGATAATATTATACCTTAACAAGCAAATGTGCTTCATAAAAACACCTAGATTTCAGACGCCTGATTATATTAAGCAAGTCTGAAAATTTTTATTTTATCTGTGAAGTTAGTCCAAAATGAAAATGAAAGTAAATCTGAATAAATTAACAAATTCTACATGCAGAGTAAAAAGAAAAATCCAGAAAGAAAACTGAATTTTAATCTTATTTAATTCATGTCATAGTCGTTTAAAATCCTGAGGGAAGCTATTTAGGGAAAAAGAGGAATTGAAAAAGGCGTATTGCTTACCTGGTAAAAGCTCATGCCAAGGTCTTTTATAGTCAAATTTAAAATATTTAGGAAAAATGGAATTGTGTTTTTTTCATACTATATCTTTACAGAGTCATCCTGTGATGACCACCAAAAAGAAGGTAATGTATAACATCGCTAAGCAGTGACCAATTGCTACAGGCATCCAGAATGATTTATCATTCTAAGTAAGCCGACCAGTTGCAAAAAATGTAAAACGTCTTCTTTCAAATATCAAGGATTAGAACAATGAATATTAAACAGGCATATAGAAGTAAGTATTGGACACCAATCTATCATATGATAATGTAGGAAAAATCTTTGCTAAATTTTTAAGGATTAATATGCTTGTTGATGCATATTTTTTTTGGTTTGATAGGTTTTATTTATGCTTATCCTTCCTATGCTAACTTCTCTATTTTTCCTTCCCACATTACTACTATTAAACTACTACTACTTTTTTCATTGTATCAGCTAGTCTTACTATTAAGCTTAAAAACAAAACATTTTTGGTACTTTTCTGCAGTGCTGCATTATTCTTCTGCTTCGTGATTTTTTCTCCCCCAATTACTGGGGCAGCTAAATTTCAATGTCTATCATTGCTTAAGAGGAAGAAGGTGCTTTCTGACTTAGAAATCACTACAAATTGGTTAGAAGCTTTATTGACAGTTTACTATTCTATAAAGTCATTTTAACTTTGACCATGCTGCCCTCAAACTACCAAAATCCACCTACAGCTGATAGCTAGTGTTTCAGTCCATTATTACTAACTGATAAAAGATTTTATCAAATTAATTTGTACACAAACTGGCATTTTTTAAAGACACTAACCCACCTTGGAGATATCTGCAGGTATACTCTGGGAAGCACTTAAAAGCATATCTAAAGATAAAGAGCCACACAATATTTCTTTGTTTTGTCCTCTAAGGGTCTTATATATTGGTGGAGAGATGAATGCTTGAAATGCCGAAATTATTAGCCGTGGTTTACATGTAAACCCCACAATACTTACCTATATGATATTCATCCATGTCTCAGACACAACAGAGGCCAAGGGCCAGTCAACGCCCCTGTCGGGTTAGAGCTAGACAGTCTGCACCAAGGTCACTAAAATGATAACCTCAAATACAGAGCAAGAATACCTTAACAATGGCTGAGGCTAGCTACCTCTGCTCATAAGACACACTGCTATAATGACACCTATATCCTATAGCACCCAAATTGTTACCCATGAAAGGGCAACATTTTAAACTACCCTAGCCAAGACGGAGTCTCTTCAAGAGCTCTACTCCTGCTGGGCATCATGGGTGTGGTGCTTAACTCCCAGATAGTTACCTTTAAAAGGGCTGCGCAGATAATCTAACAGAAGCCACAACAGCATCCTGCCAGAGTGCCAATCCCCTTTGCAACATTTGAAAGAGTTTAACAAAGCACCTGAATGAGCACAACTCAAACCTGAAAACAAACAAATCACTTACAAGGCATATGAATCATCTGAATGAGCCTGGCTCATTACATTCATCACTTGTGGCAGATGATAATAAACAAGGCAGTTTCAGTGAGATAATACTCAAACTTAAGTAATGATTAAATGAATTTGCAGAGAAAATCAGGCATCAAATAACATAAGTCAGAAGTAGAAGAAAACATGCAACCTGAGCCATTTCAATCAATGTCTGTGTAAACAAGAGAGAGATATCCATATAAATTAGAGTCCAGTGTTCTTAATCCAACTAAGGCATTCTTTTAAAGTATGCACCATGGCGTAGCATGGTGTAGGTAGGTAAGGGTGTACTTTCATCCCCGGACAGCATGATATTTTGTTTTGTCTTCAAAACTGCCTACACCCTCTCTTTCAAATACAACCATTGTGTTTCACACCTCTCATATCAATTTACATATATCTCCTGCCTCTGTTAAAAGCTGTATAGCCTCTGCATAAAAGGTGCCTTCTCTTATACCCTGGCTTGTTGGCCATTTTTAACAAGTGATATCCATCAAAATTCAGACAGATGAGAATTTCCATTGATTTTTCCACCTGCCCTTGCACCTTATCTTCATTCACAGCTCCTCCTCAAAGCAGTTTCTGCAAAATCTTACTTACTAAAGCAGGATCATCTCGCAACAACCCCTATGAGTCATTAATCACTTGTGTGCATTTTGCTTCACCCAATCTTCTACTAAACTCCTTCCAATACATACAATTAAAGTAATGCTAGCTTTTCTCTTATGAGCTCTATAATACACTGTAGTTCTAGACTTGGTCCCACATTTATCTAAAAATCTAAATCTTCTTGATGTTTGTTACATTTTTAAATATTTTAAAGCAATTTTGCTTTGTATCTCTGAACTTACATTTGGAAAGATACACATGATTACATTTCAATGTAACCCAGTGCACAAGAATCACTTCAAATTCATTACACAATAAAATAGGCATAAATAAAATACAAAATTGCCAAGATGCATCTTTCATAAATGTATGTGATTCAGGATGTGAATGAGGATAGGATTAAGAGGATTTATTAAGGTGCTATAGGAGGATATTCAATGTGGAGACTGTGTGTATAAGTAAAAGTAAAATTTCTACAAATTAACAGCAACAATTACTTACCTTGAGTCTGGGGCTTTAAAATGGACACACGTTGTGCCTACAGACAAAAAATATAACTGACATTAGCATTAGCTACGAAACGCATCCATTATTAAGGTAAAAAAAAAAAAAGTATAATCTAATTGATTTTTTTTTTAAAAAGGTGATGAAAAGATTAGCTGCCATATGTATACTGTTGAAGTCAGTATACTTGGATTTTACTTACATTATAAATGAGCCACCTCTGCCATCTGCTCATATTTCATTCCAAATCACACTCTCTAACATTAACACTCCTATTTAATAAGGTGACATATAGGTGAACTAAGTCGCACATCTTAGCAACTTTAACATAATAACAGAACAGGAAATCATACAGTAACTTCAGTTAAAAAAAAAGAAATCTACAACCTGCCTCATTCTCAACAAAACCATTGAAAAACTCCAAATGGATTAACAACGTCAGTTGTCAAAACATTATTCTAAGTGAGAATGGGACCAAAAAAAAAAAAAAAAAAAAAAAAAAATCACATTTGCTTAATAAAATTATTAACCCATTTTAAAGTTATTTATTTTAATGTAACCAAAAAAAGTTGCAGCCCAGTTTTAATCTTACCTTTCACATTATAACTTATCAATTAAGTTTCAGTCTATGTTTTGCATCGATCACATCTCAGAAGCATAAATTCATGTTGTTAATAATATTTTATGCTTCCTGATGAAATCTGTTATGATGTTAAATAATATAATAATGACATTATTGACAACTTATGCCTGGAAATGGCACTGGGCTCCCAAGTGCTGCCCTTGAATGGTGTACCTCATACTAATCCAAATGATTTCAGTATTAACTGAAATGTGATGGTAGTGCTTTGTCATTAAGCTCAGAACACCAAAAAGGGGTCTGTCATGGCTCCTAATTAAGAAATTGATAGGAAACTAGCAGCCACAGAGGGTCTCCAGGGTATAAAGCTAAAAACCACCAGTGAAACAGATGACATCCTACTAAAAGCAACAAAATAAAAAAATTGCTTTAGGAAGTAATTGTTAATTTATGATTCATCACTAGATGATTCAATATGTTAAACTATAAACAGTTATTTATGTAATAATAAAGGATGCTACAGTATCTCCAGCTCAGTTTTGTTTGAATGTGTGGATTGTTATCAGTGCTACTGTAAATATATATATCCTCCCTCCGTTTGCGGTGTCTTCATTTTGAAGCCAAAAGCATGTGATAATTTTTAACTGACTGACACACACCAATATCCTTCATATTCTGCAGGAGTTCACAAATATGTGTAATAAATAACTTATTAGTGATAATTCTGAAAATTAAAACAATTCGTGAAATAATTTGCAAATTAGTATATTAAAAATAAATGTTCTTCACTGAAAAAGAAGACATTTACCGCTACTTGATCTACATTCATAAAAGTCCTTTTGGTATGTAAGCTGTTTTGTAAACAAACCAATGCAAAAAAAAAACAACCAAACCATTAAATACACAATACATAACCAACGTGGATATTAGAAGAACAAAACTAATACAATTACCAGTTACTTCTGTTTTATAAGAACTGACAGACAATACATAGAGCTTGGGAAATATCCAGTACCATTAAATGACTGCCACAGCTTCACTTGAACCTGGAGTATGTTTGCATGCCACATGGTGTTGGTTTTTGTGTTAAGAAACTGCTGCATTTGATCAAATTCATATAAGCAAATTAATAAAATGCATTTTTATTTGCAAACAGTGCAATATCTTTTTTTGTTTAAACAATGTATTTTTAAGTTTGAATAGTGCATTGTTTCACTACCAACAGTAGACTATAGCATACATACAAAGTATAGCACACTTTTTCCTAATAAAAAAAAAATTAAAAAAAGTAAATAGATCGATAAAAGGAGTAACTGCTTATTAAAATAACAAATGTTCAAACATTTTTAAAAACCTGAAGGTTATACAGGATGCATCAATACAGAAAAGGATCAAAATGATATGGGCGTGTGAGTGACCACAAATTCCTCTTATTTGACAATTTAAAGACTGACTTTTTGAAACAATGATAGCAAATAGCCTAGCCCCTATTTAAAATTTCAGGCTTTCCTTTCCTGCTTAGTTTGAAAATGAAAAGGAGTCTAAACTAGAACATACATTTGACTTCATAATAAAATCCATCTTCAGTGCCACTCCCTTTATAAAAGGTCACAAACAGAACAGTGTCTCTCCACCCATCTCTACTCCCAAAACACTAATTGTGCCTAAGGGTAGAAACAGTTCAATTATTGATCACTGCACCACTCCAAAAAAAGCCATAGAACCTAGTTGGTTCTGTAAAGATAAAAGGTCAAAAACCAAATGGCAACTTTTTGGAGGAAAGTTGTGTAATAAAGTCATTTTCAGAGCCAACTTTCCAAATGCTACTTGCCACAGTTTAGAATGGAGCCAGTCCTGAAGACTGATAACTCTAGTCCACTCCGCCCATCATTAAGCCTCTTTCATCCACCAAAACTATAAAATATCAGGAGATGTTCATTCTGCAGTCTTCTGATTCAATGTATACATCTCCTGAAGTTACTGCATAAGGCTGCACCAGTGCCTACCTGAGACCAATACTTGGAAAAACACCCTCACAGACAGGGAGGTGTCTCGTAAATGCTTTTTTTTCAATTCCAATTGTTCCAGGCTGATAATTACTTTCCTTATTTTCTGAATTTGCACCTATATTATTTTTTCTTTTTTGCTCTTTATTCTCTCCAATGCTTTTGAGTCTCTTTTCTCCACGTTGTTTTCTTCTTCGCTAATATTTATAACGTATTGTCCTTATACGCTTTATATGCGCCGAGAGCCCTGGATCTGTGTGTGCTCAAATCCTTACACTCACACGACTATGTGTTTTGCTGCCCGTGGTCTTATTTGATATTGGTTGTACGTAAGGCATGTCTTGCAAGAAACTCATGTTCTACGTCATCGCGAGACGGTCCTGGGTCAATCTCTTGGCACAAAGTCTCATGTTTAAGGTCCCCGAGAGACGCTCCGTGGCCATTCTCTTTTGTCTCATGGGTCTTTTAAGAGTCTTCCATGATCTTAAAGTGAAGATCACATCTCGTCTCTCGTCTTTCTCTTCCAGGATTTTTTTAAAAGAGAGAAATATTTACAAATAAGACTTTCATACAATGTTAAAAATTACCTACCATACAAGAAATGCGGTTTTGAGAAACATGAACACGCCCAGGCCCAGAAACATGTACTCCTGGTAGCTGTGCTGAAGCTTTTATACCTGTATTCTGCAGAATACTATCCAGAGAAATAGGATCAGGAGAGAAAGCCACAGCCATGTTACTATCTGAAAGAAAAAAGACAATCATATATACTGTGTGAGTGCAGGTATACCGTATTTACATAAGACCATGAACCAGTATTAAAAAAAAAAAAAAAAAAGTATTATTAACTTCATGATTTTAAAACTGAAACTCATTTTTATATGTAGCCTTCGATATTTTAAAATTTAAACTATATGTATGAAACTATGTAACACTTATTTTTTTTTCCCCCAAGATAGAAAGAAAGCTATTGTTCCTTGGAGGGACAGTGAATGATAAATAAATGAACCCTGTTTTTTTGTTAATGCAGTGTTGTTCTGTGACTGATTGTGCACTTGTCTTAACACCTGTGACAAAAAAATATGCATATTTGCATAAGACTGTACAATGGCACAAAAGGAAGTGCTGTAAGTTCATAGCACTTGGGCTCCTATTTTTTTCCAGGTGGAGGTATCTGCATATCTACAGGGCAACAGTTTTGCTCCAAAGCATCTAAAGTCTTGCTTATAATGTCCTTGAAATGCAGAAAAATGCCAAGGAGGCAAATACATTAAAGTAAAAGTTTAGTAAACAAGTAGGAACAAGGAGAAAAGGAAAAAAACCCAAAGTAGATGCATGGTACAAAGTGAAGAGACACCAAAGCTGCAAACATTTGTAGCCATACTGGAATTAATAAATGACAATCATGACCATATAATGTGTGCCCCTGTGAACCATCAATCATCAATCTCAAAGTACCACAGTAAAGCACATGCCTACCACTTTCCACCTTCCATCTCATTAGGAGAATCTGGCCTCGTTTCTTTTCACCTGTTAATTTCTAGCTCACAATCCACTGGCCCTTAGAGGCAGTTTTAAAAGCCAATCATGGGTCTAGGGGTAGCCTTGTATTTTCAACAAGGATATCAAAATGGAGCTTCACCTGTTGGCCCCTGAAGCTTCTGGGCCTCTGAGCCATCTATTGGCCTTAAAGGACCAGGGGCCTCATGTATAAACGGTGCGTACGCACAGAAATGTTGCGTAAGAATGTTTCCACATTCAAATTGCGATGTATAAAACCTAAACTTGGCGTAAAGCCACGCACATTTCCACGGTAGCTCATACCCTGGTGTACGCAAGTTCTGCACTTGGTTTTGCAGACTGGCGGCACCCAGCGTCAAAGCAGTGCTACTATTCCTGTGTGGTTACAATTTCTTGTTTAGATCCACATCCCTGACACAGTTTCATAAATACACTGAAATTAACCGCATATTGTTTATTAGTTTAATGCATCTGATTGTAAATAACCTGTAACAATATAATGGTCCACAGAATGGTCAAACTATTCTAAATACAATAGCTGCTTTAGCGTTGTTACTCTCATTGCACCTTCTTCTTTCAGCTGCTCCCGTTAGGGGTTGCCACATCGGATCATCTTTTTCCATATTACTCTCACTGCACCACTCGGAGTATTTATATCACTGTATCTGAGTGTGAATCACAGCAGCAGCTGACCAGAAAGAGAATTATCGGTATACAGCATCAAGCACATGCTGCCTCAGTCATTCGCTATTTCTCATCTGACCAATGCTTCAGAGCCTTTCCTGTTCGGACCTTGTGGTTCACAAACAGTTTCATCCCAAGAACTATACACGCACTCCATCAGTCCATCAAATGCTCCTTGTAGAACTGTCTGTACAGTACTTACAAGTTTACAGTGAGGTAATTGTACTTATGATACAGTTATAATATTGCACAACCTGAGCCACTTTATAAAGCGTGTATTTACATATGATGACAATATCATTTTTAAGATGAAATGCAGCAAAATTTATTATATTATACAGATAAAACTAACTTTAACTACACTGTTCCACAGCGCTAGCGAGCCTGAGCTTCGTTCATGGATTGTTCCAGCCTCGCACTGTATTCTTGCTGTGGTGACACTGGAAGGATAGATGAATAGAATAATTAAACATTACGAATATATTTCAGTGTTCCTCAAAAGTTTTGAGGAATCAGCGTTCTAACTTTGCAGATGGCTTAACGTCTATTACAGAGCTGATTGTGCGGCGATTGGGTATTTGGAGGAAGAAAAGTAAGGACAGGAATTGGGGGTTAGTACATTTGAAAAACACAGTACTTCTGTAATAAAGCATTTCATCGAAGGTCGCGCATGGCGCCGCAATCATCTTGCTTAAGACATGAACAAACACTGCGCCACCATGTTCCCATGTTTAATAACATGCTTTAACTCCAATCATCATGAAAATATCATGTATACTTCTCAGTATTTTAATTATTCAGAGAGTTTTAAAATCACAAATGTAATGGATTCTGTGTCCTGATGGAGGATGAGAAAGGCCGTTTAAGAAGCACGTAGCGATTCACACACAGAGCACATTGAAGATCAAATCCAAAACAAAGCATTTAACGTGCTACTTTAGTTACGATGGGATTTGAGAAACTAATAAATTAAACAATTTTAAGAAGAAGTTTATGATGTTCTACTTTAATGACAAAATAAACTACATGATTAAAGTGGAAATTTCGAGATTAAAGTTGACATTTCATGCTTTTATAACTCTGTGTGCCTTTTTTTCCTCTGTACCCTAATAAGCTTTCATGAGACACTCAGACGGTGGGCTACGACTTGGCTTTTTACGGCGACTTTGATATCTGTCAACTTCTTTTTTTATTTCGGGCACTGTGTGACTTTGTGAACTTGAGCTTTCGAGTTTCTCCGACACTCTATGTCACTCAATCAACTTCCTTTCGTTGTTTATACCACTGTTTCAACAAACAAATAGTACGTTTTTCTTTGCTTTCACTTGGTTTTCACTGAAATTCTATTTTTCCTCGTACTTTTGCCATTGCCTTTTCACAGAACACTGAACTTAAGGGCTATTTATATTGATTTGCATATTCAAAGAGGCGTAATTCTGGGAGGAGACGGGGTGGGACAGCAGACGTGTGCACGTGCATCACTTTTCATGCTGACCAGGATTTATGTAGCGGAAGAACGTGGAAGTAGGAGAACGCATAGATTTATGCATCTGGATTTTTTTGTGCGTAAGTACATTTCCGCTTTTGTGCTTACGTCAGGTTATAGTGCAATTCTACACACAGCGTTATGCATGAGGCCCCAGGTCTCTGTGGCAGTTCAGCAGAAGACAGAATTATCTCACACATTCCAGCCGGGGACTGAGTGCTCCCCTCGCCAGGAGATGTTGTTACCAGTAGTTTTCCCTCCTTTGCCTCACTCTTTCATTAGGGGGAAGCCAAATAACCAGGGCTGTGGAGTCCGTAGATACATCCTTCGACTCCAACTCCTTAGTTTCCGGTACTTCTGACTCCTCTGTATTTATTATGCTAAAGTATTTTCCATGTTGATTGAAGGAAGCAACATACACATTATTTAACCACAGAACTACTGGCTAGGAAGCTGACTCTCTACCGTATTGGCCAGTTTAAACAAAAGACAAGAACCCCTGAACACACATCAGGCCATAGCACTCACCTCCACCTATATCATTACACTGGTTTACACTCAAATTAACTTGTTAAACAAATTATATCTGAAATAAAATGAACACTTTTTGTAATGTACCATAATCCAGATTACTATATGTGAATGTCAGGTTGTATAATAGCTCAGCTGAACTTCACACTATTAGTAACACAACTATGCACTGGGCTTTGTTCTTACATCAGGGAAGTACTTAATTATGACTACTGTTTGTGAAATGGGACATTTGAACTTGCTGTATTTTTTTTCCATTACAATTTAAATTTATTAGGATTCGGAGTCAGTACATATTTGCCAACTCTGACCCTGACTCCAGGTACACAAAATTGTCCCCGACTCCGATTCCACAACCCTGCAAATAACCTTGGCCACTGTTGGGTTAAGTGTCCTCTAGGAAAACTGGTGGAACAACACATGCTTCTCTCTTTAACTTTTGTCTTGTACAAACTATTCCAACATACAATTCCATCTAGACCAAATCAATCTTAACAATACACATATGTAAAATGCACGTGCACAAAAAAAAAAAATGTACATTTTCATGAAGCACTTGACATGCATAGTTTTCAGCATATTTGGTAATACAGTACAAGACTAAAAATAATAAAATTACGTTTTTGGTTGAACATCAAATCATACATTTTGTATTGAATCCTAAATTCTCAAAATATCTTTTGACTAGTTTAGTTATAACGACCGATTTTTACATTTCACCTTTAAATTCCCTTTTTATAGAAGTGTTTCTTTCTTTAAACACTTTTCTTTAAATTGATACTCTTTCACGATAAACTGCAGAATATTAGAAAAAATGAAAGTCCCTTCAAAACATTATTATGACACACTCTCTGACAGCTGTATCTTAAAGCACTAAGCACATTCACTGAAAGAAAAAAGTTGAAATATAATGAAAATTCCAAGATTTGGAACAGCTATCCAGTCATAGTTCAAAATTAGTTTTCTGTGTCATACAGATTTAACACATACTATAGAGATTGAATTTTATTTTACGATGACCTTTTCAAGTTTACATATATAACACTGATTTACAAATTCACAATACTTCATTACTTTGGCTACTTGGTAAATGCAAAGCTCAGAAAAAAATGGGAAAAAAAGAAGAATCATCAAACTATTCCAAATAGTCTTAAGAGAAAGAAAATTGAAACATGGCAGAGAGTCCTTCACAATCAAAAACAGGGCCTCAGTTCACCAAGTAGTCCCAGAAATCCAAGAAAAGGCAGTATCAGTAATTTTAGCATCTCTTTTAGTGCTCATTTACAGAAAGTATTACAGTACTTGACAAAATGCAACTGTATACAAAGAGCAACTACGTAGACTTTAGGGGAGAAGACTGAAATCTTTTGTCTTTAATCTTAAAGAAAATGGAATAACAAACTAAGAAAAAAAGCTTGCATTTAGTTCAGCATTTCATATTTTGAATTAGAAAAACAACAGAAAGAATAATTTGTCCTCACTGCTTTCTAAACAACATGCTTGATAACTTGACAAAAATATGTCAATATCACCTGTAAACCTGTGGAAAAATGTCAGCCTTCATATATGTACACATATACTAAAGGGTTTTTATTTATTTTAGTATTTTTGTGTTGACTGAACAATACACCTAAAGAATTTCATTGTGTTAATAAAAACATGAAGAGGTAACACTTATGGTGTTCAATTAAACTGTAAAATGTGTAAGCTACTAGTACTGTATGAATTCATAAAGGACTATAATCTCTATAATAGTGCTCAATAGTCATATTGAAAAACACATTTAAAAAAAATGTAAATTTATTTTAAAAGGTCTTATTTGAAGGCAAAAAGCTAACATTCGATTGTAAAAGAATGGTCACTTGTTTTACATTTTTGGCATCAAGATACTCCATATGTACTATAAAGCTGCAGTACTTTACACATGTCTTTTTGCAGTTCACTTCAACTATGAATTCCACATAATTTTTATCTTTTTGTTCCTGTAACAATGCTCTGAACTTTGATCTATAAGTGTACTCTAAGCATTTTTTCCTCAATATTCCAAAGTTGTTTGTGTGTATATGTTGCAATAAACCCACAAGTCACTTAAAAGCAATAATGGTATTTTTACATTTCCAAGGATGTCTTCTTAAAAATAAAATCACAATGTTTCCATTATGTGTGCTCGCTTTCATTAGTAAAATATGCAATTTAAACATTATATTCCAAGGTGGGCATTGCATCATAGCTGAGTGAACCTGCTTTTATACTACCTACATTGAGCCAAATACAGTGAAAGGCTCATCACCATTGGATAGCGAAGGTTCAGAGCATTCCAGTGATGTACAGGTATGTCTAATTGGTCAGCAGGAAATACATTTTGTGTGTGACCACTCATCTTTACACACAAGATTCTGTCAGTGTGCCTGGGAATTGTTTGGTTGACCTGCAACCAAAGATATAAAGTTGGTACTAGGGAAATGTGTTTCACTTCTTCAAAAAAAGAACATAACATTTTCGAGGAAATCCTAGAAATGCTACTTAGGGCTAGTAATATAGAAGATGAAGACCCTGAGTGAAATTCAGTTTTGACTCTACTGAGAACAACATATTAGCTGAAGGACTCAATGCTATGCTTGATTCCTAAGTATTGTTCATAATATAAGTAAGTGTCACGACATGCAGGTTTTACAGTTCAGGCATCATGTGTTCAATTACCATTCCCAGAACCTGTCTGCTGCACAATCATGAAAATGTATACTGTATATGTACATAGTTTATTCCAGATATAAAACACACTAAACATTTGTGGGGCAACTGCAACAGATGGCAAGAAAAAATGTGTGAAGTTTAGCAATATTATGTCTACTGTAGTGGTAAACAGAAATTGTTTCAAGGACTGGCATGAAAACCAATTTTAAAAGCTAATGTTTGGATGCGCACAAAATTAAATGTACATATTTACTAATTGTTTACTTGTTGCTTCAAAGTGATAGACACACACACACACACGGATGTGTATATACATTTTTAAATTTTCCTAAAAAACCGTTTGTGCCAAACAGCACAATTTTGCAATGCTATGGGATATGACACCTAAACTTGGTACAATGACAGCTGATGGATTGGGGAACAAAAATAAACTGATTACAGGGTTGTGTTTCATAAAATATTTTGGTTATGTATGGCAAAATCCAGATTTTTGGAGAGAAATTCCTAAAATGCTTAATTTTTGTGGTTTATTTAGTTGATAATGTTGTGAAATAAAGTTTTTTTGTTCAATGTAAAGATTTTCTTTTAAAAATGTGTGGAGTGTTTGGAGTGATACTCCATACGCTTCAGCCATTTTTTTTTTTTTTTGCTGCAAGACATAAATAAATAAATATCAGAATTGGCCATTCTGCTGACATCAAATTGGTGATTGATACAGGCCTTAAAAATTCTGCCACATTTCTATTATTTTCTTTAGCTTTACAAACAGCTTGTCAAAGCTAGTGCAACATATATGAATAAAGTAGGTTATAAAATGAAAAGTTGTATGGTCACTGTTGTAGAGACAAGGAGGGATTTTTCAACATATTGTTAAAAAAAAAAAAAATCACAAGGGTAAAAACTCAAAACACGAAAAATCTTTTAACGTGTATCAATCTAAATGCTAACAAACAAAAAATAAGCCTAAATAAAACCAGCTAGCTAATTTACTGCCCACGGTGTGTTTGTGAAAGAAATTAGTGGGCAGCAAGAAAACAGTACAGTCTATAGACAGAAGAGTTCTTTATCCTTCAGACTTACTGGGAGCACTCTTTTAGAGTCCATAAGAACTTTCCCCTGTGCTGAGACTTAATCGAAGGAAAATATTAGACAAAACTCCTTTCAACTAAGCTAATATGTATAGTGATTGTTTTCAGAATACCAACATAATGAAACTTGTAATAAGATCAGATTTATCCATTAATTTGTTCATTTCTTTCTATCCACATTTTGCATTGGGGTTGGGTTTTGGGTTTAAAACTTTTGTACACAGAACTGACATACTAAAAAAAGCAATGTGCTCAATTAACAGAAAGCCAAATATATTGAAACATTAAGACTATTATCAAAAGAATTGTTCAGAACACATTTCTGAAGACAAGATACTGCAAGACTAGCTAAGCAGTCATCGGTAAACAGTGTACAGTTCATCCTGGATAATACAGAGTGGCAAACGGTAAAAAGTATTTACATGCACAGAATATCACCACCAGCCTACCTTCAGTGTATTGAATCAGCCATTACATTCACATAGGAGAGGAAGTGGAGTTTCCGTGAGGAATTATTGGTAGGACCTCTCAAAACTATAAATACATATTTAAATCTGGCAACAATTACAATACTAGACGTATGTGATGTGATTATTTTATGTAAATAAAAGAGGCCATATAATTAACTGCTTAAAATGCATCATAAAAATGAGTGAACTCACCATTGGAAGGGCACATTTCCTCCTTTGAAGGTGCAGATATTCTTGCTTGGTGCAAAGATGATTTCTGCAAGGGTTCTGGACTGCAGAGGAAAAAAAAAAACCAAAAAAAACACAGTATTTCCATCAGACATCAGTGTCACACATTGCAGGCATTGTACCCAAACTGCACAATACTGGCAAAATTCCAATATCCATCATTGTGTTATTAAAATTATTATTTTTTTTTAAACACTTGAGATACAACTCACAATTACGTCATTACAGTGATCATGTATTAAATTAATCAAACCTAATTTACTTAATAATGAAGTAGCTAAAATATAAGCAACAGGTTTTACTGCTATAGGAAAACCATAGACCATACAGATTCCTATAGACAGTACCAAAAAAATTGACACAAACTTTTTTTTTTCTTTCCAAAAATGAAAAATGTTTTCAATTCCTTGACATCTTGCAAAGATAAAAGCTTGCATTTCTCCCCTCTTTTTCATTTTCTTTGAAATGTCATTCACCTTTTTATTTAATCTCTTGGTTTAAAAATTTCAGTTCGGAAAACTTAAGGTTTGTCATGCATTTCCAGAATTGTGCATTTTTGTGCTTGGCATGATTACAAATTTATTTTTCCTCCTTTTAAAACTTTGCACATACAAGTTGTTAGACAACATAGGAAGTTGAAAGTTTTGTTGGTCTGCATGGTCATTAAGCAGGCTACAAAAGTTGCCTCATATATATATACTAATAAAAGGCAAAGACCTCACTCACTGACTGACTGACTGACTGACTGACTGACTCATCACTAATTCTCCAACTTCCCGTGTAGGTAGAAGGCTGAAATGTGGCAGGCTTATTCCTTACAGCTTCCTTACAAAAGTTGGGCAGGTTTCATTTCGAAATTCTACGCGTAATGGTCATAACTGGAAGCTGTTTTTCTCCATTTACTGTAATGGAGATGAGCTTGAAACCCGTGGGGGCGGAGTTTGACATCATCACGCCTCCCACGTAATCACGCAGTACGTAGAAAACCAGGAAGAGCCCCAAAAAGCGCTGAAGAAAACATGCATTATATAATTGAGAAGGCAGCGAAACAATAAGAAGCGAGCGAGTGATATATACAACCATATTCATGAGTTCTGCTACTTCGGAAACAAAGCACAGTGTAAACCTACACTTTAAATTAAGTTCATAGACAGGCTGCCGCTGGCGTTTGTAATTTAGTGCCTGCCCATATAAGGCCGTCCGTCAGCGGCAATCCAATAGCAAACTGCCACGGGTAAATATTCACGGGTGTAGGACTGTGCTTATGGAGAGGAAGATGAGATAGTCAGGGTGGTGTTTGGCACAAACTCAGCGAAACTGCGAGAGAAAGTTTTAAGTACCGGGACTTCGGTAGCATTAGATACAGCCATGGACATAGCACGACATGGCAACAGCACAGCTGGGAAACTTCGATGCATGTACACCGAGCGGCTCACGTGAACTGACGCAGTGCACAGACAAAAAGCAAGAGTTCCGAAGAGCGCTGAACAAAAACCGAATTACACAATTGAAAAGGCAGCAAAAAAATATGAAGCGTCTGATA
>JANRMT010062791.1:129216416-129260798 GCA_026402145.1 Polypterus bichir lapradei | reverse complement strand
ATTCACAGGTGACGATTTCAGTAGTGGACACTTTGATGTTTATGAATGTTTAAACTCTCAAAAGCTGGATGTGAAGTTATCGATGAAACCGGTTGTGTGCTTTCAACGCTTGACAGATGCCGAATGTCACTTCAACACAAGTCCTGCAAATACTGTCGTAATTGAAACAAACCATGAACCTCAAACTGATTATGACAGCAGCAATCCATGCTGTGAGATTTGAGACAAGATTACTGTTCACATGGCCAACTGTAAGTTGCATGCTCAAGAGTAAGCTCAGCGCACAGCTTGGTCATGTTACAACCGGAGGGCCGAACTGACAACATGGTATACAAAGAAATCCTTAACAAATAATTATTGGCATATTTTCCCTCAGTTTAAAAAGGTTAAATTTTCTTCTTAATAAAAATTTTAATGCAGTACTTCGCCGCTGCGAAGCGCGGGTATTTTGCTAGTTTATTATTATTTCCCAGTCTGTTTACAAAAAATGACAAAACTGGAATTCTATATTTTTATTGGTAAGCATTTCTGTATGTTACACGGATATATTTTAATATTTTTATCTTTATTTAAGGTTTTCATCATTCTCATCACAATTGCCATTCCAATTTTCTAGGTGTCCTGGTTATTATTATACTGGACAAGATGTACAGCATACAATTACAAACAATACAAATAAATGGCAGCTTTAAAAAAAAACTTGTTTTAATTGCAAGTATAGGCATTAGACTGAATGTGTTGCAGTGTGCTACAAACAGTTCATTGCTGCAACAGGGGCTGACAGTCAAGAAGCATATTAAGGGGCTGGAGAAAAAAAAATTAAAAATAAAAAACAAATACCTTTTCCTGCCTCACCCTTTACTGTGAATCAAAATGTAAAACACATAAACCCACTTTTTTTCCTCTTAAATTATTCGTCACTGTGTCAAGCATTATTCGTCAACTCAGAAGCCAACCAGCCAAGTAATAAATTAGGAGACTGAATGTGTTTTGGCGAAATTAGTGCAAAGAACATGGACGCTGCAAAGTCTCTTTAAAAAAAGAAAAGAGAAAAAAGATTTTAAAGCCATTATAATAATAAAATATCAGAAGTAGGATTTATTAATGAGAAAAGAAATTACATTTTGATGAATTCTATTCTTGCTCAACAGTTTTAAAATCAATTTAGTCAGGGATCTAAGGTTCAAGAGCAGCTTGGGATCAAAATTAGAACACTGTTCTAGGGTACTAAAGAATTTTAAAAAATACAGATAAAAGGAGAATGCTTCATGCTGACTGAGGTCATCAGCAGAGTCCCTTGGGTGTCAGTTCTTGGTCGTGTGAAATTCACATTTGATACTAAAATTGGAGGAATTGCAGACACTGAGGAGGCAGCAAAAATAATTCAAAAGAATCTGACAAGCTTCACAACTACTGTATGTGAACACTTGGAAAATGCGGTCTAATATAGTAAAGTGCAAAGTGCTACACATGGGCAAAAGGAATGTCAATTATAAATACAAGAAGTGAGATATCTTTCTGGAAGCACCTTCTGAAAAGGATTTATGGGGTTAATGTCGACACCATATTTTTATCATTTAAACAATGCACATCAGCAATAGACAAGGCAAATAAGTTATATAATAACTGTTGAATATAAATAAAGAAACATTATGCTCAGAACTATATTATACACTAGTAAGACCACTTGTGGAGAATTGTGTGCCATTCTGGTGATCACGCTGCAAGAAAAACATTGTAGCTCTTGAAGCCATGCAGAGAAGAGCAACCAGGTGCACTCCGAGACTTAAGGACATGGCATACTCTGACAGACTGTGTGAATTAAACCTGTTTAGTCTCAAGCAGAGGAGACAGCGTGAGACCTGATCCAGGTTTTCAAAATTCTCAAAGGCATCAATAAAGAAGATCTACCAAAATTCTTTCAGCTTAAGAGTGAATCGCGTACTCAAGAACATCCGGGGAAATTAAAAGGTAAGTTAATTTAGAACTAAAGTCAAGAAGCACTTCTTTATTCAAAGAGTTGAGGTAATATGGAACAATCTACCGAAACCTTGACAACTATTAAGAAGTGTCCAATTTAGATATTGGGACAGCTTAGCTATTAGCTAAACAAACATGCTTGGTGGACTAAATGGTCTCCTCTCGTTTGTCATATTTCTAGTTAGTACAACTGAACATCAAAATTCTTAGCAGAGATAAATATAAAAAAAAAAAAAAATTATCGGTACACCTGCCACGTAAAATTGTGTTATAGTAATATATGGCTGACTGTTTTAATAATACAGGCTAACCATGTAAAAACTGCAAAAAGACTGATCATGGAAGTAATGTATGAGAATAGATCTGTAAAAAACAATACTACACAGCATGCTGTTGCCAAAATTCAAAGTAAAACAAACAAGTGTTCATTCAAAGGTCAGTTTTTGCATTTAAATAAAACATTTTAAAAATAGCTTCCAACTATGTTGAATAATGACTACAGTCATCTTTTAAGATTTGAGTCTACGTTTTAGAGAATCTACACAAAGTTGAGAACGAATGGAAAAGCAAAAGAATGAAACAAAGAGCAAGGCTGAAGGGAACAGAGATGGAAGTGGTGGCAGATTACACAAGACAAAGTTTAACCTGATTGTGGTTGTATAAGTTACAGAAAATCAGTATATGTATCTATGTGCTGTTGAACTCATTTCTCCAATCTATACGTAGTTTTGCATGCTTTAAGGACCATATTTGTCAAAAGGTTCAATTCTTTTTTTTCCCCCAAAAATGCTTGTTCTAGCAAATGGCTGCATATCTTGGCAGCATCAGGGACAAGATCTAATAATTTTTTTGCTCTGTGAATAGAATGATATAGACTGCATGTTGACATCACTCTTTTGTTGTTATAATTTACTGAAGGGTGCTTGTTACATTGCTATGAAAGTATTTGTATTTGCATCCAAGTGCTTGCATCACTTTTTACAGTTTTTTTCATATCAAAAATTTTTTTGTTCCATGTATCTGTACAGAAACAACAGCGAATGAGAGCCTCAATGAGGACACATTTGATTGATGAACTTTAAACCACCAGCAGTTGTAAAGAAAGCAAAGTTAACAAAAGTACAACATGAAAACTAGCAAGCCGACAGTAGAAAATGGTACAGGCTAATCAGTTCATTTATGCTCAATCTAAGGGATATTCACTTTAGACAGAACTTGAACCATTAGTAGGGGCAACTTTTGAGATAGAATGACAGAGAAAAATCAGCATTTAAAGGTTTAATCTGTAAGCAAGGGAATATGAAAGGAGATCAACTGAATGCTGGCAAAAAGTGTGTGATGAGAACATATAAGGAGATATAAGAAGAAGGTGTGTTATATAATCAGAAAGCAAAAGAACATAGGAAAAAAACTTGAAGCCATCACAGCTAGTCACTAATGAGGTATTTTGAGAGACTAGTAGATATAGTCAAGTCAGAAAGCAACTAGAGGAAAATAAAGTAGAAAAAGGGTGAAGGCCTACATGTATGGGAAAGTTATTTCACAGCAAATAAAGCCAGCCATAACAATACTAAAATGTTACTAACAATACTGAGACACTTAAAATGGCAACACGGTTAAAAAAAGAATTGTTTTCTTTAAATTACATTAAACTCTACTTCTTAAAAATACAAACCAAAAATAAATAAGTTAGAAAACATACTCACAGTACAACACTTAAGTGCATTCGGGGACAAAAGGTAGACAGGCCTATTATTCTGCTGTAACTAGGAATTATGAGTACACGATACTGAACCATTAGGATCTAGTGATCATAAAAGGAAATGTTTCTATATGTTGCCAGACATATACACAAATGCATAACTGTTAAATTTAATATTTTAATGTTGAATTTCAACCTGCTGTGACATAGTCTTACAGAAACAAACTAGGATGAATTTGTAAACAGTCGACATTGGGAAGAGAAATGTGATAAATTTAAAGGTATATTACATACAACCTAAGACAAGTTCATTCCAGATAGGATAAATAACTCCAGTGCTACAGGTAGGTCTTATGAAATGAAAGAAGATCAATGAAAAACGCAAAGGACAACCTTAAGAGATACTTTTGGTATTTTACGTTATGCTTCCTGTTCTTCTGTTTTTCCTTTTGGGGGTAGTTCAGTAAAAAATTGCATCTCCTATTTCAAATTGGGGGAAAAAAATTACAAATACACTTCCCAGGAGAAATTTTGAATACTGCATCCAATACTCCTCAACATGAAGACAATCAATGAGAAAAGAAACAAAAAATATTCACTGTACAAATATCACATTCATTATGAGCATTTGTATGCACTGAAAGTTTCCCTTTAACAGTGAAAAGTTTAAATTTGAGCAGATGTGTGTCTTTAAATGAAATAATGGTACTTACTTTTGGTTAGAGGGGGGTGAAGAAGGAAAACTGTTTAGTTTTGATACAATCACTGACTCTGCTGTGTCAACTCTGCAAACATCATCTTGCTTAAGATGGCCCTTTTCAGTTTTCTCTCCTGCTAGGTATCTGTCAGTTCTATAAAGCATGTCATCAAATCGTTTTTGAGGAAGGTACTGGAGGCTACAGGGTATAACGTCATTGCATGCAGCTCCATTTCTTTGGCCACTTGAACCATTTGGTGAGACCACAGCCTCTATCCTTCTTGATTGGGAAGCATCCAAGCAGGTCAAGGCAAGTTGGTTTTTAGTGATGTTTCTTTCTGAAGTTTTACTCTCCGATTCTTTACAATAACGTACAACACGACCGGGTGTTGTAGCCACATTTTCAACAGTCTTTACCACTTTTCTTGGAGTCTTTGTTTTGTCTGGTGTAGCAGTATGGTTTGAAGATGCTGGCACTCCAATACTGTTTTGCTTAATGAAAGTAGCAGAGTTTCCCTGTATGTGCCTCTCTCCTTTTTGAGTGAAGTTAAATGGTATTGGTTGAGTACAGGGCTTTTTTTTCAAAGCTTTACCCTTTTAAATAGAGAAAGAAAAGAATTAGGTAAGTGATTCAATTATCAAAAATTAGTACCTACAGAACCATGGACTGATTGCCTTTACAGTCACCTTTACGGTTTTGATAAGTATAAAGAAACTGTTTTAGAACACAGTAAATGTATGTAACACAATATATAAGGAGTTATATGCAATGAGTTTGGAAAAAAATAAATAAATAATTATCAGAAACATAATGCAAGATATGAAGTCTGACTGCAATTTTAAGTCAATTCAGTCTGGTATATTTTGTCATTGGAATGGCATTTTGTTTAGTAAATGAGCAGAAAATATATTTTAACACTTCACATGCAGTATGTATAAAACCAACCATTATTTCACCTTTAAGAGAATAAAATTGATGATACCTGGATATGTTATCCCACAGCATGATCTGTGGGTTTTAACACCAAGGATGCAATAGATTTGGGATTTACAGACATTCTTATAGCAGAAATCACATTCAGATAATCAAAATACATAACAGTAAGATTATATACAGTACCACTTAAGAGTTTAAACACTCCTGTCTGAATGCATACTTTTCATAATCTTGAAAGGTATTTATCTAAAGCTGTATGCTTAAACACAAAAAATAAATGGACTTAATGTCTATCTATAACATTCTTTCAAAAAGAAACATTTTGTAATGCTCCACAAACACGTAGTTTTAATTTAGAACTTTAGCAAAAATTTACACTTGGAGAATGATAAAATACAATCCTATCATATTAATTAGTTTGTGTGCTGCTTTAAGTTAATTTGTGAAATTTATATTCTCATTAATAAATTTGATTAATTGTGTTGTGACAAGATAGAATCTGACTCAGACAAGAAAACCCTTATAGTCCAAAGCAAAGGAGACTGCATGGGGACCAATCTAGGCGTTCAAAACCCTTAAAGGCATTAATAAATTAGGTCCAGCAGAATCTTTCAATTTAACAGTGAATCACCTACTCAAGGATACCAGTGGAAATTTAGGAGAAGAGAAATCAGCACTGAAGTCAGGAAGCACTTTACTCAAAGAGTTAGTCGTTGAAGCAGAAACCTTGACACCCTTTAAGAAGTGTCTGGATAAGATATTGGGACAGCTTAGCTATTAGCTAAACAAACAAGCTAGATGGACTGAATGGTCTCCTCTCATCTGTCAAATGTTCTAGAATGGGCATAAATAACCCTATTTAGTGGAAGGCCATTACTACCGATTGTGATAAGTAACAACATGACAAAAACAATTTAATAAAGAGAAATATTTCCTAGTTACATTAAGTAATGAAGGCCAGAAAAAACTTCAGAAAATTTGAAAATGTCTTCAACAGCTGTTACAAAAACCATCAAACACTATTATCAAACTGGCTCAACAGGATTAAGACTGAACTCTGCTACAAAAGGATATTTACTGGAGTCAACGGTCGCAGAAATAGCAAGTTAAGTAATACCCCTTTGATTACAGTCAAAATAAATGGTAGACAGATTTCAAGCAGCAGACTCAACATCAGCTGTTCACAGGAGACTGCATAAATCATACTTTCAGAGTAGACTTCTGAAAAGAAACCAACACTGAAGGAGACAAATAAGTACAGTAGATGAGACTGGCTTGGCAGTGGACACCAGGCCAGTGGAAATCCAAGCTTTGGTCTGAGGAGTCATTATCTGAATAAGATTCCTTATTTTTAAATCTGTCCAATTTCAGCAATGTTTTCAAAGTTCTAAATAATGATGCTAGACATCCAGTCATCTTCTCCTAAGATTAGTTCATATATATATAGCAGGGAATCATATTAGATCTCAATCTTGGAAACTGAGAGTTTGACTATTCTGGGATTTCTTAATCTGGATTTCTTTGCATGTAGGCTCAATTCAACAATTTACTGTCATAGTCCTGACATATCCTGTTTATGTAAAATTGAATTGGATCACACCCACACAATATAAATGACTTGACTTTTCAAAGCAGGCGTTGCACAAGCACAACCTTAATACTTATAAACCATCTTTCTCTGCCTTTAGGCATTTACAGTGGCTAATAAAATAAATCTATATACTAAAAATTCAACCTTTAAGTATTAGTGAACAATGAAGGTGAAAATATCAGCTGGGCAGAAAGGACTAGATGGTGCATGGGAGGTTGCAACAAATAAACAGAAAAACAAATGCGTACAAAATTATGCCAAAGCAGAATGTCAAAACATATGACCCAAAATGAATTACTTTTCTAAAAGATCCACATTGAAGCAATCTCTAATACGAATCACATCCATATATAGTTTAGCTAAATTAAATAGAGACTGAAAATTTATAACCATTTCCAACTTTAAGCTGAGCACTGAAAATTACATATGTACCAAAGGCATTCTGGATTGTAAGTGGATTCCCACTGTGCTCTTCTTTAAAGTTGATCTTCACAGATACCAATAAACTAGCTATTAAATGTTGCTTGTACTGGTTCTCCACCCCAATGTTTTGATTTGTTAACCAACACAGATAGTCATTTAGTGCCAAGACAGTGGCAGATAAAAAAAAACAAAAAAAAAAACTAAACTCGATTCCTATATGTTATAAATGAAGGCAGCTACTTTTAGTTAATTTTACTTAAGGTGATGCTCACACCCTACGTTGGGTGTTTCAGTGGTCCAAGTAAAACAATTTAAAAAGTATTAAAACAGCATAAGGGATTATCCCTATTGTCTTGTGCCGCCAAGCTGATCAATAGATTTCCTCACTATTCCTGCACTGATTAATCGATCATGCAATTTATTCATTATTGTGTAAACCCTCAAGCTACATTGTCTGTTCAAATAAATATCGTGAATGTCTTTTGGACAATGAGGGAAAACTGTCCCTACACACCATCTCTATACCCAGTGGACCCTACATTTTCCAAACCAGCCTTATCTATCATAGGATTGTGCACTATGCAAGCAGAAGGAGGATATTTGAACAACAAAAATTTATATTTAATTAAATATATCTTTAGTAAGGTCTGTCAACATTTTTTAAATATTATATATATATGAGTGGCAGTAAGCATTTAAAACTATATCAAGGCTATGTGTTTAAAACAGTAACACAACAGAATCTTCTCCATGGTTTCTCACAGGCTGTTCAGAAATTACAACTGTATAATTTTAAGTCATAGGTAGCATCATTTGCATGCAATCTCAGAAGAAAAAGAAAAAAAAGTAATGGTTTAAAACGTAAAACCTGGGTTTGCAAACCTGCTCACCCCCAAAGAGTGGTCTTTTGAAAAGACATCTGCATTTAGCATCCATTACTTAGTTTGTGTGTGTCAATGCAACTACAATTTTAAAGAACTTTGTACTTCATGAAATTAAGTCATCCAATATGCCCCAGCAATTTCAGATTTGGATAATAGATTGTGTAAACATCAACAAAAAATACTTTATCGATGTGATACATTGGAAGAATGAGTTCAAGAACTCTATATTATAACTGGGACTAATGGTGGTCCCTAAATGAAAAGTCATCATGTGTGGTACTTTTAGAAAATCCAGTTTTATCACACAAGCGTTATGAAAAACAGTAAGACTCATCATAATCAATAAACAGTAATATATGTATTAACTCAATATAAATAGCAAAGTATAATTAAAATGGTCATGTGACCAATACAGTAATGTTTTCCAGTGAAGAACCAACCCCAACCAACCACTCAATACCTCCTAAGGGTGCCCCCGCTGCTAGATGAAATTCTGTGGGAAACACCGTTTTCAAGCTATCTTTCAAAATCACCACTTTCCAGTTAAAGAAGTGAATAAATTATTTAGATATATCTAAATCTAAAGTCTAAAATTATCCACAAAATTCCCTATTTATTGGGAGACATAAAGCATTTCTAGAAAAAAAAAGTGATTTTCAAAAGAAAGCTTAGAGTGACAAACTAAAATATTATTTACCCTTCTATGCTAAACGTTGTTGGCCGTCTAAATAACTCTGCTAAAAGTCTGATCAGATACAGTAGATGAAAGATTAAAAATATACAAGACATATCAAGTGAAACATTAGCAAGTCTACTTCTCCATCTTCATAAAATAAGGTCACATAGTATGCCCTGATCTTTAACTTATTTAAAAATTATACTTACTTTCCTGAAGTTGGCATCCCAAGTACGATGTGCCTTTTCAAAGTCAACTACACATTTACGCTGAGAAGTTTTGACTGCCACAGGAATTTTACTGTGGCTAGCCATTTTGATCTCTGCTGTGTTTTTGGGGATATTCTCTTTAATACACTTTGATTTACCAGGTTGACCCAATAGCGTGCTATTGCACTTGGACAATGGTGAATAATTATTCTTCTGCAGCTCTGTTCCATTATTTGCCTGGGTGAGAATTCCCATTCCAACTTCTCTGCCAAATACTCTTGAAGAAGCAAATTTCAAATCTCCCTGCCTACAGGAGGGGAGAAAACAAGAAACATCACCATAGTTTTTAACAATGAGGCTTTTCTAAAGTGCACACTTAAACAAATTACAAAATAAAAAAAAGAAATACAAACCGGGGCCTCATGTATAATGCTGTGCATAGAATTCACACTAAAACATACTGTACGGACACAAATGGAAATGTACATCCTCACAAAAAAAAATTAGATGCACAAAACCTGTGTAAGCCAACTTCCACACACTTTAGCTCCATAAACCCCGGTCAGTTTGAAAAGAAATACACGTGTACACACCTACCACCCCATCCTGATTCCTCCCAGAATTACGCCCCTTTGAATATGCAAATCAATATAAAATGTCAGCTATGTTCAGTGTACAGGCAGTCCCCGGGTTATGTACAAGATAGAGACTGTAGGTTTGTACTTAAGTTGAATTTGTAAGTAAGTCGGAACAGGTACATTATTGTAATAAATGCTATTGTTGACCGACTGTAACCAAGTGTTCTGCCAATGAATGATGGCGTTTCACCGATCTCTGACCTTTTTATTATTTCTATTTTATTTTCAATGGTGATGGTTTCTCTCTTCTTTACTATATCACCAGCACTTGCATCAGATTTCTGTTTCAGAGACATTGTTGAAGGGTGAAGATAAAACGTTAAGATGAGCTGTTCGGCACAGCACTGTACACGCTATCGCAGCAGGAAGGCACCAGTCAACACGTCTGGACAACTTCCTGCAATGTGCGTAACAGTACAAGCAGGCTTGCTATTGAGAATGACTTGGGGCGGCGAGGAGGGGTTCATCACTCGCACACCACACAGTCACCTCCACTACAGTATGCTGCCTGCAGCGTCTGCCCACCGAGAACGAACACAGAGCGGCCAAAGGCGGGTAGTGAATCGCCCAACCCCAATTTAACAGGCAGCCATCTGAGGCACACTACAATGCTACCCCCGGGTGAGTGTTCGCAGCATTACCAGCCGTGTGTGCTGGGCGGGCAGTGAAACTCCCCCCCTCCACTCCATCCAGCCTGCATCCAGTCAGGAGTAGTAGCTGTGGCGGAGTAGTGGGCGTGCAGCGAACCATCATCCTGCATACAAGCGATAGCTGTGGCCCCGGTAACTATGAACCACAGGTCACCGCTTGCCGCCGGGAGCTGCCCGAGAGACACTACACTGTGCGAGCAGTGAAATCACCCCCTTCCAGCCACCGCTTGCAGCATCCCCAGGCTGAAGATGACGGAGCGGCAGTTACTGAGGCGCATGCATCGCAGCTGTGACCTCGTTCGTAACTCGGACGTCTGTAACCTGGGGACTACCTGTATTGCGAAAAGACAATGGCAAAAGCACAGAACAAAAAAAAAAAACCAACAACTTCAGCAAATGCAAAGTGGAGAAGAGAAAGCAAGGAAAAACATGCTATTTGTTGGCTTAAGTAGTGTAATAAGCAACTAAAGGAAAGTGATGGAGTGATACAGCGTGGCGGAGACACTCAAAAGTTCAAGTTCAGAAAGTCACACAGTGCCGAAATAAAAAAAAGTGGTCAGATGTCAAAGTCGAGGTGAAAAGGCAAGTCATTGCCCACTGTCAGAATGTCATACAGAAGTGTATTAGTGCAAAGAGAAAAGAAAGAAAAAAAACAGACAGAGATTAAAAAGAAATGTCCACTTTTAATCTCATAGTTTACTTTGTCATTAAAGCACAACATCGTAAACTTCATCTTAAAATCTATGTTTAATTTACTAGAGTTCCCATCGTAACTAAAGTGTTGTGTATGTGTTCCCTGACCTAGTCATTAATCACTACGTGCTTCTTACACGGGCTGTTTCTTTTGTAGAAAGGAGTGTGCAGGCACTGATCGACACATAGAATACATTACATTCATGAAATTAGAGGTCTCTAAACATTTTAGAATAGTACGATGTATACTTGATATCATATTCATGATGAAATGTATTAAAGCATGTATTAAACATGTGGGGGCATGGAGGCACAGTGGTAGCGATGAGCTTGTTCCTCATCCTGGGATTGTTCTTGCCTCCTGCAAGAAGCTTGTTGGGACATGCACGACCCTGAATGGAACAATTCAATGCAGCAGTACTGTCTCTGTCAAATGTACTAACCCCCAATTCCTGTTCTTCCATTTTCTTTCTCCACATAACCAATTGCAACCCAATGAGCTCTGTAATAAATGTAAAACAAGCTGTAAACTTAGAACGCCGATTCTTCAAAATGTTTATGGAACATGGAAAAACCTTCGTTATACATGTTTAATTATTCCATCCATCCACGGTCTTGCCAGTCCCAGCAAGCATCGAGGGAGAGGCAGGAACAATTTCAAATAAACAGGGCAAAGAGAAGTTCAAATAGACTGCGGCAAGGCTGAGTGGAATCCATGAAGGTGCTGGTGGCAGTGTATGCTATAAATGTCCTCCAGGGCTGGAAGCTGTATCCCAATAATCCTCTGTGCTCTCGACACAACCCGACGTAGAGCTTTCTGATCAGCTGCTGTGCAGCTACTGTTCCACACACACACAGACACACACACACACACACACAAACAAACAATGGGTTAAAATACTCTAAGTGGTGCACTGAGAGCAACACTATTGCAGCTATGGTAGTTTTTTCATTCCGTGCACCATTATATTCTTACAGAATGAATACAATCAAGTGAATTCAATATGTAAACAATACACGGTTTATTTCGATATATTTGATAAATCCAGCATCACTGATGCGAAACACAGAAAGAGTAGCACTGCTTTGACGCAAGGTGTTTGCAAAATCTAGCAGAAACGTGTATGCGTTTATGGGGGGTTTGTTAGTGGTTGGTTGCTGCCGTGAGAATGTGTGTGGCTTTACTTCAAGTTTAGTTTTTATACATCGCAATGTGGGAGAGGAAACAGGCATACGCAACATATTTGTGTGTACACACCATTTATGCATGAGGGTCCAGATGAAAGGCATCTTACTTAAATATGAAAACCTATGACTGTTAGTCAGTACTTATTACAACTTAATCATCAAACACATACAAATACACATTTGGACACAATCTAAACAATTCATTTAAAAATTATTTTTTCACTTTAAGTCTTTGTCGAGCACAATATTTAACAAATCTGAAAGGCTACAAAATGAATGAGGATACCCTTTCATGGAAACCATTGTGAACAAAGTTTGGCACACCACAATAAAAGAATATTATGCATAATGCCAATACAGCAATTCACTTCCAAACTTGGTAAATCCTTCCATTAACATATAGCCACACTCCTGAAAATATGGGGCAGATTTGTCAACAGCAAACATATTTCAGTTTATAAGGAAATGTGCATACGGATTAATAACTTGTAAAAAAAATTTAAGACTCAAATTAAATTAATGCATTTGAAGGCTTTTTTCAAGAGTTAATGTGTACAACTAATCCATCCATCCATCCATCCATTTGCTGAACAGGTTGTTATGCAAAAAAAAAAATGAAATGCTTTACCAATACAGTAACATCAGGCTAAAACTGCAGATCATTTCAAAAAACATCTAAAATTATTATTATTTTTTTTTAATTTATAATTTCATAATTCCTTTACTACGGGCAAGATGTAACAGGCTAAATAGTTACTGAAATATCATACACCTAAATATTTGTAACAGTCACTACTACTGTTTCACATTTTCTTTTTCTGATTTCTTAGAGTGATACCCTGCATCACTTCCCTCTGACCAAAGTATTCTGAATTCATATTTGATGTTGGCAGTCATGTGAATGATTCAAGCACTGATGAGACTAGCTGCATGAAACCTTGTAGGACTGTGCATCATAACAGTGATTTATAATTGTAATATGTTTTTGCATTAGAGAATGTCCTGGGGGGTGTTGTGTGTTTCTGGTGGCCTTTGAACACCAAGTGCATGGGTCCTCAACTGAGGCCCTAGAGTGCCACAGTGGTTGCAGGTTTTTGTTCTAACCAATTTCAGAATTTGTAGCCAATTTTAGCAGATAGTGAAACTTTTTAAATTATATGAGGTGTTAGTACTTACATTGTTCTAAGACAAATACTTATCACACTGTAGATTTCTCATTTTCTAAACACATTATCCATGTTTTATTGACCAGAACAGATCTGTACCTCTTGGCCTTCTCTAATAATTTATTTCTACACATTTTTGAAACACCGATACTTCATGATGCATACACACAGATTTAAATGGAAGCCCATTAGCTGTAGAGCTGGTGGTTCCTATGTCATTTTCACATCATTATTAACTGATGGCTGTTTAATAAGAAATAAAATCTAAATGCAGCTGTTTAAACTTAAATTAGGCAATTAAGGGTTCAAAATCGTAACAAGAGCGTTAACTAAGGCAATGTCTACACTACTAAATTTCACTTAAAAATGGAGTTTTTAAACAAAAACTCTCTCAGCATTGGGCAATTGGTTTTACTACACAAATTAAATGATTCCTGCATATTCTAGCTTTTAATGCGTAAAGTTACCACACTTGTTTATTTGGGAAGCAAAGTTAGTTAATTTTTGCAAGAATATTTAATGTCTTTTTAAAATGACTATTTTGTCCCTAATTTGTTGCTTATGAATTTATATAATTTTTCTACAGTGTACATTTTATTAGGCTCATGTGCATAGAATGTTAGTTTACCTGTTACAGTTGCTCTTGACTAATGCACTGAGCTGTGGAATTCAGATGTTCAGCAGAGCTATGCAACTGTGCAGCAGGAGCAAAGGAGGAAGCACCCTTTGTTTAAATAAACCAGACTAAACTTTGGTAAACAGAAGCCTAAAAAAACAGGCTGAAATAAATGCTTGTGATATAATATAATAAAAAAAAAATATGAAAGTGAATATGATTGGTTTGAATTCTTATTCAGTTATGCACATTTTTATATGACAACTGACTGCTGCCAATCTGTGGCTTCATTGAAATGCGTAATCATCATCTCTTTAAAATGTGTATGGTGGGCTGACTGCCTGTAAACTTGAATCTGAAAAGTAAATTCAGGGACACATGCAAAAAAATAAGAAATACTCAAGGAGAACATCCAAAAAAGCCGTCAGTGGACATACCCACGGCTAAGGCAGCCACCTGTTTCTGAAAAGAACATTCCAGTAGAAAATAAATATTTTGTAGGGCACCTTTCCCTGTGATAACACTATTCACCTTTATTTTCTCTTATGGTTTTTAAGAAAATGTGTTATGTTCATTACCATGAGCCGTTTCCAACTCAAAAGACATTTTTTTTGACATTGGCAAAAAAATAATAGTCCTAGTCATTCTCAAACCTGCTTACTCCAGTTCAGAGGAACAGGGAGCAACGGCCTATCCTAAAGGCACTGGGAAAAAAGCAGGAAAACAACAGACAGTGTACCAATTTATTACAGGTTTCACTAACACACTTTCCCATACTTGCACTGGGACCATTTAACAAAACCTGCACAGCTTGGAGAATGTAGGAGGAAAACTGCAGCACAAGAACAGCACAGAGACACATGGAGAACATGCAAACTTTATGTAACCAACTGGGTGAAGAATTTTATTGTAGTGCTAAGCATTGTGTATGACTATGCCACCTAAGCTAAGAACGTTAACTATATTTCAGACAAATCTCAAAATTAACTACATTCACATTCACTTGCAGCCCAAATATGACTCAACGGACTTAACACATTGACTGCTAGACCATTTATTACCAGGACGCTGGAGTAAAGGTCTCAATATAATTAAAATAATGAACTCTATCAAAACTGGTAAAAAAATGTAAAGGAATGTATTAGAAATGTGTCTTATTATCAATGGTCTTATTATCAATAGTAACTCTTGTGGCAGACAACAGGGACACCTCTACAGTGGAAGGACCAGGGGAGAGAGCTTATTCAGGGCATTACCTCTCCCGAAGCACTAGGTGGCAGTACCCCAGGTTGCAGCAGTGCCTCAGACTCCCACAGGGCTCCATGGGAGTTGGAGTCTGACGCAGCCCTGTTGGGTTCAATGGGTGCTTTTGTTGAACCACTTCCACCATACCCGGACGTTCTGCCAGAAGGTGGTCACTGGACACCTAGAACACTTCTGGGTACCCTATAAAAGGGGCCAGCAGCCACTTCTCCAGGAGCCAGAGTCGGGAGGAAGGGAACCTTGCTATTAGGAGGGGAAGCGGACAGAGAGGAAGAGAAAGTGAAAGGAAGGAATAGAAAAGTGTTTTGTGCTGTGAACCATGCTAAACCGGTTGGAAACAGGAAGGAATTTTCAACGGGGAAAAAAAAGTGTGTGCTGAACTTGAGTCTTGCATCTGTCTGTGTCAGGTTTGGGTGGCAGGAGATCTCTCTGTAGACCACACTCTGTCAAAATGTAGAGAAACTGTTAATTACTTTATTTTCAACACGACTAAAAGTCTCCATTTGAAGAGGGTGCGAGTACAGGCTTAGAAGCACATGTGTCACAAACATAACAGATGTCTTTGTATTGCCCACTTGTTGTACACAATACATTTGGCATTTGGTGGCTGTCTGGGCCCAGTAGGCAGCAGAATGTTCATGTACTGCTTGTCCCAATAGTTATGACAAGTTGGATGCCTTATGATGACGAAACACCTTTGGGGCAGTAATCTATAACAGTGCCAGAGCATACAGGTTACACATTTTCCAACTGATTGTCACTATCTTGATCACTGTCATTAGCATCAAAATAACCATATTACAATAAATCTAGTTGTTTCAAAACATCAGGAGCTTTATACCTTTCTCGCAACAACAGACTGTGTTTTTATAGCAATATTTTCCACAAGCTGTTGCCACAGAAAAATGAATATCAAGGTGCTTTTAACACTAAGGCTTTTTGACCCTCAAACCCTCATTCCCCAAAATCCAAAATCCTCCCTTGTGTTAAATTCAAGGGTGGGGTCCCCCACCCCCCAAACTGAAAAATAAATTTCAAGTACTACTGGAGTTCTGGCATCATTTACAAAAGGTTCCATTTTATACTGAAACATCCAAAAACATTTGATGTAGACTTTCGCCTACACTGGGCATGCGTGCCCCAGGTAAAAAATCCTTGATGGGACTATATAAGGAAAAGTTTGGAGCCAAATGAAAAAAAATTCCCTTGAGTTTTATGAGCTTTCAAGGTTATCAGCATGCACAGGACTCCGACACTGTGTTAACAGCATATAAAAAAACAACAAAAATTATTAAAAGGTGCCACAGCTAATAGACCACAAGACACATCAATGTGCTGATTACAGCTGAAATTAAGAGTCTTCAAAAATGGCGTTGGTCGTTTTGTCATTAAATAAAAACACCACAAAGGCTAAAGCAATTATTAAAAAAAAAAAAAAAAAAAAAAAGTGATCAGTTCTATGTTTATTTGCAAGAGCACCGATTATGGACAGCCGACAGCAATTGGAGTGCTTTATGTACCAAACAACATTTGTAAAAGTAACTCAATAGAGAAAATGAATAAATGGGTGCATACCCAGATACAATCAAGCCACAGGGGATGCACAAACTAGTGTTTCTTCATGCTGGTCCCAAGCCTGGATAAATGAAGAGGGTTATATCAGGAAGGGCATTTGGTGTAAAATTTTGCCAAATCAATATGCGGACAACAATACAAATTTCCATGCCGGATTGGTCGAGCCCCGGGTTAACAACCACCACTACCAGTACCAGTACGGTTAGCCAACAGGGTGCTGGTGGAAATTGGGCTATTGTTGGCCGATGGAGAAGGGGGGGGGGGCGGGGGGGGGTGGGGGGGTGTGACGTGTCTGGAGGCAAAAGGACAAGAGGAAGGTAAAGAGAGTGGAACTGAGGGTAGGAACTTTGAATGTTGGCAGTATGACTAGTAAGGGGAGAGAGTTACAAGATATGATGGAGAGAAGAAAGGTTGATATATTGTGCATGCAAGAGACTAAATGGAAGGAGTAAGGACAGGTGGATCAGAGGTGGATTCAAATTGTTCTATCATGGTGTGGATGGGAGGAGAAATGGGGTAGGGGTTATTCTGAAGGAACAGTATGTCAAGAGTTTTGGAAGTGAAAAGAGTGTCAGACAGAGTAATGATTATGAACCTGGAAACTGAAGGTGTGATGATGAATGTTGTTGGTGCATATGCCCTGCAAGTTGGGTGTGCGATCGAGGAAAAAGAAGATTTTTGGAGTGAATTGGATGAAGTGATGAACAGTGTACCCAAGAAACAGAAAGTGGTGATTGTAGAGGATTTCAATGGACATGTTGGTGAAGGGAACAGAGGAAACAAGGAAGTCATGGGTAGGTATGGTGTCAAGGAGAGGAATGAAGAAGGTCAGATGAAAGTGGATTTTGTCAGAAGGATGGACATGGCTGTGGTGAATACATATTTTAAGAAGAGGGAGGAACATAGGGTAACATACAAGAGTGGAGGAAGATGCACACAGGTAGAATACATCCTATGCAGAAGAGTCAATCTGAAGGAGATTGAAGGCTGCAAAGTGGTGGCAGCGAAAAGTGTAGTTAAGCAGTATAGGATGGTGGTCTGTAGGATGACGTTGGAGATCAAGAAGAGGAAGAGAGTGAGAGAAGAGCCAAGGATCAAATGGTGAAAGTTGAAAAAGGAATACTGCAAGGCTGAGTTTAGGGAGAGGGTGAGACAGGCACTGGGTGGTAGTGAAGAGTCACCAGACAGTTGGGAAACAACAGTAGATGTAGTAAGGGTGACAGCAAGAAGGGTGCTTGGCATGACATCTGGACAGAGGAAGGAAGAAAAGGAAACCTGGTGGTGGAATTGGGAAGTACAGGAGAGTATACAGAGGAAGAGGATGGCAAAGAAAAAAATGGGATAGTCAGAGAGATGGAGAAAGTAGAAAAGAGTACAAGGAGATAAGTCGCAAGTATCGAAGGCTAAAGAAAAGGCGTATGATGAGTTGTATGAGAGGTTGGACACTAAGAAGGGAGAAAAGGACCTGTACCGATTGGCTACACAGAGGGATCGAACTGGGAAAGATGTACAGCAGGTTAAGGTGATAAAGGATAAAGATGGAAATGTACTCACAAGCGAGGAGAGTGTGTTGAGTAGATGGAAAGAGTACTTTGAAAGGCTGATGAATGAAGAGAACGAGAGAGAGAAAAAAGGTGGGATGATGTGGAGATAGCGAATCAGGAAGTGCAACGGATTAGCAAGGAGGAAGTAAGGACAGCTATGAAGAGGATGAAAAATTAAAAGGCCATTGGTCCAGATGACATACCTGTGGAAGCATGGAGGTATTTAGGAGAGATAGCAGTGGAGTTTATAACCAGATTGTTTAATGTTAATCTTTGAAAGTGAGATGAAGCTTGAGGGGTAGAGAAGTGTACTGGTGTCAATATTTAAGAAAAAGGGGGATATGCAGGACTGTAGTAACTACAGGGGGATAAAATTGATGAGGCACAGCATGAAGTTCTGGGAAAGAGTAGTGGAAGCTAGGTTAAGAAGTGAGGTGATGATTAGTGAGCATCAGTATGGTTTCATGCCAAGAAAGAGCACCACAAATGCAATGTTTGCTCTGAGGATGTTGATGGAGAAATATAGAGAAGGCCAGGAGAAGTTGCATTGTGTCTTTGTGGACCTGGAGAGAACATATAACAGGGTGCCTCGAGAGGAATTGTGGTACTGTATGAGAAAGAAAGAAAGCTGCCTCCTGTCTTATGCCCAATAGTGCTGGTATATGCTGTGGCCTGTTGTGACCCCTAAATGTTAAAAATAGGTAGGAAAATAGATGGTTGAACATATGGTATTTGTATGTAGTGTAGAATGCAGAGCTTATGAGAATAAATTTAATTTATTACAATTGTGGTATTGTATGAGGAAGTCGTGAGTGGGAGAGAAGTATGTAAGAGTTGTACAGGATATGTACAAGGGAAGTGCGACAGTGGTGTAGTCTGTGGTAGGAGTGATAAATGCATTCAAGGTGGAGGTGGGATTACATCAGGGATCGGCTCTAAGCCCTTTCTTATTTGCAATGGTGACGGACAGGTTGACAGAAGAAATTAGACACGATCTCCGTGGATTATGATGTTTGCTGATGACATTGTGATCTGTAGCGATAGTAGGGAACAGGTTGAGGAGACCCTGGAGAGGTGGAGATATGCTTTAGAGAGGAGAGGAACGAAGGTCACTAGGAACAAGACAGAATACATGCGTGTAAATGGGAGGGAGGTCAGTGGAATGGCAAGTATGCAAGGAGTTGGCGAAGGTGGAGGAGTTTAAATACTTGGGATCAACGGTACATAGTAATGGGGACTGTGGAAGTGAGGTGAAAAAGAGAGTGCAGGCAGGGTGGAATGGGTGGAGAAGAGTGTCAGGAGTAATTTGTGACAGACGGGTATCAGCAAGAGTGAAAGGGAAGGTCTACAGGACAGTAGTGAGACCAACTATGTTATATGGGCTGGAGACGGTGGCACTGACCAGAAAGCAGGAGACAGAGCTTGTAGTAGCAGAGTCAAAGATGCTAAGATTTGCATTGGGTGTGATGAGGATGGAAAGGATTAGAAATAAGTACATCAGAGGGTCAGCTCAGGTTGGACGGTTGGGAGAAAGTCAGAGAGGTGAGATTGCGTTGGTCTGGACGTGTGCAGAGCAGTATATTGATATCCAAATCATATTATGTGATATCAGCTACTGTTAAATTCTGCTTAATACTTGTACATTTTTTATTTTTATACCATATTGAGGATTTGTTCTGTTCTGTGTATTGTATTGTCTCCCTTCTTTTTGACACCCACTGCACACCCAGTCTACCTGGAAAGGTGTCTCTTTTTGAACTGCCTTTCCCAAGGTTTCTTCCATTTTTTCCCCCTTCAATGGTTTTTTTGGGACTTTTTCCTTGTCTTCTTAGAGAGTCAAGGCTAGGGGGCTGTCAAGAGGCAGGGCCTGTTAAAGCCCATTGTGGCACTTCTTGTGTGATTTTGGGCTATACAAAAATAAATTGTATTGTATTGTATATTGGGAGAAGGATGCTAAGAATAGAGCTGCCAGGGAAGAGGAAAAGAGGAAGGCCTAAGCAAAGGTTTATGGATGTGGTGAGAAAGGACATGCAGGTGATGGGTGTAACAGAACAAAATGCAGAGGACAGAAAGATATGGAAGAAGATGATCCGCTGTGGCAACCCCTAACGGGAGCAGCCGAAAGAAGAAGAAGAAGAAGAAGGTGGTGCATACTCGTTTATGTCTATAATTTTGCATTACTGTACTGTGTTTTTGCGACTCTGTTCTGTAATATTGTAAACTCGGTGGCATTGTACACCCATCTCCTTCATTAAGAAGCCTCATTATTAATTCTGCTGCAGAAAACTCTCCTCCATACTGAACTAATAAAGTTTACGTATTAATAAAGAATGATAACTTATTTACTGTACAACCTTATTTTTGGCAGGTTCTGGATTTTTCACTACAACTGTAATGCTACTAACCACAGGATTTAGTGCAAAACTGTAGCAATCAGTAAATATTTGCCTTTTGAGTGTGTAATTGGAAAGCAACTCTCCGATGCCCTGTGTTGGAATAATTTTTTCTTCCAGGAAGGGAGACCAATCAATGAATAACATGCTGTAATGAGCAGAATTCAATTTAGGAATGGGCCACAAAATAAGCACAAACTAACCAGAACATTATTAATGTATTACTTTTAGAAAACCCTATTTTTATAGGGCTCTGAGGAGCATTCTTAAAATTGTCCAATTTCAGAGTTGAAAGCGCTGGGTTAGTGTGGACGAAAGATGAAAAAAGAAAAAAAAAAAAAAAGTTTTTAAATGAAAACATGGAAATGTGAAAAGGGCCTAAAACTAAGCCCAAAATCAACTGCTTTAGTAGTAAATAAATTGGTTCTTATTAAATTGGTTGAAGCAAAAACTTGCAATTACAGCAAAATTCCAGGTTGTAATTGAGTACCCTGATCTAGACGTTTATTGACCAACCTCCCATCAGCTGGAGATTTTTTTTTATTCTCTTCACTGTCCATCATAGCATCAGACCTTGACTGTTTACCATTATAACTACTAAAATCTTAAAAACTAAAAATAGTTAACAATAATTTCAGTTAGGCACAATTCCATTAGGAACTGTTCCATTTTTAGATTTCTCGCTATTTTTACCTATTACTCATTTAAATTCTTGTAAGGCATTCTGAGCTACCCTTTTTGCATGAATATTTACTTTTTGACTGGGAAGAGGTGGGTCTTCAGTTCAAAAAGTCAATTCTATGCATTACACATGAAAACCTTGAGCTTAAATATTTTCTTTGACCACCACTAAACTACATGGGGTAAGAACAGTTGACCCTTGTGATTCATGGGTTTACAATTTGCAGATCAGCGAATAAGTAAATAAACGTTTTGCAACCTACTGCAGAAAACTACAGATGACACACGTAGGCTATAAAATATAAAGAAAAAATTAAAATATATGCAATATTAATCATTTTTATGATTTGCTACCATAAATTTACACAGAATAAAATTATTTGCCCCCTCTCTCTCTCTCTCTCTCTCACCAGCTCTGCTTTTTCTGACCTGCAGCTGCAGACAGCATAGCTACCACCCTGAGCTTCTCCAGCCTTCCTCCATCCTCCACCATCTACCCTTTGCCCGATTCGGCAATTGTCTTCTCCGTTTCCACTTTTGGTTCGGTTCTCTGTCCTTTTTTCTGAGTTGACCCTGCTCCCTTTAAATGGTCTGTATCATGCTCAGCTGGAACCTGCCTAATTGCTGTGCTGATGTCACCTGGCAATCATTAATCATCTCTCCGGCCAGCAAATGCATGTTCTACACCAAACCAAGCTGAAACATGGGATGTATCACCAATAAAAAAAGATTAAATAGTTAAAGCAACATTGCACCTTCACTCCCACCTCACAACAAAGTGAGCAGAGATGCAAAGTTGCTTTAACTTGGTGGAGTATTCTTTTAATCAAGCATAATTTAAATGCCTAATAAACATTCATAAATCAAAAAGAAAACAAACTGCATGCAATCTAATTAACAAATACATATGCAAATAACCTAATAAAACTAATGCGTATAGTCAAAACAACACTTTTCTTCCTTTAAACATTTACAAAAAAAAATCATAGTAATAATAAGTTAGAAACTAAGAATATACAAGGAAAAATAATTTTAAAAAATAGCAGAGAACAGAAAAGTATTAAAGAATCAGTTTTCTTAAAAAAGTGTTTTAATTAATGAACTTTAATAAAAAGACACGATTTTGTTATTAAATGTGCTTTACCTCTTATCCATTGGCTTTTATCCTGATGAAGATCAAGGGCTGCCAGGGATTTCTTAAATACAACTAGGAGCTAAAGCAAGACAGAGCAAGTACCAACTGTTGAGAAGGAAGGAACAAAAAAATTAAACCATTAGATGATTTTATTTATATATCTGTATAATTTAAAATTCACCCTACATAAAACCGTCATAATACAGCAATAGCAAAAAGCAATTTACAAAGCAGTTCAAACTACAAAATAAAATAATACAAAATAAAATAAGTTTTTTTTTTTAAATCATTTAGTTAATTGATTATTTTCATGTGTTTTTGTAATTGTTGGCACTACAGTACTTAAATGCATATGGATCAGACTAAAAAGAACAAAGTCAAGGAAAGAAAGAGACTGTGAGGAAGGGTGAGGAACAGAAGGTCACTGGAATCAGACTGGGTAAAAAAAAAAAAAAAAAAAGGATAGCAAACAGTCATAGGACGCTGTGGAAGAGGCTAGAGTGGCCACAGGAGTACAGCCAAGGCGAACCTGACTTCTAGGGATTTTCTGTTGGTGCAGATCGCAAGGTGCAATTGGCACAATTTGTTTAAAGCAGGGTGCCACCAAAACGATGTATTTTCAAAGTAGGGTTGCTAAGCCACTAGCTTCAGCAAATCGGTACTCTTCCTCAATTGGGAGTTACTAGGTATTCCTCCAAGGGAGGAATAGGATTTCAGACCCCAATATATGGAAGCTTCCCAAAAACAGACTTGTCATTAATGGGCATAAAGTACAATTTACATTAGGCACTGGGCCCCAAGTGACATTATTTAACGAAAGTCTCTTTAAGCTCCTTGGCGTTAGCTCTGAGCTTAACTCAGGTTTGGGCTTCTATGTAACAATAGTTTAAACATCATCCCAAGCCCGACTTGGGTTTATGATGCACTTTACAGCGTTAATCCCAGAATAAACCTCAGGACAGTATTCTGTTGCAATCTAGTGGATGAAATGACATAATGATGCAAAAAACTCACAAATATTTCTATGCACTCAGCTACTTTATGGTAACTCATCAGTATTTATTAATTGAACAGCACCTTGTCAACTAAGTGAAAAGCAGCAAAGCCGGTTTCAGAACAAACTGAGTATGAAACATTGCTTGAATCAACCAATAGTGCTGAAGCTGTGAATTGGTTTCACTGTCGATTTCAAAGTCCAATGACAACTGTCATTATCAATACCAGCGCACAATGTTCTATGTGCTTAACAGTGCATGTGATGTTTCCTCGGTGCCAGTGAACTTAATGACTGCTTCAATTGTAAATTGTTCATAAACTACACTTAAACAGGCACAGTGGTACTCTACGCTGGGTCTGCCTGGCTGATATCAACAGGTGGAGGTTGTTTCAGAGGACTATGAAAAGACTGCATTTACAACTACACTCAGACCATACTACATTTAATTCATTTCGGCTTGTGTAGTAGCCCAGCAACATTTCAATGATGTTTAGGGGACAAGGTCAGTGAATCTTTATTTTGTACAACTTGATGATGTTATTTATTCACTGTATTTTGAGACCCATTTGCAGCATTTTTGAAGCAATGCTTGAATGACTAGCCCACCATATATTAAAACTTCAAACAGCTAAATGCCGTGCTTCTCTGACACTAGTGAAATATCTAGGCCATGTTGGGAGTCAAAAGGGGCATCACCAGATCCTGAAAAATTAGCTGTAATAAAAGAATCGCTGCCAAAGACTTCTGTCAGGCAAACTTCTTTTCTGAGGTTTGCAGGATATTATATACAACTGATACACTATTCAGCAAAAATTGCAGCCCCGGTGAGGGAATGCAGGTTCCTGAGGAGTGAAGTGGGATCAAGAAAAGACATTTTTGGTAGAAGCCAGGCCTTGGATGGATAAGTACTAGTACCAATTGTACCACGGCCAGTATTTCCAATAGTCTCTAGGGAACTTGCTCAAGAAATTGGTGATCAATCTCTGTTTGGAGAGGAATGTGAGTGGATGGGGCCATTGAGACAAAAATGAGGAATCCTCCCGTTGAGGTTTTGTGAGGAATTTTGAAACCTGGAATGACCGCCTTTAAGTGAGGTGGGAAATATCATGGTTAATATGAGGCACAGAGGGTTTTTTTCTCAAGTTTATTTAGTTGGATGGAGTGGATTAGCACTTCGTGGTGTTGTGATTTTTTTTTTTTTTTTTAAATCACTTAATTAAATCGATTCCTTTCATGTGTATTTGCAAGAGCTTGCACTATTTAACTAGCTGGGGATCAGACTAAAAACAAGTCAAAGAGACAGAAGGTTGCTATATCTAGATTGGAAAAGGGGGTGGGGATGGGAGGACAAGAAGCAGCTGTAGGTCAATGTGGAAGAGGCTGGAGTGGCCACAGGGGAACTGCCAAGACTTATCTGACTACCAGAGATATTCTGTTTTGGTGTGGATCATAACCTGCTATCAGCACCTATATTTTTTTTTTTTAAAAGCAGGACATCACCAAAATTAAGTGGAGTATTTTTGAAGCGAGGGTGCCAAGCTGCAGATGTTGGCAAATCTGCACCCTCCCTCAATTTAGTAGTTGGTGGCTTAAATTTAGCTATTCATATACCACCCTGGTAAAGGGGTTTATGGGCCTGCTCCCAAGAGTCACTGAGTGCACATTTCTGGTTCCCAAATTTGAACAAAGGGATGTGTGTGTGTTGGAGGGGCAATAGTGCAAAGAAAGAAAAGTAATAGTATTCCTGTTCAGTGGCCCTAGTGTTCATAATTCACAGGTGGCACAGCTGACATTTTTATTTCTGTTGACACAAGCTCTTCTTACACAGTGAGCAGGTGATCTCCTTGGGCCATTTACTTCAAATACATTTTTAGCTTTATTGCATTCTTAAATCAATATATTAAAAATAAATGACATTCGTTGTTAACTGTTCAGAACCAGAAAAGAACAAGAAAAACGGTGTTCTCTGCTTTCAGTGTAAATGATTTAGAGCAACAGGGCCATGTTTAGCTGTTAAAATAAACTGAACTGGACATGGATTGCTGTTATCTTAAATATTCATGTTGGGCTTAGCAGGTGAAACTGTAGTTTATTGATTAAGATAGGTGCAGGTCATGCTTTTCTTATAAATGCATATGGCCATTTTTACTAAAATGCTTTTATTAGTGCAAAACCAGCAAAGTTAAAGCGTCTTTTCTTTACATAACGCAGCATTGTGCAGTTTCCCTGCGATCAACTTTACACTTACGGTTTCTGCTGAAGTTCGTAGTCCTTTTTACAGAAATCATAATGCAAACATCATTTAAATCAAGATTGCAATAATAAAGCGCACAATTACAATACCTTGAAAATGAGTGTCAATGCCAATACAGTTTTACAGTTAAATCGTAGGGTGTAGCCCAAAGCAAAATACAAAGATAGCACATTCTAAACACTGCTATGTTGCTTAACAACTACTCCATAATAACTCAGTAGATCAAAATCATTACTAACCAGAAGCAGAGCCCGCTTGTGAACGGGGGTCTTCAGTGGTTTCGCTGCTCGTTCTTCCTTCTTGCCCCAGTTTCTTGCCAGTATTGTTTTCTAGCTCGGTTCACTACAAGCCACTGATCTTCCTCAAGCCGCTTCTTGTGTCCGGGCACAACACCAGTTTCTCTATCTGAAAGTGTGCACTGAAAAAGTGGTAGCGTCACCGAAGAAACTAGACAGCAATATACACTTAATTTTTAGCAATCTAATACTGGTTCGGTTTTGTTAGGTTTAAAAGTCTAAACCAACGCCACACAGTGAACCTCGAGCAGCTTCCTGACACAGCTTCGCTCCACGACAGTTTGTAAAAGGCAGCTGATCCTATTGGTAGGCTCTCCACCAATAACTGCACAGCGTCTCTAGCCATCGTCCAATCAAAATAATATGCGCCAAACAGCTCCTGGGCAACCAAGAACTAGTGAACGCGAAATTCCTGCGTGTTTGCCGTTGAAAAATATGCATTTAAAGTGATCGCCGTCCTAAAAGAAAGCAATTCTCTGTTTCACTTTTACTTTTCATAGCCGGACGACTAAATTCTCCTCTGGCACTGCATTAAAGGCTTTCTAAAAGTTAACCCATTTAACAAAATATGCTCAATTTTTATTAAATATATCAAATTTTATTATGCTTTAAAAACCTCAAACTGTCAATTAATGCAGTTACCGGTTATCAACATATTATATATTTTTCTTTAAAGGTCTCTTTTTGCATATTTAGTACAGTCAGTCAACATAGCATACACATCTTTAGAATATGAGAAGAAAAGAGTTAAATATTAGAGCAGAACCATATAAATGCTTAAAGTGTTAACTAAATACTAGGGTAGATCTACAAGCATGATTTTACAGTATAACTGAAGAATGCCCACTCAAACACAGAAAGAAAGTGCAACTTCCATTCAACAATATAAAGACACTGAAAAGTGAACTGAACAGTCCTGCTTCACTCTCTCAGAATATGGAACCAATGTAGAAAGCATTTTAAGATGGAGAATCTTTTATCTGTGGCACCTCTGCAAGAGAACCACCTTTTTCACCCTTCAAAAATATATGCAGTTTTTAATATTTGGAAAAGATTTGGGATTAAATTACTTAGAGATCTTTATATAGACAACATCTTTGCATCCTATGAACAATTACATTCCAAATTAAACTTTCCAGCAACACATTTCTTTCACTATCTTCAAATTAGAAACTTTGTTAAACAGAACCTGCCCGATTTTCCTCATCTCGCACCCTCCTCTATGCTGGAAAAAATATTGCTCAGTTTCAAGGACTCAGACAGCATTTCTGCAATATATAAAATTATTTTACAGTCCCTCCCTTTCAAAGACCCAAGAGGACAATGGGAAAAGGATCTCTCACTTAACATATCAGAAAAGGAGTGAAGGGTGGCAATGCAGAGAATTCACTCGTGCTCCACATGCGCAAAGCATACAATTATTCAACTCAAAATTATATATCGAGCACATCTGTCTCGCTTATAACTGTCCAAAATATTTCCAGGGCAAGATCCAACCTGCGAACGCTGCAATCAAGTCCCAGCCTCACTGGGTCACATGTTTTGGGCCTGCACCAAATTAACAACATTCTGGACAAAAAATTTTAAGTGCCTTTCAGACAGCCTTGGTGTCACAATCCCTCCTAACCCATTAACAGCTGTGTTTGGGGTTCTTCCAGATGGGCTCAAAGTGGAGAAGGACAAACAAACTGTGATTGCCTTCACTACACTATTGGCATGCAGACTTATTCTGCTAAATTGGAAGAATCCTAAGTCTCCTCTTTTAAGTAAGTGGGTAACTGATGTTTTATACTATTTGAAATTGGAAAAAATCAAATTCTCACTTAGAGGATCTGTGCAGAACTTTTTCAAAACCTGGCAGGATCTAATCAATAATATTTTAGAATATGCTTTTAAAGCACTGAGGAATGTAGAGAAAAACCAAGCAAAATGACACCTTTTATTGGCTAACTAAAAAGATTACAATCAAGCTTTCGAGGCAACTCAGGCCCCTTCTTCAGGCAATTCTCTTCACATTTCTTTTTCTTCTCCATTTATCTTTATCTGCCTATTAAACTCATTAATTTATGTATTTTTACAACCTTTAAGTTTTACTCCGTTGGTCATGCTCTCTTTCTCAGGGGTGGGGATTAATTTGTTTTAAATCCTATTTTTGTAAAAATTGATCTATTTGTATGGAATAATTACAATAAAATCAATAACATGTAAATAAATAAATAAATAAATAAACTTCGAAAAGTCATTGACCAGTCTGTTACCAAAGAGGTAGGTAGGCAGACATTATTATCCCAGGGGTAAATTTGTTAAAAGATGTGCAAGGTTTATTCCTTTACAGATGAAAAATATCCTAAATGGGAAAAAATGGATTTAGCAATTAAGAGAAGCACATTTTAGGAATAATGCTATATAGAAACCAAACCCTTATAGTTATAAATTGCATGAAACATGCTATAGATGTCAACCCTTTGGCAAACAATTCTTTGTTCTTGTGGGAGGGTAAGTCTATCACACACTTTATTTAAGTGGATTAGATAATCAACATCAGAAAAGAAAAATGCAAATGTGTTCTAAATGGGGTTTATAAAGAGAAGGTCCTCAGTATTTCTGTCATCCCTTTTTTGGTGGAAGCTTGATACAAGCCCATGCTGACCACTGCAATTTGAAATTTTGGATCCAGTGGTGGAATTGCACTTTACACTGAGAGTGATGTCAACTTGTCAGTGTGTTGCTGGACACCACATCGGTAAGAGTAAAGAAGTTATGGCTTATGCACTCACTGTTGAAGAATGTATGGGAACACTCCAGCATTGCAGATGGTGCTAAAAATCAAATGTTGTGATGATCAGCACAGATCTTGCACATAATTGAAGTACAATGGATTCATTTAGTGCATTCGATTGTGTTGTTAATGAAACATGTAAGGACTCTAATTGTCCAAGTTCACATACTGTAAAATAGAGACTGGAGTGACATTATGCATTATGTGTTTCTGTGTATGGTGGTGTGAATGGGGGGTGGGGGTGCAGATTTTCTTGCCTAAGGCACTAAATAGGTCAAAAACAGCCCTGGAAGAAACCCAAGCAACCTTCGCCAAGAGCGTCAAGCCATTTCAGATTCTCTCTTCTCCATTGGCTTGTGGAACTGGCAGCCAGAGGTCAACAAATCAGACTTTTTTCCAGCTTTCGCCACCCAAAGGGGTCTCCAACTGGTGGCTCTGACACAGACATGGATTCAGCCAGAAAACACTGTGACACCAAAAGCACTTTTCTCTGCTTTGAACTTCTCCCATTCCTGCTACTCCACTGGTAGGAATTGGGGAATAGGTATTCTTACATCTAAGAGCTGGAAATACACCCTTCTAGGTAATGTATTCCACTTCACTACTTTAAAATACAATGCTATTACTGTCTCCTACCAATTAACATAACCAATGTTGTTGTTTTGCACACTCCAGGGTCCCTCATGATCTTCCTTGATGAGCTGGATTGACTACTCTCTTCCTTCCCTGATGACGACAGCCCACTTCTAATTCCTGTGGACCTGAATATCCTTCTGTACAGCCCTTCTGCTGCTGACTTTCTTCATTCAATATGAAGGTCTCACACCCTAACCACTCACAAGGTTGGCAATCTGCATGTCCTTGTTCTCTCATACAACTGCACTCCCACAAATGCAACTGTCACTTTTCTACACATGTCTGACAACTTTCTCATTCAGCTCTCTCTACTGATCCCTTCTTCTCAAACTACTCCTCCCTCCACTATAGCTTTCTGCTGCTCCTCTGCTCCTTTTCTCCTACCCAGTTTCTCTTCCATAGTCTCCTCTGCTGTCCCTCCTCCTGAACACTTCTCCTCACTCCACACTAACATTGCCACAGACACCCTATGCTCCACTCTGTCCTCCTGTCTTGACAATGTTTGTCCTCCCTCTTCCAGGCCTACACGCAAAAGACCTTCCTTTACCTGGCTTTCCAAAAAACACCCCGTAATCAACGGACCAAACTCAGGACAGCCAAAAAGAAATAAGGGAAGTCAAAGGCTCAATCCCTTCTTGCATCCTTTTCTTCAGCTACCACAAATGCTAAGGTAAGGTTTCTTCATCAGTATAAGGCAGGGTACTCAAACTCCGGTCCTGGAGGGCCACAGTGGCTGAAGGTTTTCATCAGGTCTTCTGAAGCTCTGCTGAAGTGATGATTGAGATCTTGGTCACTTCTCTGACCAATGCTCTTTTTACTCAGTTTCTTAGTATGGCCTAATGGCAAGGTCTAAGCAGATATCTACTGGTTTCAAATGTCTCCAATTTCCCAATTATTTTAGCCATTGTGCTACTTGGAACACTTGGAGCTTTAGAGATATTATCATACTCTTACACTGATCTACACCTCACCATGGCAGGTTTATCCATTGTAAATAAGAGACAAGACACGTATAAAGGTTTGGGGTTTTCCGGCCCTGTATACTGCAACAAATGAGCGAAAGTAGATTGATACATAAATTCGTAGATCTAACAGAGACTGCCAGAATGGTGGAATGGGGGAAGATTTATGATGAGGGACCGGAAATGAAGAGTGATGCATGCTGGGAAGGAACCGAGATGAATTCTGGGATTGATGACGTCATCAGGACTCGACAGAGGGTGGGCGGAAGTGGTGATGCATGTTCAGGAAATCATAGCAGGATCATGGCGGTGGTGCATCTTTCTTTCTGCAGAAAAAGAGAGAGAGGTTAGTACTCTGCCAAGTTCCTCTGGCATGTGCTTTCACGCTAACGTTTAGGTCCTTACGTGGCCCCCTAATCGCACGTGCATGACACCATTTAAAACAAATCTACATCACAATGAAATGTAGAGAAGGTGAGAGGGTCTGACTGCTTTCTGAATACACTGTATACAATGAAATGCATACACTGTATACTAATACTTTTAATAGCTAACCTTTATTGGATTGCTTAAAAAGACTAGTGATGATGTATTGGCAGTTCAGAAAAGTAAAAAAAAAAAAAAAATCAGAGACTTACTAGTATATATATGGAGTGTTAAGTAAACCACTTAATGCTGCACCTCAGAAAGTCCTGTGTGACCAGACGGGGGCGCTCCAACCACCCAAACCTGACACAAGCAGACACCAAGGCACAAGTTCCAGCTCAGGATACACTTTTATTCATGTGGGGAATCACTTTTCCGTCATTCCCCACAGTAGCACAGTACAAAGTTCCAATACAGTACAAATCACAGTACTTTCTTCTTTTTCTTCATCTCTGTCTGTCTCTCTCTTTTCTTCACCTCCACTCCTCCTCCAGCAAGCTTTTTCCACCTCCCTCCTGACTTTGGCTCTCAAAATAGTGGTCTTTTATTCTCCTTTTATTCAAGTATCCAAGAGTACTTCCAGTGTTGGCAGGGTCCGCAGGCACAGGGCTGTCCACCTCCAACTCCCATGAAGCTCTACGGGAATCCATAGCACTGCTGCAACCAAGGAGGGATGCCACCCAGTGACCTGGGGGATGTAATGCCCTCAGTCCACTCTCTCCCCCAGTCCTTTCACAATAACCAAATGTCTTGATCATCGGCGACACCTGTTTAGAATTGTCCAAAAAGGGCAAACAGGTGTCATTAATTTTGTTATATGCTTCTTACCTGTTTTCTTTTGTAAATACTAAAAGCCATTGTTTTCTTTCACATTGCATAACAAGCCTATACCCTTTATTAAAATCAGAGGATCTGAAGCCTTTCTGTGCAGCTTTGAGCAAAATGCAAGAAATAGCTGTGGACTATGCACCAGTCTATTGCAATGCCCAATCACGCAGACACCCATGTGTGATGTGCTGAAAATTGTCAATTAACCTAACAATCATGCATTTGAAATATCGAAAGAAAACCTGAAGACACACAGGACACATGTACACTTCACACAGAGAGCGACAGAGGCATCATTTGAGAACAGGGTGCTGAATCTGTTTGTTAGGAGCAGAAATATAACTTTTGAACATAAGATAATCAGACCCACTTAATCCAATCAAGGAAGGGCTGCAGTGGCCTGTCCCTGTTTTTATATCTATGATTCTGAATGCTGACAAAAGGTGGTGTTGTAGCATTATTAGCAAATGAAGACAAAGATGAGCAGCAGAATAATTAACTACTGCTACTGTAGCATACAGGATCTCTGCAATTGTGTTTTATCATGGCTAAACTAAGTAAAAATATTTACTGCACTGCTGGGAGAGGCCTACTGTGTCCTGCTGTTGGAAGAAGAGGATTCAGAAATGCATAGTACAAAAAATAAATACATGAAGAAATAAGTGTTCGAAATGTGAAATTAAAGCAGTAAAAGCAATAAAAACTTTTATGGTTGACATAAAAGTAAAAAAAAAAAAGTTTCCTATTGCTTATTTCTGAATCAATGGGCTAAGGGCAAAAAAGTCACTTAATTTAATTAGATATTGCAGTAAAAGCAGGAATATAGAATTTATTTAGATTTCAGTTGGGAGGCAATAAAGCAGCCACAAGGGGGCACTCACATGCAACATTGAGAGCCAATGAGAGAAACCTAACAAGCAGGCTGATGCTAGAAAAAGAAAGAGAGATGGAGAGACCACAAAAATAAAAGCAACAATCATTTCAAGATTATTTGATTCATTGTTAAACAAAGGCAGAGTAGGTGACAAATAAAAAATGGCACGTTTTTAAGCCATTCCTGTACAGGTTTGGCTTTGTGCTTAGGGTCATTATCTTGCTACAAAGTAAGACTTGTTTACTTCGACCAGTGTTAACCTGTGCTTGATGCTGTTGTCCTGTCCAGGGTTGAGCTGAGTCGGGAGGAAGGGTGGCAACGCGTCTGGGAGTGGAGGATTATTGGTTATTGTATTGTATTGTGAGTTATATGAGTATTGTGGAGTGTAGGGCGCTTGGTGCACATTATTATTATAAAATAAATAAATACTTTTATCTGGTGTCTGGCGTCTGATCTGAGGGTTCAAGGGGACGACAGCGCCCCCTATCTGTCACTATATATATATATATATATATATATATATATATATATATATATATATATATATATATATATATATACTGTATACATTATAGCTGGGAATCGATAAAAAAGTTAATTAACCTATATATATAGATTAATCACGATTAATTATATCTAACATTAAAATATGTTTTTATGATTTTCCTAATTAAACATGAGTTTTTAACAAAATACTGCTTGAGCAAGTACAAGGTGAATTTGTATGTTTTCCCAAAAGGCAAGTTGAAAAGAAGGCAATAAGAAGTTGAGGCCAATGTTTTAATTTTCAAGTTGGCATACCATATGAGACACAGTCGTGTCAAAGTAAAAAATAAACTTTCAAAAACGTCTGTTGACTTTGAATGCATTGCTGCAGACTAATTTAATTGAAAGAGTAAGCATCACTTAAATGGCATATATTAAAACCTGTTTTAAAACTCCGTAAATACTATCCTCAATTGTTCATCACCATAAATAACTTGATAATTATACTTTACAGGTGTTTTTCAACTAGTGTGCAATGGAAGTAACAGTGTAGTGCCCCTGGGTCTTGACCTGAAAGAGACACGCTTCTCAGGTGGTCGAGACCTGTCCAAGGAGGATGGGACTACCTGGAGAAGCCGACATAAAAAAACAGCTCTGTGATCACCGTTTCGCAGACACAGAACTTAGAGGGTACTTTAGCCGCCAGGAGTAGTGCATGTTTACCAGTGACTTTTGCAGAGCCAAGGGACGGTGGGCATATGAGTTTCCTCTGACCCCAGGACAGTGGAGTGAAGCACAGAGAGCCTGCATGAGTGGGCAAAGGGACGAAACAACTGGGAAATGCATCCAAAGTGCACACTATGTGACACACTGCGTTTTTTTTTTGCTGACCCTGTCTCACCCTTTCAGACAGTTTAGTATGTATAAGAGATTTAATGCTTTTTTGGTTGGTAAAGTTGTGCTGTGCCTTGGGGTTTTTTTGGGTTTCAAAAAGTGTGTCACCACAGAAAAAGGGTTGGAAAACCCTGCTTTTCCTACACCTTTGTTCCTGGCATGCTAAAAAGATCTCCATAGCCGCTATCTTAAAAACTGGATGGTTATTTTGCACTCTTTACGAAGATAAGGGTGTTTTAGTCACCTTATGTTTATCACCTGAACTTGAGACACACTGCATTTTGTGTTTATTTTTCAGGGCGAATAAATTATCCAGTTTTGATTTAAAATTATAATGGTGATACATAAATTGCCCACCAGAATCACTGGACAGAGCTACATTCATTTTTGTAAAAAGCTTCAATTCAGAACATGACAACCAATGATTTCCATTTTCCATAACTCCACTACTCATTTTGGTGCAGGACTTCAGAACTTCTGCTTGATGAGTCTGTCCAATATGTTTACATGTTTTACAGGTGAGACTCTGCTCTGGCCACTAGATGGAAAGAGAGCTCCACTATTACTCCATTTTCCTTTAGCCCAGTCTGCTTTTCAAACAAGAAAAGAAGCAACAGTGGATTTTGAGAAACATTTTATATGCAGTAATCACTGGCTGCTGATTTGGTATTTGCAAGTATAGCCTCTTGATTAAGCTGTTGGGATACAACACAGAAGGGTAATGAGTCAGTCACTCCATAAAGTCAACATCTGACTATACACTAGTCACTAAATCAGCAGTGCACCAATGTGACTGTCAGGTGCTTCAGCTAAAACAGTGAAAAACTTTGCTTTTTTATTTTCTGCTTTTAGGTTTTGCCTCTGAAAACGTTTAACCTTAATTAGGTTATAATTTCCAGAATTTAGTTTAGTCCTGACGGTGGCGCAGTGGTAGCGCTGCTGCCTCAGAGTAAGGAGACCTTGGGTTCGCTTCCCAGTTCCTCCCTCCGTGGAGTTTGTATGTTCTCCCTGTGTCTGTGTGGGTTTACTCCGGGTGCTCCAGCTTCCTCCCAAAGTCCAAAGACAGGAAGTGCATTGGTGATTCTAAATTGTCCCTAGTGTGTGTGTGTGTGTGCCCTTCGGTGGGTGGCACCCTGCCCGTGGTTTGTTCCTGACTTGCGCCCTGTGTTGGCTGGGATTGGCTCCCTGTGTTAGGATATAGCAGGTTAGACAATGACTGACTGGCTGACTTTAGTCCTGCTTCTCTGGATCAGGCAGCACTTTAGGATTTTATATAGCTTTTAGCAAATTCTGTATCTGGATAAGATATTGAGATAGCATAGCTATCACCTAATGAAATGAGCCAGAAAGGTTGAATGATCAGTTTCTGTCTATCAAATGGCTTAAATTTTATAATCTATCAAACATTAATACAGTACTCTTGTATGATGGAAAAGACATTTAACTGGAAAAAAATAATTTCTGTCATCTATTGCATCCATCTTCTATATATCTGCCATTATTTACAAGGCATTAAAGTTCATTAATAGTAAAGGATGCAACCTGTTTTGATATAATGGGCTCTGGGCAGTATGGTGGCCTACTGGTTAGAGATAAATTATTTATTTATCTTTTGTATACTATTTATTCATTATTATTCTTATCTAAATGAAATTTGTTTTTCTTTGTATGTAATTACTTACATGTTTTGAAGCACTTTGAGATACATTCTTTGTTTGAAAATGTACTAGAGAAATGAACGTTGTTGTTCCCTCACATATTTGGCATCCTGGGTTTAAGTTTTTTCATGGCAGTTGATTGTGTGGAATTTGTATTAGAATGTTAGTAAAATTTGTACAAATCATTTAGTCCAACAAAGTTCACCAATCCCATTCACCTAAATTCACCAAATTAACTTCACATTGAGTTTTGAAGGTCTCTTATGTTATGACTAGGAGTCCCAATGCACTAAAGTCTCCAAAATACTTCCAAAAATGCCCACTAGAGGGGGATATCACCATCAAACCCCGGCTAGTAATAAGGGCAAACACAGAATCATAAAAAATAAGAAATGTATTTTTTGCAAAAATGCTCTGAAACAATGGAGTTGCCTTAAAGGAAATCAGGGTGAATGAAGTCCAAAAACGAAATCTAAAGATGTAAACAAAAACAGAGCAATTGGTCAAAAATCCAACTATACACAAAAACAATTAAAAAGCACAAGTAAACTCACCACTGCCAGGCATGTTCAAAATGAGCCACCAGATTGTCCCCACCTCTTGAGAGACCGCCCAAAAGATCATTAGGAGCGCAATAAAGGCAGCTTTAAAACATAGAAAAAATGAAAAATAAAGAATGATGCACATAAACAACACAAATCAAAGTAAAAAGAAGCATAACAAATGAATTTGAACCCCAGCCAGGGGAGGAACTGTGGCTGAGACATGACACGTCCAGCTTTTTACCAAACTACAAAGCTACTTGATAATGTATGATTGTCTGTGTTAAAAAAAAAGAAAAACCTTTCTAAAGTTTGTGTGAAATTTACCCAAAACTAACAACTGTGGCCCCATATTTTTGTTGAACCTATTTTAAAGTAACAGCCTTGATCCACTGTGCTAATAATTTTAAAAAATTCAGTCATGTCACCTCTTTCTTCATATTCTACCTGTGTCTACATTGGATTTTCTCAGGATATCCCACTTTTCCTTGGCGTTAAGTTGAGAGACGATTGCGTCAGCCATTTTGAGTGAATACATTGACTGGTCTGAAAGGAAAAAAAAGTTAGCAGAAGTTAAGAGGAATGTGAGACATCAAGTTGCTACAGTACAGCATCACTGGGGTTGACTGTAGCACAATGGCCAGTAAATGTAGAGTGACTTATTCTTCCTCTTCATTTTTTCCCTCTTCTATAGGGATCGATGTGCTTGATCAAACCTCTCCAAACATATCAGTCCTGCACCTGCTCCTGTGTCAAGTCCTTTTCCTTAAGATCTTCTTTTTCTTTACCTTTCCACCTTTGGTTTGGCCTCATTCACTTTCTCTTCCCCTGCACTTCCATTCCCAGTAGCTTTTCAATTGCTCTCCCTGAAGGTTAACTTCTGAATCGTGACCATCATTAAACCTCATATATTGTCTTCTTTCTATTTACCTTCATTCTTCAGTCTTCCAAAGCACTTCTCCATTCATTAAAATTTCATCTCCTCTTCCTCTTTACTGATGCTACACACCAAAACGTCATTAGCAAAAGCCGGCACCGGGGGATTGGTCTGTTATCCAATAACTCAACACATCCATAATCAGATCAAAGTGATAAGGACTTAAAGAATAATCCTATTGCAGACCTACTCTAACTGGGATCTTGTCTGTTACCCCAACACTGCTATTAACCTGAGTCCTCACTCCCTCATACATATACTGGACAATCCTAACATTCTTCTGTGGTTCTCCTTTCTCTGTCATGCAACTCAGGATCGCTTGACGTGGCACTCTATCATGTACCAGCACCAAATTGGGTTGTTTTCCCCCCTGGTGGTTAGATTAGGTACAGTACAATGTCTGGATGCAACATGGATTGGGTGAGAAATAGGGCAGCAGGAGTTCAGTGTGAGTAAACCAATTTAGTCAGTATCAGTCTTACCCTGAATATTGTGCTGGTCTGTTGCAGGGATTCGGGTAAGGCTGAATTGTTCAGTGGTGCTCACTTCAAAATTCAAATATTAAAATAAAGAATTGTCCTCATGTAGAATTCTTTGAAACAACTTGATAGTTGTGCTTTTTTGTGCTTTTTTCATTCATGTCAGTTTAGTTTGTCTTTTATAGCACCCTTAAAAAATCCGGAAATTCACAAAGATACAAATGATATATACATATTGTACAGGTCCGGTGTCCGGGGTCAAGAGTCCACAGGTCAAATTGCCTGCTGAATCTCCTGGTTTTTTTTTTCCCAAAACAAACACTTGTCTCAAATTAGAGTCCTCCAAACACCTCCTGCAATGACTTTACTTTCCTATCACCCCATAACATAACCTGCTCTATGGAAATATGTTTAAAATTCTACACTGATTGAGAACTGCAGCTGTCCTGAGCTGTCATTTCTGCTTCTCATTCTTCCAATGCCAATATGGGACCAGGTAGTGTCATCAAACTTGGCAAGAAGTATGCATAAGCCTTAAACTGGATCAGAACATGAATTGACCTGGCATTCAGTCTTACCCCTTTCATCTTAGGACCAATATATCAATGTTTGCCAAGTCAAACCATTCCTTCCTAAATGTGGCACAACTAAAGAACAACTGTATATGCTGGGTCATTTCAGGAAGGGCACGCACACAAAGTGAGGGTCTAATTAATACAATCATGACATGAGGTATCAGTGAAGGACCTATTTCTCTTCAGATGAATGTTTGAAAGGATACACTAATATACTAATATGAGAGACTCACTTCTCCTGCTTCAGATTTATCTTTGTGAACTTTCTGAGAAACCATTAGAGAACAGCAATGAGGTGATGCTGGATATGTTGATCAAAAGATGCATTCAAGATAATGAAAGATCTGTGGACAAGATTTGTGGCATATAAAATTTAATGCAAGTAAATGTAAAGTACACATAGGAAGTAAAAATGTTAGGTTTGATACACAATGGGAGGTCTAAAAATCAAGGGTACACCTTATGGGAAAGATTTAGGAGTTGTAGTGGACTCTATGCTATCAACTTCCAGACAGTGTTCAGAAGACATTAAGAAGGCTAACAGAATGTTAGGTTACACAGTGCCTTGATGTGTGGAGTAGTAGTCCAAGGAGGTAATGCTTAAGCTTTATAACACACTGGTGATGCCACATCTGAATTACTGTGGACAGTTTTTTCTCCAGGCTACAAAAAACATAGAAGCACTACAAAAAAGAGAATAACTAGAATATCTATTCCAAACAAGAATAACTAGGCTGATTCCAGGGCTATAGGGAATAAATTATGAAGAAAGATTAAAAGAGCTGATCCTTTTCAATTTAAGCAAAAGAACACTAAGAAGTGACATGATAAGTGTTTAAAATAATAAAGGGAATTATTACAGTGGATTAAGACTGTTATTTTAAAATGTGTTCATCAAGAACACAGGGACACAGTTGAAAACTTGTTAAGGGTAAATTTCACACAAACATTAGGAAGGTTTTCTTTACACAGAGAACCATAAACACTTGGAATAAGCTACCAGGTAGTGAGGTAGGCAGTCAGACTTTAGGGACTTCCAAACTAGGCCTAATGTTTTTTTATAAGATTTAAGTGGATAGGACTGGTGAGCTTCGTTTGGCTGAATGGCCTGTTCTCATCCAGATTGTTGTAAAGTTTAAATGTTCTAACTGTTCCAAAAGGAATCCCAATGTCCCATAAACCTATATCCTTCTACCCTATACCAAGATTGGAGCTACGCCTTAAGTTTTCTAATCACCTTAGTCTTACCTGGACACATGTGGCTCAGGCAGAACTTCGGAGGAGACTACCTTGTTGGTTCTGCTCCTCAGCCTGGCATGTAACTCTTTAAATTTGAATTGCAGAACTGACAGACTGCCTTTATGTATCTTGATTTCATTTTCACAGAATCTCTTGATTTGATTCTTGGTCGTATCATTGTCTTTATTTTCATGCTCTCACCATTTCTTTGGGTTTTTTGATGATCCTTACATAAATTAAGTTAAATGGTGACTCTAAATCAGCCCAGTATAGGTCTCAGTGTCATTGTGTCCTGTGATGGATTCACACCCCCTCCAGGGTTAGTTCTTGCCTCATGCCTGATTCTGCCATTATTAGCTACAGTCCACACAATGCTGAACTAAACTACTTGGGTTCAAAAATGGATGCATGGATAGATGCACTGTCAACATTTAAATAGGGATTTTCCTTCAAAATGCTGGAACTATAGGCCACTGTACCCTTTCATGACTCTTATTGTCACTTTCCCTAAATTTCAAACACTATTCAAGTTTATAGGTACCAACATCTGCTCCATTTCTGCCAGACCTTTCCATTCAGCGGCATAGTACTCATTTTAACTACAGAGCCTCTTTTCTGCTCCATGAAACACCTGGGATAATGAAGGGCTCCTGTGAGATTGCAATTGTTTCTTCTATTGCTGTATCCTAAACCATACCTGTAAGGCACAGACACTTCACCATGAAGTATATCTGTCCTGTCCCACATAGTGCTGCTCAATTTATCATCTTATCTCATATTCCTATCCACTTTTCCTTGTGTATGCTGTGGTAGCATCAGTTCAATCAGGTCAACCCAGACTTCCCTGTCCCATGCTACAAGTTTCAGTTCTTCCTGGGGAATTCCCAGAAGTTATCAAGCCAGCTGAGAGATGTAATCCCTCCAGCATGTCTTGTGCCTGCCTCAGGGTCACCACCCAGTAAGACATACTCAGAACCGCTCTAGGGGGAGACGCTTAGGGTGCATTCTTAGCAACATGCCTAAAACTCCTCAACTGGTGCTTCTCAATCCACAGGAGCAGCAACTCTACTCTTAGGCTATCCCAAATCACTAAGCTTGTTACCCTATCATGGAGAGTCAGCACAGCCACCCTGTGAAGAAACCTCATTTCTATTTACGATCTCATTCGTTCAAGTATTACCCACAGCTCATGGCCATAGGTGAGGAAAGGCATGTACTGTAGATTGACTGGTAAAACAAGAGCTTTGTCTATAGACGTAGCTCCTGCTTCACCACCATGGATTGGTACAGCACCATTTGCTGCCTCTCCAATCATTGCTCAGTTTATGTTATTGGGAACACTATCAGCACTCTTAGCAGTTTATTTCTTCTCAATGTGCTTTTTATAAATAAAATTGGCTTTTGTATTGTGCTAGTGGTGATAATTTTCTAAATTTTGACTTTATTTTACATCCTATACAGTATTTTTGTATCATTACAGCATCAATTGGCACTGCTGTCACATTTGTCAATAATTCTGATGTTCTAGTACCTCCTGTCAGGATATGGCAACAATCAGTGTAACCTCAGTAGATAAATAAAAAAAATCCTTAATTTTTAGTGTTAAGAAGTTTCAAAGACGTTATATTTATTTAAGTTTATTTATCGGCTTTGATCTTCTTTTGTCCTCAGTTAACATTGTCTCTTGGTTTCGACATCCTGATATTCCTTTTGATCTTTCTGGCTTTGACCTGTGTACATTCTCTACTGTATTTATCTCTCTTATTGTTTTGTGGTCGTCTTTTTGTATTCACACACAATAATACTCAGGCTTCTGTTTCAGCCACTAACAACATGTCAACGCTGCCATTTGATGGTGAGATGGGTGGCATGTTTGACACGCAGACATGCCTTAACATCATTTTAATGTCCATGATTTAAGATGGCAATGTTCAACATCTGGAATGCAAGCTTTGGATAAAAACACAAATCACTTATTTTCTTTTGTAATCTATTACAGTTAAGAATTTCTAGTTAAGGTTACAACCTTGTTGCAATGTGATTTATGACTTCAACTTTGGTTTGTATTTTCGTTCATTTTGTTTCATTCTCGAACTAAAGACACTAGACTGTTCATAAACTGCTATTTTTGTCTACTTCTTTTGTGCATTTCACCTTCTGGTTTTGTTGTGTTAGAGTTCTATGGTATACTCTTTATTATGTAGACCTTAATGAAATGTCCCCAAATCCTTGCCATAGCTCTTATATGGTACAGTACCTAATAGATCTTAAGACCTTGGGCAACAAGAAAAAAATATCAGAACTGGTAGGAGGAGAAAAGTTACATATTTGTATATAGGATAAATAATATGCCCAAAATAATAAGCAGAATTCAAATGAGTGCTGGCAAAATAATAATAATATGACCTATAGGTTTATCTTATGTTGATTCCCAGGTATCTCACTGTTTAACTGATCTTTGATCCAACGTGGCCCTTGATCCAACATGGCTTTGAAGTGTAGCAATGATTTGGCCTCCTCCATGGATGGAAAAAAGGTAGAGAGAGTTTGAAAGACAAAGGGACCAAACTTATCCCGATCCTTTGGCTTTCTGTCACACATCAGAGACTAATGGGGTTTTTGTGGTTAAGATTGACTCCTTTGATTCAGGAACCAATCCTATTTAGCAGTGTCTTCAATAACCAATGAAATGAGCTGATGTCTTACTTCTTGCCAGTTCTTGTTTCATCGTGACTCAGCTTGGGCTGATTCCGCCATTGATCTCAGTCCACAGAACTTAAATTTGTAAATTCCTCCTTCGGAAATTTAGCTAGGCCTGCATGCAAATATGTTATCTTGTCATAAATGTCCCCAAGCAAGGACTGGCCCATAAAGCATCCTTATATTTTAAAATATTAGACGTAGTGAATATTAATGTTGTTCTGTAGTTTAGTTACATTGCCCATCACTTACAATAAAAAGTAACTAAATGTGCTATGTAGTTAAATATTATAACATTGAATGCATTACAAGTAGTGTGTTAACTTTGTTCTATTTTTTCTCATTTTGTATGAAAAACTGTACATTTCACTGTAGAGCATTTGTTTTTAAATCCAGTGCTTGACATTGGCAAACCAGCTTTAATCCATTCTTAGCCTCAGTGTACCGGAAGTAAATGGTTGTGTTCTGGCATATCCTACTTAATCCTTTGAGAAGGCTATCCAAACCCCCAGCGCCCGTGCCACTCTGATCTAATTTACGAACAATGTCCCGAGTGACACTCCAAGAGGAAACAAGCCCCCCGCTGTTCGATTAAGAAGCTGACAATAACAGAAAGTACCGGCACTGATTTGTTTCCACTTGAGGCACTGATTAAATCCTAAGTGCATATGAAACTCCTTGTGTTTTATAAATACGTTAAGTTCTTCATATGCTGTGAAGTAAATAGCATCCACCCCCTTCTTCCATTCCTGTGCCTTCAGGTATGTAAACTGGCTGCTGTGCCACCAGATCACAGAATTTCTACATACTGTATCAATAGCAAATAGCTGGGTAAAGCAAAAGTAACGCTTTATGTATTAATTTCTGTTATTGGACTGCATATGCAGCACTCTGTTTGATTATGTCCTGCAGATGACTGCCATACTGTCCATCATGTTTGCTTCTTGCATTACACTCGGTGCTGCTGCAATGATCACTGGCTTCCTGTTACCCTAAACTGGGATGATTAAATTTACTCCTCAGCATATTCAGGATTGAATGTATATTTAAATTGTTTGTGCAGTTATTTTCACTTGATTGCATGCTATACACATGCTCTTTTATTTTTTGGGATTGTCATGACTAAGTTTCTATAATAAAACATCTGGATTTTTTTTAAGTAACACAAATATTTTTACTTCAATACAAGAAAGTATTCTGTTAAATTACTTGTTGCTTTAGAAAATAATCTACATAACACATATTACGTTTAAAGAGTTAAACCCAACACTGAACTATAATATAAAATATATTGTTAACCTACAGTATATGCTAGCTATTATTATCAAGTACTGTACAACTATTTCTTACACATAAATCCTTAGGACTGTATTTATGTCAGTGATGAGAACACACAGATTCATGACAAAGATTCAATAAGATCAGACCACTTTTCACAGACAATTCATATTTAGAGTACGCCAGAATAGACTTACACACAAATGACTATATTAATAGAGTGTGAATTCCCAAAGAATACAGTATGAGTATGCTGCACTGAAAAAAAAAGAAATCGATAGATTCCTCACCTCCTCTTAATCTAAGCACAAATTGTGCCGCATTTGTAAATTGTGTGGTGATACTCAGTGTGTGTGTGTGTGCTTGCGAGAGAGAGTGTGGACACAAAGAGAATCTGTAGTTGGCTGATTTTATTTCTCTGGAATTTGGAAATATTGATGCATTTTTGTATTTAACTGAGAGCAGCCCCAACTACAAGGCTTGTAGAGCTGATCAGAACAAAACTGACACATTGATTTTTTACTGAATAATTCTTTAGGCTTATTCCAGGCTGGTTTTATGAGTCTGGGTGGTAGATTCCAGTCAGAGTGGTTTGTCATCAGTCAAGGAGCTCCGGTTCTTTTAATAAGATGCTTCACAACCAGCAACATGCTGTTCTTATAACAGCAAATCAATCACTGGTCCAGGAGGAGGCTGGCTGTTAATACTGATCTGGTCATTAATTGCTTGTGGATGCAATTGTATGCACACACACACACACACACACACACATACACACACAACACACACACACAACGCTCATATACGCTGGGGACTGATAGGAAAGGAAGAGTGTCGTTGATGGGTAAACTTTCCTTTCTTTCTTTCTTTCTTTCTTTCTTTCTTTCTTTCTTTCTTTCTT
>JANRMT010062791.1:129204686-129216406 GCA_026402145.1 Polypterus bichir lapradei | reverse complement strand
CTTCTTTCCTGTTGATTAGCCCATTGCACCTTGAATGACAGCAAGATCCTCCCTCAATGAATCATTTCCTCCTCCCTTTTTCCACCTGGGCTATGAAGCTCATATGTACGCATGATTCTAATTATAAACTCTGTTGCTATTGGGACACTGCAGGCTGCTTTAAAACTGAAGTCCATGACAGCAGACATGCCTAGGAAAGATTGGTTTTGGGGGTATGTGTTGATGAATTAGGCACAGAGAGAATTACGAAGAAAAAGAATAGGAGACTGAAGAAATAAAGAGAGGCTCCTGCTCAGGCTCTTAAATATTGGATTATAAAAATAATTTTGTAAACCTAACCATAATGCCAATAGTTGGAAACAGAATACCCCAGTTGTGAAGATGTGGTTGCATATTTTTGAAAATGTAGTGTACTGATGAGACACTGGATTTTAATAATTGACAGAGTTTGCATTTAGGCAGGGGCTGTGGTGTTGGAAGAACCAACAAAAACAATTACATTTTTGGAGCCACAACAGTCAGGTCAGGTTGGCGAGCATGCACTGGTACAGCGTGTCACCACAACCACCACACAACGAAACAGCTCAGGATCCTGTTTGGCAATACCCCAAGCCGACACACAGTCCAGTTCCACCCTACGGAAATGACTATCTATCTGCTACAGTAAGGTGTTATGGCCGCTTGGGTCCTCAGCAGTAAGAATCCTGTGAGCCAGACGACCTTTGGGGAATCGCGCCATATGGCTGTAATGCCGTAACTGACGCTCCCTCACAATGCAGGTAATGTCCTACATTCAGGACTCCATGAGCAACCACTCATTTGACACAAATGTTAAACCAGCAGACCCAAGGATACTGAATGAGTCTTGTCTTAGATCATTGGATAGCATCCATGTATCTCAACCATATAGCAAAACAGGAAGCACCAGGACTCTAAAGACTTGGACCTTTGTCCTTTTGCAAAGATATCAGGAGTGCCACAAACCCCTTTCTAATGACCTCATGACACCCCATGCTTTCCCAATCCATCTACTGCCTTCACAGGAAAAGTCACCAGAGACATGAATGTGACTGCCGAGGTAAGTAAACCTCTCAACAAGGTTGACACTCTCTCTGCAGACAGACACACTGCTGATGGCTGTGCCCAAGAGGTAATTTATTGCCTGGATCTTGGTTTGTATCCAGGACAATCGCAAGCTCAGACTCTCAGACTCCATTCTCAGTCTCTCAAGAGCCACAATCAGAGCCTCCATTGACTCAGTGAAGATCACAGCATCATCAGCAAAGTAAAGATCAGTGAATCTCTCTTCACCAACAGATGCCCCACAGCTGTTGGACCCCATGACCCTGCCCAGCACCAAGTCCATGCAGGAATTGAACGGGGAAGGAGCAGGAATACACCCATGACAAAACCCAGAATCAAATGGGAAAAACGCAGAGATTCTGCCTCCACTCTGCACAGTACTCACAGTACCAGTGTACAACCCAGCCATGATATCTTGTAGCTTTGGTGGGATCCCATGAAATCTCAGGATGTTCCACAATACAGATTGATCAACTGAGTCAAACACTTTACAAAATCGACAAAGTCAGCAAAGAAACTCTGTTGTTATTCATGTTTACAATCCATGATTATTCTCAGTGCCAGGATGTGGTAAAACCAAACTGCTCTGATTGCTGGTAGGTCTGCAAGTGATCACAGATCCTATTGAGGACATCTCTAGCAAGGACCTTAGCTGGCACCAAGGGCAGTGGTATCCACCTGTGGTTACCGCAATCCAGGTAAACACCTTTCCCTTTCCAGTCAGTTGGGATGACGCCAGTCTCCAAATGGAAGCAACAGTACTGCTGCATATTTATATAATACCTAAGTTAAATATCATAAATTGTTTATATTATAAACTTACATCATAAACTAATTCTCACTTACATTAACAATTTTAAACTTCAAAATTATGAAAGTACACAAGTACTGTTAACGATATTTAAATGACAGAAACTTTGTTTTTTTTAGTTTGTTTATTTATTGTAATTGTGGTAAATTAAGCACTTTCTTGTTTTTTAACAAGTTTGAAAATGTATGAAAATCTAATTTTTGTTTGCTAAATATTTTGCAGCGGGGTGTGTGTGACATGTCACAGAGATTGGCTCATACATTCGCACTGCTGTTTGTACAGGCAATAGCTGAAACTGACTACCGAGGGTCTGTTTGCTGACAGGAGTGGCTGTTGGACGTGAAAAAGAGGAAAATACAGTATATGAAATATACACGCTGAAATGACCACTCTCAAGCTAAATTTGAAACAGTAAACTAATTCATATTTAAAGTATGTTTCTGTGTTGCAGAAGTGTTGCCTAAACCAAAATACAGTATAAGGTAATGTTACGCAGGTATGCACAAGGGACACTGAAGGGCTCGTGAATACCCCGCCACTCTGGGAGTTGGCACTGTGTACTAATGCTTCTCTTCTTCTCTTCTTCCCTCTGCAGACCTGAAGACTGACTGTTTTACCACCACTGACATCACTTCTGGTGCCTGTCCACCTGGGCCCACCTCTTCCTGCCAGATGTCCTCAAAGCCAGAAGATCTGCCATATTAGCTCAGTTCACTTTGAGACCTCGTGCCTGAAAAGACGTCTACACATTTATTGTGGGTTTACTTGCCTATTTTTGGTCATCAGAGTGGTGTACCAACTCTTTATTGTTGTTGTCTGGCCTCTTGCAGTGGGTTGGCACTTGTCAAAATGAATTTCTTAATGAAAGTGAATGTAATTCTTAATTAAGTTTAGTTTTTGGGAAGTTATTGATAAAACATCAATGTGAAAAGAATTTAAATTAAATGAACAGCATGTTTTCAATTAAGCACTAGATAGAAGAGATGGTTCATAACAAGACATCAGTGCCACTATGAGCAGACATCAGAATAGATGTTTTACTCCAAAAACAACACTAGAGTTAACTAAACAAGAGTACAAAGACACAACCTGACCATAAGCACATTAAATGGGTTGAACAACACTATAATCATGAAATATAAATAGCTTAAGCAAATATTATAAAATCTAGCCATGCTATCCATCTAAGATGGGTTGAAATCTAAGCAATCAACAAGGACCTCAGTGTTAACATTTGCAGGGTACCATCAATTTGAATGTATTTTGTGTTGGGTGTAGTAATAGAATCTATTGTATCTGTCATTCCAACAGTGGGTGCATCATTAACATTTGCAGTACAGTAATACAATGCATTACTATTAACTTTTTATGTGCCACTTTTTATATGTCTCTGTTATATACCTTTTGGTATGGGATTTGTAAAAGCAGTGTTAAAGTTTTTGATGTGCTTTCTGATGGAATGACAAATGTTGCATTGATAGGTACATAGAAAATGGATGAACTCACAGACATATTTCCGTTGATTAAGGTGGAAGCTGTGCTTTATAATAATTACTTGCTTAACTTGAATGCCTGCTCACTTATTGTTCATGTGGAGTTTGCATTCTCTCTCTGCAGTCATGCTGGCCATGCTGAGATCAGTTATGCATGTTTAAGCTCTGTGATGGACTAGTGTCACATACAAGGTTGGTTCAAGACTTGCATCCAGTGCTGCTGGACTAGACTCCTGCTTCTATGACCATGAACTGGACTAAGTGCCTCTGATGATGGAAATGATAAAATCTCTTAGGCACCAGATGGTGGTGCAGGAGATGAGAAAATTAAGTTTGGGGGAAAGGAGGCAACAAAAGGATACGATCAAAGTGGAGCTTATGATATTATTTATCTGGACTTTCAGAAAGCATTTGATAAGGTGCCACATGAGAGGTTGGGCATCAAATTAAAAGAAGTGGGAGTTCAGGGTAGTGTTTATAGATGGGTACAGAATTGGCTCAGACACAGGAAGCAGAGGGTGATGGTGCGAGGAACCTCATCAGAACTGGCCGATGTTAAGAGTGGTGTTCCACAAGGGTCAGTGCTAGGGCCGCTGCTATTTTTAATATATATAAATGATTTAGATAGGAATATAAGTACTGTAACAAGCTGGTTAAGTTTTGCAGATGATACCAAGATAGGTGGACTGGCAGATAATTTGGAATCCGTTATATCATTACAGAAGGACTTGGATAGCATACAGAATTGGGCAGATTTCTGGCAGATGAAATTTAATGTCAGTAAATGTAAAGTATTACACATAGGAAGTAAAAATGTTAGGTTTGAATACACAATGGGCAGTCGGAAAATCGAAAGCACACCTTATGAGAAGGATTTAGGAGTCTTAGTGGACTCTAAGCTATCGACTTCCCGACAGTGTTCAGAAGCCATTAAGAAGGCTAACAGAATGTTGGAATATATAGCACGAGTCCAAGGAGGTTATGCTCAACCTTTATAATGCACTGGTGAGGCCTCATCTTGGGTACTGTGCGCAGTGTTGGTCTCCAGTCTAAGTAAAAAGGGGTCAAGAAACACCATTAGGTCTCCTTGACTGCTCTCTTACCTTAAGCCAAGTCAGAATTTTCTTTTCTTTTTTGTAATTTTTGTGTGTGTTTGGGTGAGGGGGTTGTTGTTATAATATTTCTGCATTTCTTGAGCTTCTGCAAAATCTAAATCCCCCTTTGTACAAAAAATACTATCTATTGACTTATTTGTAATTTCTATAAAGTGCATTGGCTGTTAGGTGGGAGTGTGCTTTATAAAGACAAACAGAACTGAACTGAATGTTCAGGGGATGGGCAGTTTATCCATCACTTACAAACACAGAACTTCTAAAGACTCCTTTGCTCTCTTACATTTTCCATCCTCTTGACCTTGCACATAGGGAAACTTGACCATGGAAAACTGATTAACGTTTATTTTATAGAATGCCATTAACACCGTGGATCATGACTAAGTACTTTACAGTGCAAAGCAAACTGTTATACAATACAATAATACAGTACAAATTATTTTTGTATAGCCCAAGATCACACAAGGAGTGCCACAATGGGCTTTAACAGGCCCTGTCTTTTGATAGCTCCCCAGCCTTGATTCTCTAAAATGATAAGAAACCCTTGTATGGCAAAAAAAAATGGAAGAAACCTTGGGAAAGGCAATTCAGAGAGAAGTCCTCTTCCAGGTAGGTTGAGCATGCAGTGCATGTCAAAAAAGGGGGCAAATACAATACAATACACAAAACAGAACACAGTAATCCTAAATAAAATGCAATGGTACAGTAGTAATATTACAAGCACAGAGCAAAATGCAAGAGTAGATGATATCACATAATATGATTCGGATTTGTTCAGAGTTCTGGAGACCTCGTCCATCGAGTTGCCTCCCCCCAGTTGGCCATTCCACAGCTGAGTCAGTGCTGGGCCAGCCAATCTGATGAAAGGACCCCTCTACTCGATGATTCCAGTGCCCCTGCATAAGAGATGACTTTTCCTTAGGCAAGCAAACAACTTGGCAGTAAGGCAGTGGCACCATTGCCACATTTGAATACCGAGAAGAGAAACAGAATAGGTGAATTTTAGTAACAAACTATAAATATATTACTTATGCTTTAGTGCTAATGACTAACAACAGAGCTGCAGTCTGTACAGTTAATCAGCAGCTCTAGTCAGGATAAGCTAAACTGAAGTAGTAAGTCTTCAGCCGGGATTTGAAAGCTGAGACTGAAGGGGCAGTAGGTAGGCAGACCATTCCACAGTTTATGGACCCTGTAACTGAAAGCTTGACCTCCCACTGTTATTTTATTAATCCTTGGAATCATAAGGTGGCCCAAGATCTTGCGATCTTAATATAGTATGTGTTCTGGTTTTTAAGTAATGATAAGTTCAGAAAGTAAGCTGGACCTTGGCCATTTCCATCCATCCATCCATTTTCCAACCCGCTGAATCTGAACACAGGGTCACGGGGGTCTGCTGGAGCCAATCCCAGCCAACACAGGGCACACGGCAGGAATCCAATCCCGGGCAGGGTGCCAACCCACCGCAGGACACACACAAACACGCTCACACACCAAGCACACACTAGGGCCAATTTAGAATCGCCAATCCGCCTAACCTGCATGTCTTTGGACTGTGGGAGGAAACCGGAGTGCCCGGAGGAAACCCACGCAGACACGGGGAGAACATGCAAAATCCACGCAGGGAGGACCCGGAAAGCAAACCCGGGTCTCCTAACTGCGAGGCAGCAACGCTACCACTGCACCACCATGCCGCCCATCCTTGGCCATTTAAGGCCATTATATGTTAAAAATAGGATTTTCAAATCTGCCCTAAACTTTTTAATTGGACTCCTAGTCCAATTAAGTGAGTTGTTATGTCCCAATTTCTCTGTTTTGGAGTCAATGGAGAAATAACTAAACTGAATTTGGTAAATTTTTATTAAAATGTACTAAGCACTAATAAAGGGATAGGAATTTTTTTAACTTTTGAACAATTTTCAGCCTGATTTTCATTCTGCTTTTCCAGGTGTTCTGATTGTTTAATTTATTATCTACTAATAAGTGGGTCTGGAGCTAAAGTTATTGCAGCTTTAAATCACTCAGAATTGTTTCCCTGGCAGTCAGTTCTGTTTGTTTTAATTATCATTATTAGGATACAATGAAGGGTGAAAACTGCACAAAAAAATAACAAAACAATAGGACAACAACAAAAAAGAGGTAAGCGTTTAAAGCAAAAGTACAAACATTTCTAATTGTTTTATAAATGTAACAATCACACTACTGTGCTTTTCTAAAGGCAAAATAAGAGAAAGGAAAAACGACCATCTAAATAAATGAGATCAATTTTTATCACTAATTGTGAATTTGGCTGGAATAAAAACCTGCAGCCACAGTGGGTCCTCAGGACCGAGTTTGGGAACCAATGCTCTATTGTATAGTATGAGAAAATGTAATGTTTGTTTCTGGAACTGAGGGACTGGTGGAAAATGAGAAGAAAGTGACACCTGTTGGAAAGATCTGACTTTCCAGATAAATGGAACCTCACTTCCAGAACTAGGAAGAAATGGCATTTACTGAAAGTTGTGTGGTGGGGTAAGAAGATCATCATTAGAGGATCTCAGTTGTCAAACAGGATGAAATGTTATAAATAGCATAGCCAAGAGCTTTATTTGAAAAAAAAACAAACCACTTTTATAAGTCAGTTACAGAGTCTTCACATCACTCTGTCATGTTTTAGCCAGGGTATCATCTGAGGCTGCGGTGAGTGGGGAGCTCTATCACTGACTATGACATCTCCGACTTCCTCCATAGTCCAGAGAAGACACCTGTTGAGGGTACCTGACTCCGCCCCTTCCTGCTGGGGCTGCAGATTATTCAGGCATGGCAGAAGAGGAGCCAGTCTGTGAACACATAAGGAATGGAGCTCCATGCAACCTGGAGACGTGAAGTGAAGAAGTGCTTTATTTTGCTTTTGCTTTGTTTATGAGCCAAAGCCTTAAGTGCTTTGTTTTCCTCACAATCATTTTCCAGAGTACATGCCATCAAGAATTTGTTTTGTTTTAGACTGAGGAATTAAACTGGCAGATTGGTGCCCCAACATTTATTTTATGTGCTCCTCATTTTGTTTAATGACAGATGTATTTTCTATTTGCTTGTGTAATAGCAGTGGCCTTCCTGAGAGGAGTTCTCACATACGTCAAGATTACATCAGACACGTGGCTGGAAAAGTTTACTGTGTTTTGCTCTTTTGAGAGGAAACTACACCCTCAGGGTGAAAGGTTTTTGAGGAGGAACACCAGCATTGCTGGTCTTCTTTTAAAAATGGCCCAATCTCATAGTATTCATATATTTTTTTTGGTTTTCTGGTGACGCTCCACATCCCATTGCCTCTATTATAAAATGCCAGGAACAGAAGTGTATTTTTTTTTAATTCTTAGAAGACATTTAACTTTAGAACACAATTTCACACTGCAAATGCATATATAGCATGACTGTGAAGACATAACTTGAAAAACACCGGACTTACCGTTTAAGTTGTACAGGTCTTAACATAAGAAATTATTTAGCTTTTTTTGTGCTAAATCTGCATGCATTATTAAAGTAGTCTTTGTGTCTCAGTGTTTTCAGTTTAACTGCTTCTACTATGTTTTCTTGAAAAAAAAAAACATGCTTATGTTACCAGTATATTCCTCCATCTTGCTGTGCCTGTTCTTACAGGGTTTCTGGATCCAGTGAACATGTTTTGATTGATCCATTTACATCTTTGGTGGAGAAAGTGAAGGTCCAGTTTCTCTGGTGCTTTCTTTTTAATCCATTCATTAAGTCTCAGTTTAATTCAAGTGAGTGCTGCTGGGACTGGCAACACAGGGTGCAATGCAGAAACCAACCCTGAACTGGGCAATAACCCACAGACATATGCCCATTCACTCATCCTTTTGTTTTTTAGCAGAATGAATTAATAACTTTCCAGATAATTTAAGAGCATGTCATTTACTTCAGAGCTCCATGCCTTTGGTATACCAGACTTGTTAGTGGTTCAGTATGGAAGTCTTACATAGTGACAGCTTTAATTTTCAAACAGGACTGAAATTTGTTTTGCACAGTTACATTTGGGGGCTTTCAAGATCTGAAAGCAGTTACGAGTTATTCATGGTTATCTGTTGTCAAAGTCATAATGAACCTTGGTTTTTAAGGGTGGCATTTGTCCAGTTCGTCTTCTTGATGTTCATTATTCATACTGTTACTACTCAAGTGGAAAAGGGAGATGTATGTATGGCAGGCACAGTGAAGGGTCAGCTGTGTTCAGAGTGCCAGGTGGTATCTGTTGGGTTAGTTTCCATTGCACTGAAATGCTGTCCATAAAGGTGTAAACTCACACTGGCAGAGATCATTCATTGCAAACAACACAGAAACTTCCATTGCAATTGTGCCAGAGAAACAGAAAGCATTATTTTGTGGTAAAATAAATGGACTGGAAGCATATCTTATGGAAATAATGCAATTCAACCTTGATATAAATCCCAAGGATTTAGACAGTTTAATTTACAGTATGCCCCTTCATAATTTTGGTAGTCAAATGCATATAATGTAGATCACATAAACACACCCAATCTTCTTATATGGGTAATGAAAATTCCACTTGAATACAGTGCTACCTGCACACTTCCCTTTCAGATGAAAGGGAGTCATAGTAGTCTCACTGAAGCCAGACATATAATTTACATTGTATGTCCGGAGACAACCATGAATGGATTTTACTTCAAACTGAGTGGAAACAAGTAGACGGCTCACTGAGTGTCACATTTCTAAACCAATCCAACTCCTCATGAAGGCGGCACTCAAAATAGGGCTGCTAATAATGAAATGGAAAGATCAGAGTTGCTCTTGTTAATCTGGTCTGACAGACATAAGCTTCTGGTTATGATGAACTGTCTACAGTTCAAAAGTCTCCAAAAAAACCTCTAATAGACATGCAAATCTGTGTTGTGTGTGCAGAGAGCACATTGCATGTTTTAAAAATAAACATCTGTTTCAAGAGAAAACCTTTCTGTAGCATCAGATTATACATTGACATTTGATGGCATCGATGGACGAATGGTAAATGTAAATAATATGTCATCAAAGGTGCTGTGTGTACACTCTCTTGTGGAGTGTTATGATGATAGTGTAGGAGTCGATATAAGCTTGAAAGAATTGGCATCTATAAAATATGACCAGTCAAATATGCATTTGAAATAAATGGTGTGTCACACTCCATCAAAAGGACTGCCGTTAAGAGAGCTGATAATGAAGAGCCAGAATGCAGATGCAGAATTCAGTACTCAAAACATCTGAATCAACAAATCTGCTAACACCTCAAGTAGACACACATATGAGGCTTCATAACATCCACCTCTGACTGCACATCTAAATGAATAAATAAAAAAATGTAACATTACTGTATAATTGGAAATGCAAACATGCTAAGACAAAATAGCTTCAGTGTTTCAACATGTATATCCAAAGATCACAATGCTTAACTAAACTCTATTTGCAGTGCCATGTCATACAGTGATGCACTAGTTAAAATCACAGAAAGACATCATAGTTCACAGAGGCACTTCTCAAACATGTGGAGCCCAAATATCTGAGGTAATCAAAGTAAGTGTGTGTGTCTGTCTGTCTGTCTCCACTGTCGCAGCACTCATTACAACATGCAAATTAATTATTAAGCTACAGTTACCTTCTGCTACTGAACTCCTATTTAGATAACAGCAATTTTAGCTTTTTATTTTCTCTCAGTGTCAAGTCTTTTGCTCAGTTTCTTTTGCACTCTCCCTCAAACCCCAGCGGCTGTTCAAAATGAATAGACTGGAGGAATGGGGATGGGTGATTTAGGAATAAGCCTTATGGGTGTAGACTTTGCAGAAGAGGATTTTGCCACTATTAACTGTACACTTTTTAACGGGATGTCCCCAGACATTGATTTGAGAATCATGTCTGACCCTGTCAGGCAAGGGTCAGGGCTTTTATTTGGTACCGAGAAAAACAATCTTTGTTTTGAAGTGCTCACCATTTATCCTTTTACTTCTGGTTTCGGAAATGTATGAAAAATTAATGTAGGCATTAGCATGATGTACAATTTTCTACTTTACAAAGTACACCTTTCAACACTTTGATTTGATGTAAACTCAGGATGTGTCAGTGAAAGAGGAGACACTTGGCATGGCAAGATTTTATTAGATCCTCATCTGCTGCAGCCACACTACCCTACAGCAGCAACCATTTGGGGACTGCATGGAATGATTGATTTCAGTATTTTGTTTTGTTTTGTTTTATTTTGCTTAATTTCATTTTAACATTGTACTATTAAATGGGGATCTTCATGAGACCCCTGCTCTTTACCATGTTTTGCCTCAGTTCTTTTCACAGTTTGTATGTACACATGTATTAATTGGCTTATTTAACAATTAAACTATGGCCCAACCTCTAATCTCCTAAATTGTCGACCCTGCTATTAGGATAATGCAGAGTAGGTCTAAAGCAGCCACCATCAGGCACATCATTCAAAATTCCTGTGGACATTACCAAATTAGATTTCAGTTTCACTCTTTCTAGCTTTACTCATTGTTATGTATCTTGCCTTTGCTAAGTATGAATGTTAATAACCAAATTTACATAAAGAAATGGTGTGTGCTCTGCCTTGTGGGAAAAAGGAAGTGTTGGTATCTCAGATCTGAAATTGAGAAAAGAGCATGTTGAATTAACCGGTGTCCCCATAGTTATTATTTGTTGGAGTTGAAAGGAACACAATACTTGTGTTCACTTGTACTTACTGTATGGTCTCTCATTCTCTGTTGTTCTCAATCTGCACCTTCTCAGACTTGTAATTTCTCTAGCCACTTACCAGTGTCTAACTCTCTTTTAAAACTACCTTGATATCTGCCCAGAGAGCCGGTTCCTTTCCAAGGCAGCCTATTAATTCCTTTCTACTTCCTTGCTGGTGATTCACACCACTTCTGCTACCACACTGCTCTTGGTCTCCCTGCAGTTACAGCATGTGGAAGATTGATGGGTTCACTGGCTGAAATGCAGGACTTGGAAAAGCAAATCAAGCAATTACAATGAATTTGGGTTTCACTATTTCTTATAAACATTTGTAGTAAATAAGTTTGGAAATTGTATGAGAAACATTTTGTTGGCTACAAGTGGTCCTCTATCTAAAACCCTTTGAAAACCACTGTATTTACTGGGATCCTTTTTGCCTCCCATCTTATGGATTGGACATACACTTTCCATTCATCAGGCACTGACGGATTA
>JANRMT010062791.1:129177010-129204676 GCA_026402145.1 Polypterus bichir lapradei | reverse complement strand
CTATCTATCTATCTATCTATCTATCTATCTATCTATCTATCTATCTACATGTTCAGCTAAAGTAAGTAGTACCAACCAGGAACAAAAGGAGGTGTTGCCACTAACAGTCTTGTCTTCTTTTTCCCCTCACAGCCTCCAGAAACCGCATTTTGAGGGCACCAAAGCTAAAGAAGCCAAACACAATATAAAAGAAGAATGCTTCTGGAAAGTGGTGTCTCATTTCTATATTGACCCAGCTTCTGTGCTAACCCAAGCCAGAAATGTTCTTGTGGCGTTCCAGAGAGAGGACTACCTTATTGATAAGTGGCACATTGAACTGCATAATTTTCATTTATGTTCTTTTTTTGTCAAATTAAACAGGTTTTTTGGACCAGTTGGTACCCAAAACATTCTGCAACATATATGAAGTTTAAAGTGTCTGTCATTGAATTTTACTGTTCCATATCATTTAGCTGTTTCTCATTTCTTGTTTGGATTTTTTCACATTTTTTGAATGAGAGCCCAATCAATTGATTGTCAGGTTTCTCCTGAATTGTCACAACCTCTTTAGTTTCAGAATTTCTGTATCTTCTGTTTTCATCAGAACCTACCTGCTATCAATTTGTGGATATTTCCTTTATAGTTTGCACCTCTGTCATCTAGTCTTTGTCCTAATTGCAGTGCTACATCGTTTGTACTTGTCCACCCTTCCATCCAGGTACTGAGCTGCTTAACCCAATTTTTTGGATTGTAGGGATGAAGAGATTACCTGGAAAGCACTGGGTGCAATGCAGTGACCAACCCTGGGTGAGACCCCAGTTTACAATGCGTTTCAATTGATTATTTTCAACTCAGAAAAACATGAGATGTTTGACAAGCCACCACTCACTCCATGACGCTCATTTGGTTAGCTAATAGCTAAACTGTCTTAATATCTCATAGATGAGTTTTTTTTTAACTATTTTTAATGTTACTCCATATGTGTTTTCATTTAGTATGATTTTGTAAACTGCCTGGCTAGAGATGTCCACCAAATAAATAATAAAAACAGGTGATCCCCATATATTTCTTGTTTTACCATTCATTGAAGAAAGCAAAATGTAAATGGTTTATATGGTGAATCTGATGTTATTCCGATTTCTGTTGTTACTAAGAATCACATCAAAGTTCTTGTCCCAGGAGAGTCAGTTTCCTTCATCCAATCAGATTTAAAATTAGCCTCTAACATCGTGAAGCATGAACTGCATGACAAGGCAAGCAAAATCGTATTGAAAGAAAAAAGTCTTCTTTCATTATTCATGACACTTGCAAAATCCTCTGAGCTTGGAGGAAAAAATCAATCACCTTTAAATTTCCTAAATTAAGTGTAATTTTAAGTTGTTAATAAATAATGTGAAGTTATATGTCTTCAGTCCTTGCTTTACGACGTCAGAGACTAGCTTTATAGCTGATTGCTTGAAGGTGAATGTCCGTCCAGCCACCTGGATGCAATTCTAGGACTAACAAAACTCAATGATAGCAGATCCATCATTGCCATGACTCTTTCAGTCAGCTTCAATTTATGACTTTCAAATGAGCTCTGCTCACCATCTCTTCTTATTTACGATAACACAAAGGGATTAGTCCCAGAAATCTGTTGGTTTTCTTTGGTGCTGGACAATGAGGTCACGTAGATAGTGAAATAAATTACTACACCACATGGACGTTCCTCGCTTTTGGCTGTACTTCTATTCATGACTTAATTTCCTTATAAGGACACTGAAAAAAAAGAATAAATCTCAGGGCAGAATGTAGAAACATAGGCATGATTAGCATAAAGAGTTGTTGGAATATAATGAGAAACAACAAGAAGAAATCAAAGAGAGGGAAGATACTGATTAATGTTTGGCTTAATTATCAGGCGTAACCCATCCTAATCAAGTCAATATTCATAATAGAAAACATTTGAAATTCCTAGAAAGGCAGTGTAATAATAATCATTTATTGATAGGTATCATTAATAAATGGCATTTATTATTGATACTGATTTATTAATTTTCACACACTCACACACATTTGCATGGGTAGCAGGAGGACAAATCAGACACATCCATCTAGACTGTGTTTAATAAATCTTACTGTATTATCATAGACATAGGTATGATACAGGATCTTGCACATCGTGCCAGAATGACATATCGATGTTTATTTACTACATGATAACACTGTAATACCATGGGATGAGTGATAAGATTTCAGCATTTGTCTTACATCTGTTTATGGATACAAGAATATCCCCAGCCTGGATGAAAGCCATGATGTATTCATACACTCTGCACAACCTTTTCTAGTCTGCACAGGGAGGAAGGACACACAGTATCCGTTTGCTAAGGATAAATTGAAGTGTACAATGGCCAGTGCTGGACAACAGGCTTCTGTTTATTAGGTATAATTTCAAGGTATCTGAGATTCCTAAATTTTGTTATTCTGTGCCCGGACAGGTAACTCAGTTATTCTTACAGAAGACAGGGCCTTAGTGTGCTCAAGATGCTGCATTGGTTAGTAAGTTAGTTGGTTGTAGCTTAGTTCTGCTTTTATGGGTGCTGCTGTGGTGTGTGTCTCATAAGTAACGGTTAAGAGAGTCTGTTATTACTTTTGTATAGCTGTAGCTACATGAATGCCTAGTGTTCAGGATAGAAACCTAATTAACAGTTTAAACATTGCCAGTACAACCTTTCACATTCCAGGAAAATGAGGAGTTGCATGATTAGGACAGGAAGTTTGGAATCTCAAAAATAACCGCACCTTTCAAGCTTAAAGCAGTTTACTCTCCTGTGGAGACAGCTGGTGGTTCACACTATACAGCCAACAAACTGTAGAACTAAAATCAAAAAGCAATACATACAGAAAATACACGTAGAGATTAGATCCAGCAAACTCTCTCCACACTGTGCTGAGATGGCAACCAACACACACCATACAGTGCAGAGTTTAGTTTCAGCAAACTTCATGCAGTGTAGAGAGAGAAAGAACAAACTACATAAATTGTGGGAGGTGAGGCTGAAGAAATTCTCTACAGTATATAACTTACAGCTGATATCCATGAAAATCCATGCGGTGAGCATTGAATAAATCCTACACCTTGGAAAACCGAGACACCCATTAAACTCCACCCATTGGTGAGCTGTGATTCAACATATTGCATGCAGTATAGAGATGAGATTCAGCACATTACTAACCATGAAGAGCTAAGATGGACATCATTCCACATCGTGTAGGGCTGAAATTTAGCAAACTCTACACAACACAAAAGCATAAATCCTCCACATTTCTTGTAATATGGAAACAAACTCTGACAAACTGCACACATCGTAGACATCTGCAATTCAGCAAACTTAATGTGGGGATCAACAAACTATACACATCATGGGTAGGTGAGATCTAATAATGTCCATGCATCATGACAAGCTGAGATTTATATAATCTTAGCTTGAGGTTCGACAAACTCAACGTATCATACGTATCATAGCCAAATGAGGTCCTAAATTATAATGTGTAGTTGGAGTCCAACATACTCTAAACATCATGGAGAGCAGTGACCTACCAAATTCCATACAGTGTGGACTTTAGGATCAATAAACTGTAAACATCATGGAGTGTTAATATCCCACACTCCATTTAATGTGAAGATTAGTACCAACAAACTCAATTAACTAAGTAAAACAGAGATTAATATTGATGAGAAACGATATAGCTTTGAATGTGGTGTTAAAAAAAAAAAACTGACATGTTTGATCTGAAAGATCACAACTGATTCCTGCAAAGTCCGAAGAAGAGATCGAACACACTCCATACAAAGGAGGTTTGGTTGAGAATTCCTACATTTGTGAAAGGTGAATATCCATTAAACGCAATATAGTTTAAAGTTAATAATCACCAGATTTTATTCAGTGTTTAATTGACAAAATGTGACCATAGACAGACATCATAAGCTCTTCATTAAGACAACATGCATCACAGGAGGTGGGGAGAGGACGCTGATACATTCCTTATACTAAAGTGACCTTGGAAACCTTGTTCTTGTGAAGAACCATCCAACTGTGTACATTTGTGACTGGAGATCAAACAGAATTCCTGCCATTGACAGCAGTTGTTTGGCGGCTTGCAGCTACATCTGTATCCATGTTAAAGCTCCCTTGTTATCACAGAGCTTCTCCAGTGCAGTGTGTTCCCCTAACCTGGCATTTTCAGCCCTCCAACAAAGTCCTAAATCTAACAGGAAATGTGTGATGCTAAAGCACCTTTACATGTAACTGGTGGCTCCCACTGCCTTTTGGCATTTTATTATACATAAAAGAATATTTTTATTTTTAACAAATAGTTTTGTTGGGGACAAATTGAATTGTTTTCTTTAGTTCTGACAGTCAGTGTATTTCCTCAGATCCACATTATGGTGTAACATGCAAAGGCAGGCTAACACTGCACTCCATACACAGGGAGCCCAGAGTGTACCATATGTGTGATTAATAATAATCACAAAGATATGTCAGTTTGTTTTGTAGTGGGATTTATGTTAATATAAGTCTATGTTAGAGGGAATTGCAACATCAATAGTCCGTTTCCAATAGTTGACCTCAACAATTTACTTAACTTTATAAAAATGTGTGAAAATTTCACAGTATGACTCTTAACCAATGAAAGCCTCATAAGACAGTCAGGATATACAGTATATTGTACTGAAGTTATCTAGGCTTTGCAGCCACTTCTGTAATGATTAAATCTTGAGTCATCCCTATTGATGCAATCTTTGAGTTATCCTTAATGATGCCCTTACATTTTGTACTTAGCAGTTCAATTACAATCCACTCTCTCATACTGAGCCTTTAAAGGCATCAGCTTTAACTAATGTGGTGTAATTTCATTCCAACTGTCTTTACGGAAGCTTCAGAAAGCATTGCTTGTGAGTAGCCTGTAAGACATTCAAGTAAATTTTGTTCATTTTGCTTCAGCTCTTGCCTCTTCGTTTGTCACTTTGTTTAGCTCTCTGTCAAGCTTTGCAAGCTATGAAATACCGGGGGCAGAATAATTGTTGATAAAAGCATTCACTTGTTTGAAGTCAGCTTAATTGTTATGTCATATCTAAATAGTGGATTAAATAACTATGATCTATTAAACCCCTAATACCTATGTTCATGTATAATCCAAATAATTCAGCGTGCGGTAGTGAATGTATTCTACCACCTCTGCTTCATCATTTAAAACCCTCTATTTTGATTCCACTCCTCGTCACCCTTGTACTGAAGTATATCTCCTAGTTTAGGTCAGAACTTACAGATAAATAACAAAATATTTCTGGTACTGGGGATTAATTTAGACACAATGGCATTCCTGCAAGTACTGTATCTGTTTTTGGCCCCTTCATTATTATTCTTTACATTCTCCACTTAGAATCAAAATCTGTCATCATGGCCTCAGTTATCATTGTTACGATGACAGTTATCTATACCTCAGGAAAAAAGCCATTAACCCATTAACTCTCGTTTACCCTTCTTTTTTGGTCATCTTTTTCAAACTTCATTAAAATAAGAACTTCTAGTCATTAACCCATAGTTTCTCTTAAACCAAACTGTGCAGTAACTCAGAGCAATGACATTGCCAAGGCTCTGCCTATCATCAAATCCACAACCTTGGTGTTGTTTTAAACCAGTACCTCTCTTTGAATCTTTGGAAGTTCTGCCCAGAGTTATCTCCTGCCTTGTGCACAGTGTTTCTGGGATAGGCTTCAGCCTACTTCAGCCTTAAGAAAGCTTGAAAATATGTCAGACAGCACAGGAGTTCTGCTATTTTACAGATCCAGTGCCCTGCATTTGAAGCCAGTTTTGTGTGTTTTTCCTTTGTCTGCAAGGGTTTTCTCCCGGGCACTCCAACATCATCATATTCATGCAGGTTAGGCTGATGGCTGATTCCAAATTGGTCCTGTGAGTGTAGGTCTGGGTGTGCGTGACTGGATCTTATAATGGCCTAGCACCCTGTCCAGGGCTGCTTCCTGCCTTGTGCCCAGTCCTGTTGGCATAGATTCTGCCATCTACATTTGTGAGCTGGATTAAACAAGTTTGGAAATGTTTTCTAATTAAGATGTATTTATAAATATAACTATTCATTCATTCATTTCCCAAATTTATTAATAACATAGGGTTGTAGTGAGGTGCTGCTTTGGATGGGGCACTAGTATGTTGCAGGGTGCAACATAAACAAGGCCAAAGAGTAATACTATAAACATAAATAAATAAGCATGCCAACACGTTAAAGTTGTAATTACAAGATGTAATTCTAGGTATAACACAATTTATAAATACTATACACATAAAAAGTATATGATGGACAGTTGTACCCAATCAGCAAGTCTAAACAGTTCCAGTGTGAGCTCTTTAATAAGATAACATTGTCAAGCCTGCTTAATCCAAATCAAGGTTGCAGCGGCCTGGATCCTGCCCCAGCAGCACAAAGGACAAGGCAGGAACCTATTCATGGGGTAAATGACTATATACTGTATATTACTATATATTTGATTTAGCTACTTTGTATCTATTTAGAAAAAGAAAAAGGACACACTGATTCAGACCGCTTGAATATCCAGGACCAAGCTTAACCAACAAGACAAACTTTCAGTGCCTTCCTAACAAGTTAGCACCAGAATCACAGCCTATGAATTGATGAACATTTTATAAATGAAACAGCAGTGCCAGAGTAATACACAAAATTAATTATAATGATGGCTCTCAACATGGAAGTTCTGTGCTGGTAATGGTGCAAAATGTGTAGATCTGGCATTTTATATTGGGAAATTACTTTATACAGCAGTCTAAAACTAGGATGTATAGCGCCTCATCTTGTTCAGCTTTCTTATCCCTTTAGGAGAAGGCCTCGCTGAACTTCTCTCTTACTGTTCACCTTAAGGGCACAAGACAGGTCAGCAGTATGAATGAGAAGCCATGTCACATGCTCTCTACACCTTTTTGTACTGGACACTGCCTCTCATTCCTCTCATTAAACTGAGTTTGACAATTTCTTGCTTACTGCACTTTTCCTCAAAGTTCAAACTGTGTTTGCCCTCCTCCCCAAATGCAGTAACTCAGAAAACCCAAGAATGATGAAATGTAAGGTTTTGTGAGTATACTTAGATGAGACCCTTAACAGCTTGATTTTCTTTTTCATCTCTGATAGGGCCGATTAAGGCTGAAATCAATAAATTCCCTTTCCCCTTCCCCACATCTCCTCTTCCCCACCCCACCCCCTCTGTCCATGTATTGTCCTGGAGTATCCAACTGAGTTCATCCTCAGTCTGGGTAGATGAGGAAGCCAGAGAAGGTGCTGTACTTGTTGTTGCTACCACCATGAACTTTGCCTCCATCCAGCTGGACACAGACTTCATCCCCAACATCCAAATGGAGGATAACACTGTTACTAGCATAGTCGTAGTTCTGGTCAGCATCTTGAGCGATAGCACTGGCCCGCACCTGCCAAAAAAAAAGCAAAGAACAAAATGAATCTCTGCCTTTCATAGTAATCACGATGACAAAGTGCTTCAGTAAGACAATTGTCACTACACTTCAGAATGTATTCCTGCTTTGTTGATGAGCTGCATAAGACCACTGATTCATTTGCCACTTCATTGTCACATCATTGCAGGAAAACAAGTAGGATACACATGTTAATGAAAGGTAAAGCAGGGAGGTATTCATTATTTACTTTTAATTTGAATGCATGTGCTTTATACTTTTACCTCTTCAATCTGTTAGTTAGTGATGCATTACAAAATTGGGAAGGTTAGCTAACTTACCTGTGTTCATTTTTTTGTTGCTTTAATTTTACTCTGCAGAGTTTCATATTGCCACACCTTATCTTTTCTAATGTTTTGATCTTTTCCTAAATTCTCCTCTAGTTCTTTAGTGAATAAAAACAAAAGGGAAAAAGTCTTTTGATGACGGTATAGCTCCTTTTTTAGGTATTATATCATAAGCACCTACTGTCTGTCAGTTTGCATAAAACAACTTGCCTCCCAGTGTACTGATTTCTTTCAAATCTGGCAAACTTATTCTTCAAATAAACTTGTTGGGATGTTCAATTTTCATTGAGCTATATAAAGTTTTAAATTTTAAAATTTCAAAAAGTATTTGTGAATTTGCAAACTCATTTATCCTAAAACAGAGAAACATTTTGTGTGACTTCAAATGCAGATTAGTTTCAAATATGACTTCAGAAAGGTCAGTTTAACCGGTATATTTGGTACATTTTCATCGTTTACAATTTCAATTGACAACTTCTGACTGGACAACAGATCCCAGGTCACTTATTCCGTTGTTTGAAGAAAAAAAAATGTCACATATAGCATCAAACATTGAATGAAAAGAGGACAGGAATTATGAAAGCTGGAGAGATCGCTCTGTGAGAATAGAGAGAAAAAATACGTGCTCAGGCATCTAGATTACACTAAAAACAACCTCATAATTGCATTTTCTGCACATTCAGACACTTTCATTGGTTGGCAGTGTTCAAAACCTGCTCTTCATCATGGCCTGAAACAGCCAACCATTTTACCTTGACACTTCAAAATTTAAACTCTCCACTAGATAATTTTTTCAAAAATGTTATGTTTATGAAACTCACAAACCTTCACAACCAACAACTATCAACAGCGCATAGTGGTGCAGACATAACCTTAAATCTCTATCACAGTTCAATAAGGGTGTTTATATTTGTTGAGAAAAATCCTCATTGCTCTCCGTTTTGTACATAATGTAAAAAGCGCTTACTGCAATGACCCTGTATATGCTTGCATGAAGCAACTCACAGTTCCCACAACTCACAGTGAACCAGTCAGACACGCAGTTCAATCCCACCTGCCGGAAATGACCATCTATCCGCTGCAGCTGGGTGTTACATGGGCATCTGCTTAGCCTGGTCCAGCCACTCAGGTCCTTAATAATGAACCAGATCACCTTCGGGGAATCATACCACATGGCCGTAGTGCCATAACTGACACTCCCTCACAATGCAGGTAATGTGCCTCATTTGGGACTCTGTAAACCAGTGTACCCAAGAATTCTCCAAATAGACACAGTACTGAAGGAGTCCAGTCTTCGTCTCAGGTCAGTTAGGCAGAATAATTCTGTTTTCATTAATACATCTTAAATACACTATGCTATACAAGTTTTTACAATGAAACAAATCTCCTATTGAAAAGCATTGGTGAATTTCATTGGTGCCTTAACTTACTCACATGACTCATGGCACCAGTTAAGGAATTTAGCAATTCAAAAATGAGTTAATCGAATCAGTGTATTTACCTTGCCCCAAATAACATTTTTTTCAAATATGCTCCAATACATCTATCTATTATATAAAAAAATCTTGGGTCGAGACGTCATCATCTCGGAGAGACACTTTTAAGTCCCGCGAGACTACTTGCACGTCACGCCCTACTTACAAACAATTTCTCGGAGACACTTTAATGTCCCACGAGACAAGGAAGTGAGACAAAAGGACAGCTGCTGTACAGGCTTTTAAATGATTGCTGCGCAGCACAACATGCAGGACACGCAGCTCAGTAACAGCAGCAGCAAGCCAGCAGCTGATCTGTCCGCATCTCCTTAGTGTGCATTCAGCCCCCCCTTAACAACGTGAGCGGCAGAGACGCGAAGTGGATAACGTAAAGCATGCCCCTTGGGTTTGGGAGTGGGTGAGCGAAGCGAGCCGGGGGCTTTGCCCCCCAGTTTTTCTGAAAACCAAGCTCACATTATAGTTTAACATACCCCGGTTTCCATTTAATAATTCAACTAACCAAGTAAAAAACAAAAAGGAGCTAAGGTATTCATTAAAAAAATATGCACTATTTCTATACGCATGATAGAAATATTTAACTTTATTGACTGACATATCTACTGCATGTCTTATCCTTTTGATATTTTCTGGTGTTAGTACAGTTCTCAGTGGTCTAACAAACATTTCCTTCATAATACAAGTAAATAGATATTAATTGAGCCACTTTAGAATAGTGTAATGAGAAGGACATTTTCATGCCGAGGCACATTAAACATACTGGAAAATCTTTCTTGCATCCTCAGTTACAGATTGAGACTTAATGTACAATATGTTGTAATGGTGAACATACCAGTTGTCCATGGTCACTGAACTGCACTTAGCATACAACACTGTCACGGCATGGCACTATATACTGCCACCATTTTCACTCACCCTGCATAATCCCCTCAAAATTGTCACATTTAACTTTTCAAACTAGTGCTGCAGGCCTTTCATCTCACAATCTTGACTGTGTCGTTTCTTCCTCACTCCCTCTTACTTATGGGTTGTCTCTGCTGTCAGTCTTCTCAATTTGATTGTTTATTATGTTCTGAAATATGAGTTGGGGAATATTTATTATATTTTCGTGACACAGAAACAAGAGCTCAATTTTGTTGTGTAAACGGTATTCTTACTCATTCTGCCAAAATAAAAAGTTTAGTAAATAGCAGGTGGGGTATCACCAGATACAGAATTCACATTTGAATAATCTCGGCTTATTTTGCTATGCAATAATGTGGCAACCAATTACAAACAGGATTGCAACCCATAAAGCACTGCTTTAAAGAATAGGTTTGCATTTTTCAAATCAATTATTTCTTCAAAAATATGGTATATATACTGTATGTGTAATGTGCTGTATACATCATCTGCCACATGAAGCTGCATTCTAAAGAGAAGCATATTTTAAACATTTAAAAAAACTAGGGGGCTTTGCACTCTGCTCACTTCGCTCACCAACCCCTTTCCCCTCTGCCAGCACTACACGTCGTTGTGAAAAGGGGGGCTGAATGCACCCGAAGGAGATGCGGCCGCTCCTCCGAAACCCGCCTTAAATAGTGATACAATAGAAAACAAATACATTTTTTTTACCTCCTCTTTGCTTGATTAGCTTCCGGCTTGTTGTCGCTGCCATGCCGCGTGATCTGCATTTCGTGCGGCGTTTCGAATGCTTAAAAGCCTGCACAGCAGCTGTCCTTTTGTCTCACTGCCTTGTCTTTCTTCTCCCCCAGACATCCTCAAACACTATTCAATCTCTTTTCGCTGTTCCATAATTTCACTGAGTAATATTTTCTGTTTGTTTGCGCTAATGCAATGTTTACTCTCATTTTTTTGGGACTTTCAAATTTTCTTCTTCCATTATCTCTAACCTGCTCTGCATGTGTATCATGGGACTTGCTTCCAAAGGTTGTAAGTATGACGTGACTTGACCGTCTCGCGGGATGTGAAAGTGTCTTTTTTGTCTCTCTTCAAAAGATCACGTCTCGTTGGAGGAAAAAGTCTTGTATCGGCGCAAGATTTTTTTTTATGATAGAAAGATATTATTATTATTAAAATCCATCCATCCATTATCCAATCCGCTATATCCTAACTACAGGGTCACGGGGCTCTGCTGGAGCCAATCCCAGCCAACAAAGGCGCAAGACAGGAAACAAACCCCAGGCAGGGCGCCAACCCACTGCAGTATTATTAAAATTAATACTATTAAAATTAAAAACACTCATTTTGGGATATTTTACATAAATTCTTTTTCTAGTTTTTGATCTATTTTTCTTTGCAAAAATGCGTTATTTGCATATATTTAGAGAATTTACATTTTACAATTAAAGTATTGTGAAAATACTGCAAAGAGTTTTAGGGATCTTTCTGCATTTACATATTGTCAGGGAAGCATAAAGACTCTACATAACAGTGGCAAAGATTTATGTGCTTATGAAAGCGGCTTTGAGCTTGTTTGTCTTAGTTACTTTATTACCAGAACATGCTTTTCTTCTCCATGTGAAATTATGAGGCTATGTAGTATTATAATGGAACATCTAGTGCAGTTAATGGCTTGGTAACAATATTTAATACTTGTGCCTTTACAAAAGTTGGTTATATAAAGAGAGATGATTTGCCAACTTAAAATGTGAAATGAACATTTCTTAAAAGAAAAGTTTGTGAGGGGGTTAAGTAAATTGAAAGAAAATTATTATGAAATGTTAGAGAATGCAGTCTTCACATTTGAATTGTGCTCTGTCAACAAACAGTAATTTAGTTTAGCAAAACTCTTTGTTTAATGATTATCAAGTAAAATAAGTTCAAGTAACTTAAACAAGATGTTTGAACCCTAATCCTAACTTATTAAACTACAGTGATCATAACTAATATCATGCACATGTGTCTAGAGGACTTTGTCAAGGCTACTCCTGGTGTGGGTGTACCTTTATTTAGAGCATCACTATTTTGTTGTTTGATGCGCGACTCTATTTTTGTTGATTGGTTGTCAAGAGATTAGATTCCGTTTTTGGAAGAATGCTTTTGCACAGTGTGATGTTTAATAATAATAATAATTCATTACATTTATATAGCGCTTTTCTCAGTACTCAAAGCGCTATCCACACAGGGAGGAAACAGGAAGCGAACCCACAATCTTCCACAATCTCCTTACTGCAAAGCAGCAGCACTACCACTGCGCCACCTGTGAGAACATCAGTAACGCAACTTGTTTTATACTGTGTGGAGACTGGCCCAGACACAGACAGGCGGACACGTTCATGTCACCCACAAACACGTTTATTTACAAAGCTATTTACAGTTCAGTGCCACACAAACCCTCAAAGTCCCCAAAGTCCTGGCCACAATGCCTTACTTCCTTCTTCAGGCCTCCTCTAGTAGGCTCAGTCCACTCCGCTCCTGACTCTCACCTCGAATGAAGGGAGGCAGCCCCTTTTATCCTCACCCGGATATGCTCCAGGTGCTGCCCGGCAATCACCCGCCGACACGCCCCTGTGTGGTGGAAGTGCCGGCTGTACTCCCGGAAGCATTCCGGGTCTCCCTGCTCTTCATCCCCCCAGCACTTCCTGGTGTGGCAGAAATACTGAGGTCCAGGGTTCCCAAGGTATCGTGGCGCCCCCTGGTGGTGACCAGGGGCGCCTACAGGGTTGGGCTTCCAAGCCCCCAACCCATGGCCCCCAAAGCAATCAGGGTGGCGGCCCCCACGTGATCCCAGATGGGCGCACGCCCTCTTCCAGTCCCTTAAGGCGTCCCGGCCGGGTCGTGGCCCCTGGCATCCCTGACACCTGGTACAATGTGAATTTTGTTATCCATGTTGAGATTAAAGAAATAACCTTTACAACATGATTTGCCATTTTATTCTGATTTTCTTGTCTGTCCTTTTCTATGTGTTCTCCTTTTTTGAGGTTTGTTTTACAGTTTTAAGACATTGAAGGAGAAAGGAACCTAACCCTAAAAACTAGGACTAACCAAAAGAAGAGAGGCCACAAACAGATGGTCACCAAAGACTTATCAATAGACATGCTATGAACTTTTCATAGTTTACCAACAAAGATTGTGAGTGGGAGAAAAGTGTCCTGACTAAAGCATTTGGTGACAAATGTGCACAGGAAAAAGTATGTGTAGCGACAAATGTGTGCTCTTTAAATTTCAGGCAGTCCCTGTGAAGAAAAGTAGAGGAATTTAACTTAATAGACACTTACAGATGCAAATATGATGAAAATGTTCCTGTGCACTTTTAAACATTATTAGATTTAAGTTTTCCACCTTGTAGAGACATACCCCCTGCCATTGACAAACCTGTGGATAGTTTCCCATCAGAGCTTGAGGTGTTCAAATAGGAGTGGGGCAATAAGCTAACTGATCTGGACCAGATTGAATTCTTCTGGTGGGATGAAATTTGAGAAAAAAAACCCATAATGCTATGCTAAAAATAAGTGGAAAACGTTTAAATATAAAACAGGCCCAGTTACAAAGTATGCAAAGCTGTGCATGCAAAAGGAAACAGGATATTTGATGTTCTATTGGTGTATTATTGGCTTATAAAGGTGATGTCTTTGTGTGTGGACTTGTAGGTGAAATATGTGTAATAAGCAAACCCACTGCCCAAAATGATGTGCAGTTCATCCTGATTGGTGACCCTGGTCTCACACAACTGTGCATTGAATTAGACAGGTTTGACAGTTTATTTTTAAAGCTGCATTTTGAAACAGAGACAGAGGTCTTGGTGGTGACATGATTGAGTGCAAAAGAAGCCAAACTTTCATCTGTTCAAAGCAAAGAGGTGAACAGCTGCAATCAAATCCATGTTTTCCACAACAGCATAACACAATATGTTCTCTTATCTCCTTCCAAACATCCCACAGAGTCACATCCACTTTAGTCTCAACTCGGACTACTAATGCAGGAAACTGTGCATTTTTTATGTTGGTGTTGGTATTGCATACTGGAAGCACTTCCAGGTCAGGCAGAAGCCCTTCAAAGAGCGTATAATGATACCCTGCTGCTCCCCCTGGTGGAAATGAAGATCTCCAACAGGACTATTCTATGAGACAGCAATTCTCCACCCTGACCCATTGATATCCATATAGGGGTACCACCAGTGGGATGCTGCCATCGATTGTACAGAGGGAAGACATAAGTTTCAGGAGCAGCCATCTTCTGTCCTTCTAAGTAGGCCTCCCTTCCTGTCATGGAACCTGCCTCCAATCTGGTGTCACACACGTGCGCTTAGGAGGCAATCAACGGGTCCAGAGGTGAGCGATTTATTATCAGACCGGGGGTTGAATTGTGGTACTGATGCCTCTCTCTCTGCCTTTCTATAACCATGTAAGAAAAATAATAATCCTCACGCACCATCAACAATTCTCACCATTGAAAATGGCTCCACAACAGTATCTTCCTCAACCATGACATAATTTCTGACTCCCGTAGATGACGTTACTTCCAGTCCACTTCCGGCTCATATGAATGACGTCACTTCCGGTCCCTCACCGATGACGTCACTTCTGTCCAGTCTGAATGACGGCATTTCCGGTTACATCTAACTTCCGCCCAAATCATTTCCTGTAGCCATTTTCTACTGTATAAAAACGAGCTTCTCAAACCCATGAATGTCGAATGTCTGATTTTCTAATCAATTTTGACCATTTATTGCATCCTAGCAATATATGGGGCAATTCCCCAACACTTTATAATTTTTTTGTGGACTTTATCTCATCACACTGGTCAGGACACCAGTCCACCCAACATAACACTCACAATATGTTTTGTTTGTGTTATATGTTTTGTTTTACCTTATTTATTTCATTTATATACGTTTTATAAAAAGTTGTACGTTTCCATGGGATTTACTAGCTATGTGCATTTTGTACTGTATGCATTTTTCCTGTGCGCATTTGATGCTGCTCATTTCTCTCCGGACTCATTTCTTGGTGCACTATTATAGTGCCCCTGTCACTAAACTGTGAAGGATATTATTATTTAGAAATAAAAATATTGATTCTCTTGGCCTGAGATGGATAAACTTAAATTTCAGGGGTGGTCTTGTATCTCAGGCTGGTATTCAACTTACAGTAAGTCACAGGTTAGCCATCGGTTAACAGACAGAGCACACAATGGAAGGCCTTATACAGAAGTAATCAGTTTATTCTACTCTCCTGTAGTTTTCCATGTAGTAAATATCCATCCATCCTCTTCCGCTTATCCGAGGTCAGGTCGCGGGGGTAGCAGCTTAAGGAGAGAAGCCCAGACTTCCCTCTCCCCGGCCACTTCTTCCAGCTCTTCCGGGAGAATCCCAAGGCGTTCCCAGGCCAGCTGGGAGACATAGTCCCTCCAGCGTGTCCTGGGTCTTCCCCGGGGCCTCCTCCCGGTTGGACGTGCCCGGAACACCTCACCAGGGAGGCATCCAGGAGGCATCCTGATCAGATGCCCGAGCCACCTCATCTGACTCCTCTCGATGCGGAGGAGCAGCGGCTCTACTCTGAGTCCCTCCCGGATGACTGAGCTCCTCACCCTATCTTTAAGGGAAAGCCCAGACACCCTGCGGAGGAAACTCATTTCAGCCGCTTGTATTCGCGATCTCGTTCTTTCGGTCACTACCCATAGCTCATGACCATAGGTGAGGGTAGGAACGTAGATCGACTGGTAAATTGAGAGCTTTGCCTTACGGCTCAGCTCTTTTTTCACCACGACAGACCGATGCAGAGCCCGCATCACTGCGGATGCCGCACCGATCCGCCTGTCGATCTCACGATCCATTCTTCCCTCACTCGTGAACAAGACCCCGAGATACTTAAACTCCTCCACTTGGGGCAGGATCTCGCCCCCAACCCTGAGAGGGCACTCCACCCTTTTCCGGCAGTACTTTAGGGGTTAGTAAGAATATTTAAAAAGTATTAAAATCAGTCCAGAAGATGTAAGTAAAGGGCATTTCTAAATGTGAACATCCACATACAAACTATAATGCAAGACAGAGCTGAGAACTTAGGATTCTTTTGTAACACTTCTGTAACGCAGAGACATGCTTTAAGAGCTGGCTATTCACAGTTCATCTATTAAACTGATGACACTTTACACAACATCTACTTGGAATGGATGTCACATGTTTAGCTGGAACTGTGCAAACTAGACTGCTAGGTCTGACCATGGAGTGTGAGCTGTGCTGTTTACCTGTTGTAAGATATGAATGTCAATAAATTACAGCCTTATTGCTGGTTTAACTACAACTTAGTAAAAATCTGGACTATCTTGGAATCTGCTGAAGGGTGCAAAATACAATGAAGTCTAATCAGTCAGTAGAAGGCAGCACACAGTTCCTGTGTTGCCTTGGGATGAGAGGACTGGAAGCACAAAAGGTATTTTAAAGTGCTGGGCCTTCATTGCTGAGCAGAGTGCAGAAGTGCAGTGGTCTCAGGGGCCATGAGAGACATGCTAGTTTGATGTTGGTCAAGACATTATTATCCACCCTAGCCCTAAACACAACCTCAATGTGGGGATTTAACGGCCTTTCTGTATCAGAGGACCTGTTAACAAGACCTGCTGATTTGATTCTTCTAGGAAGAATCTTAAAACACAATAAAAACTAGTAAAGAACATTTACAGTAAGCCAGGTAGAATGCCCATTGGGGGCTGGGCAGTTTCTTGGCCTTTTTTCTTCTGCATCTCATCCCCTGAGTGTTTTTATTTTTTATTTTTTCCGTCCTCCCTGGGCATTTGACTGTAGCATCTGACTTATTATTACAGAAGTCAAATGAATCTATATACAAGGACTCTACTATACTGTACTTGTATATCTGAGTTATGTAAGTGCAAATTAATTCATTATAATTCTCTGCTGATTTTGGAATGTCATTTATGGATTCTTAGTTTTATCCACCTTTATTTTTATTTTTCTTCTAACTATTTATTGACATATTTTAAAGCAATTTGAGCTATATCCTGTGAATAAAAATGTGCTATAGAAACAAATTTTATTGTTGTCCATGAGGCATATAACATTCACTGATTCCTTCAAGTTCAAACTGAATCATTACCTGAGAATGAGTCACACAACTCTTGTCCATTTGATTTGTGAATGTATTGTCTTATTTTAATTATGCATTTTCATGATTGCCATTATGCTTTTAACCAGGACAATGTTTTACAATATGAATTAGCATGTTTAATATATATATATATATATATATATATATATATATATATATAAAAGTCAATATTTGTATGTATGTATGTATGTATGTATGTTCCATCATCACTTCTGAATGACTGGAGCGATTTTCATGACACTTGATACACATGTTTCTCATTGGTCGACTAAAAATACTGTAGGGTGAAATCAGCCCTAACCCACCCTCTTCTGGGTAGGGTGGGGGCTGATCTTGTGGTGTTGTATGCATGTCATCATCCAGTTGACACTTGGAACGAACACCAGACGGCGAACTGGAGGTGACTGCCAGCATTCTTTATATCTGAGCACCACCGCATCCCTGTTGCTTTTGTATTTAAATAGAGTTGGCCGGTTCCGAGTGTCAACTGAATGGTAACATAGATACAAGACCGTAAGACAAGCACATTAGTGAGTCTTCATTGTTTGTTAATTTATTCTTATTTTTTAAAGTTGTGTTTTTTTTTAATTATATTTTTCTCAAACAATTAAAAAAAAAACACTTTATTTTCCACCCGGGCAACACTGGGTATTTTAGCTAGTTTAATATATATAATAATGCATGAATCATTTGAATATACTTTTTCATTCAAAATTCATCAAATGAATTTAATTCATTTAAATGGGTAATTTGTAAAATCGAAACAATTAAGTGAATTGAATATCCATCACTGCTGTTTTTTTGGATGTCATATCTAAATAGCATGAAACTGTATAAAGAGAGAGCCGGAAACAGTGACTCTACCCATGAAAAGGCTCTTTAAATGGCAATTTTTAAATCTATTAAAATACCAGAAGGAAATTCAGACATATGGCAGTTATTTTCAAATGTGGTTGATGAGAAAGGCCACCGGCTGCCATTTGCTTTCAACAATAAATGTTTCAAGTTTTAGCGTATGATAGTCAGAAGTCTGGGACCTCATGTCTGTGCCGTCCCTCATCATGCCTCGCAAACTAATTTGACATTCACAACAAACACAAAAGTGGCAAATGACCTAAAACAAAACAAAAAAAGAGTGGAATGAATTTGTCAGGATATCTGGCAATATGACACATTTTCTGCCAAAGTTTTCTTTGAATTTATGCAGCACTTTATTGAAACTTTACCGATTCCCACCAGATAAGTGATACAGGATTACTGATAGAGAATGTAACTTTAGTGGAGCAGTCAGAGACGGAAATTGATTCTGTGTTTAAAGCTGAGGTGAGCTAAAGGATGAGACCCCCACCTTGTTTTCATGGATCCAAACATGCTGAAATAGGCTCAAAGAGGCCACTGGTTTACTTATTTCATTGGGTATTCTTTATGTTTTTGCTCTCCCTGTGCTCAGCCCTTACTTGCGTTAATTTGCATGAAACAATCACCATTTACAGTATGTGCTCTTCATCATCCTCAGTCTAAGTAGGGAGGGTCTCTTTGAAAGGGCCCCTTCTTATTGTAGAATGTCTAACATAAAACTGATTGCTTTATGGAGTGCTTCTGATGTTTCTTGCTCTGATTATGTGCCATATTTAAAAATAAAGTGGCTACAGTACACCTTCACTTGAGGACCAGGCTGATTCCCAGACTGAGAAATGTGAGCTATGAAGAGAGATTGAAAGAGTTGAGCCTTTTAGGTTTAAGCAAACAGAGATTATAAGGTAACATGATTGAAGTGTTTAAAATTATGAAGGGCATTAGTGCAGTGAATTCCAGCTGTTACTGTTCTTCAACAAGAACATGGCACATAGTTAGAAGCTTATATAAGGGGCAAATTTCACACAAATGTTAGGAAGGCACAGGAAATAATTTACTAAGTAGTGCAGTGCAGAGTGAGACTTTAGTTACCTTCAGATGTCAATTTGATGTTATTTTGGACAATCTGTGCCTTTGGATGACCTATTTCCTCCACAATTGTTCTAATGTTCTGAATGCTGCCACGTTTCAGTTTATACTGTAAGCAGTTTTATAAATATCAGCATAAAACTAGAGGGCCATGAGGTTATTAAGCTCGACTGGGCTCTGTCAGGGACTCAGAATTCAGGGACTCCATATATTCTTTACATTAAACACATGGGCACCCCTTTAATGACTGCTTAATTAAAAGGATTGCTTGGTAAAATGAGTGGAACAGTGGTGCGGTGTTTAAAGCCAATGTAAGATGGATCCACCATCTGGGGTATGAAGTTCGCACATTGTCCCCATGTCTTTGTGGGATTTCCTACTGAAACTTCAGACGTCCTCTTGAAAGACATACAGGTTAGATTAACCGGCTGCTCCTAGTTGTGAGTGCGGGTGTGTGTGAGTGGCCCTGTGATGGACTGGCACCCAGTCCAGTGCTGGCCCCTATGCTGCTATGTGCTCAGAGCTACTCTAAATTGCATTAAATGAGTTCTGTATTATTTGCAAATTAATTTATGTTCATTTTTGCTTCAAGAGTCATTATATAACCCAAAAAAGAAAGGTAAATAAAACTGCAGACCAAGCTGCCAGATGAAGGGCATGGATTTCCTTTAATTCTCACTCTGACTTGAGACTCCAGTGGTATGCATTTGCTTCCTGCACATTCTGTAACTGCATTTTGATGACCCTTCCATGGAAAGCAGACCCGTTCCACCGCAGAGACTCACTAAGTGCAAACAGTAAGGGAATTTCCAACTTGGCCCTTAAGCTGTGTTCCTAGAGAGCAGCCAGGCTGCCTTTTGCCTTCTCACCTTTGCCTGCTTCAACAGTTGCACTCCCCTGTCTTCCCAACTACACTTGCATGGTGGCTGTTTCTTGGCGAGTCCCTCATGAATCACTCCCTGCACGTAAACTGACATGGCTGATTAAGCATTACAGCCAAATTACAATTTTTTAAATGTTAATTACAGTGAGTCGTTTATGACTTATTTTCTCCGTGGCTGGCATTTCACACAGGACTGCACAGTGCTGGCGGCTGAACTGGCAGAGGATCCACTAATCAGCAATAAATCACTCCCTCAGTGGATTTCACAGTGTGTTAGCTGAACAAACTGGGAGGCAGGAAGGCCAGGGTGCGTCGACATTTAGAAGATGCTGGCACATGTTACTCATCATCAGTTAGCAAACCTTCAGTCACTAAAAGGGGGTTTGAGCTCATTCTAGGAATGGGACAGTTTGGCTGCTCTGCACAAGATGGAGGCGGTGGCTACATGTATTTTGTTTGGATAAGAGAAGAGGAAAACAGCCTGTGTAATATTCTCCATTTTTATGGATCCCTGTTGTCCCATTTACAAACCATTTGTACAAGCAGCTGAAATCAGGGCCCCTGTGACCACAGCTTGATTGCCTTAACCTGAAACGTCTTGATTTAATTTATATTGATGGGAGGCTCTCATAAGCACAGAGTAAAAGGGAAACAAAACCAGATAAGTAAAGATTGGTTTGTTCTTTCAATTTTAAAGTGCCCAAGAACTGTTACATATATGCTAATGTGTATTTTGTGAAGGAGTGCCAGATAGGGATTGGCAATGCAGGTAAAAGAGAAGGAAGAGGGAGAGGATTGAACTACAATAAAGTGCATGCTGGGTTATTCCATAGTTCATCTAAGGATTTAAGACTAGGATTTAGTTAAAGGGAATCATGAGATAAATTTACAAAATTCCCCTGACCAATGGCTGGCAGTCCTCTCATTACAATATGTCACCAGCCATGTTTGGGGTGGCCAGTCTAAATGGGGATTCATTAGTCCCTTAAGGATGTTCTAGAGATCAGAACTGAAAGGGAAGCCAGTATGGAGAGTCCTAGGAGGATGACTCCCAGAATTCCAGAGGGCATTCCTACCCCTAGAAATGGTTGGAGGACTTTCTCCAGAAGAGATCTCTGGTTGGGACTCAAAGGAATACTCCACTCAAAGATGTTTTTATATGTTACTTAACTCATGCAGTTTGTAGTGATGGATGAGAAAAAAAAAAAGAATGTTGTATTTTTATAGAGATTACAAGGTTTCTGATAGAATGGACATCCATGGAGACCAATGCTGGGCCACCGAAAACTATATAAAAAATCTTTTTAAAATTTCTCATTATTGTCACATTGTCACATGATCCACAAGTCAATAACCCAGTTGTATGCTCATAATGTGTAAAAAGACTTGCATTTGTGCTAAAATATTGTTAAACAAATACTTCTGGAAATCAGAACAGAGTATGCTGAGGAAACATATTCATAAGGAAAGGAGTTTTTCAATTAAAGACAAAACTCTTGACCAATGAATGAAGGGAAGAGGTGGGTCTTTGGTTCAAAAGCTAAGTCCTGTGTGAGCGCATCTCCTACTTATGTACTGCTCTGATTTTTCGTATTTATTTAACAATGTTTTTGTAAATGTAGAGAAAAGCCAAGCAAAATGACACCTTCGAAAGCTTGCATATTGCAATCTTTTTAGTTAGCCAATAAAAGGTGTCATTTTGCTTGGCTTTTCTCTACATTCATAAAGTTTTAGTGAAAAATGCATGTGTTTTGCCTATTGTAAGCATACCACTGACTGACTTGAATCTCATGTGAGAAGGCCTAATTCGACACACTCCTTGTTACAGATGGGGTACAACAGCTGACAACACAATCAACCCCCAGGTTCAATCATGCCAGCTAGCACAAAACACTATAACAATATGTTATACACTTTTTGGTTTTGGAATAGTATTGTTGCTATTCTGGGTTGACCTTTTTATGTTTCAATGGTTTTAGCACAGCTTTTCTATTTCTATTTATTTTTGTTGTTTTCCTGTGATGTCATTTTGTGAATTGTTTATGTTAAGGGCTCTCATTGCTATTGTGTTGGGATGTCAGTGTTGGGCTGGTAGTGGTGAGTGAAGCGGTTTGTATGAAATTGAACTCACAATGCAATATACATGGTGTTTTGCAGCCATCCAAATATATGCCATTGAGTCAGGAATAAAGGTGTTTAGTCTGAAAGCATTTCCTGCATAAATTCAAGATTCAAAGTTGCTTAATAGTTCACAAGAAAACATGAAATTTGTCCTCTCAGTTGCATCTAATAACAAGACAGAAAGAAATTAAACAAAACAAATAAAGACAAGACAGGTTAAGGTAAGGCAGTTTGATAATGCATATTTACACAAAAAGTGTTACAGGATACATATCAAACCTTAATCATTTTCTCTGATATTCCTTATTAAAAAGTCATATGGCACTAGGAAGAAAGGAATTTCTGGAGCTATTTGTGTGGGTTTTCAAAGCAACTTTCCTTCCTGATTTACTGAAGTTAAGTTCTACATGTAATGGATGTCTGTCGTCAGTTGAGATTATTTCTAGTTTCTTTAGCATTGTCCTCTGACACACACTTGCCAGATCATCCACTTCTGCTCGGGCTTTTTTAAAATTTGGTTTGTTAGACCACTAAATCAGGCAATGAAACTGACTGAATCATACTGTGATAAAAGGACAACATGAGGTCGCTGTCTACTTTAAACAGTTTGAGTTTACGGAGAAGAAATAAATGCTGATTACATTAAGAGAATACTTTTTTTGTATTTGCATTCCAATTAAGTTTGCTATCTAAGTATTTATATTCATTCACGATTTCTACCTCTTCCCCCAAAACAGCAATGGGGGAACATATAGATTTCTGCCTTTTAAAATCAAATATCATTTATTTGGTCTTTCTTACATTCAGAGTGAGAAAGTTTTTATTACACCAGTTTAGCATACAGTCCACTTGATTTACATAGTGGCTTTCATGCTTCCCAACTTCTGCATGCATCTGCCTGGCATTTAGTGTTGAAATAATGTTCTGTGCTAAGTAAAAAAACAAAACATCAACAGACTACTTTTCTGTCACATGTAGACATTTAGATGCAAGATACCTTTATTGTCATTGTACAATACAATGAAGTATCGTTTGGAGCAAACCTATAGACGCCTTAGACTAAGATATACAAGAGTAGATAATAAACTAAGTAAACATTAAACTATGAGAAGCAAAGTCACTATTAACAGTTCCAAATATATACAGAGTGAAACTAAAGGCAATCATGTAAGCATAAATAGATAAACAACAAATGAAGTCGCAAACAAACAAAGTCGCTGTAAAGATTACAGTTAATGTAATGGTCACAAGTTCCACATGGGTCATGTTTAAGTATGTGACTATGTGTGGTTGATGAAGAAGTTCAGCTCAATCAGTGGTGGTTTCTGTTATAGGAAGGGGCAGTCATCACTGTGCATTTTTAATACGCTGATTGCATTGGGGTAAAAGCTGTTCTTCAGCCTGGTAGTGTGGGCATGCAGGGCTCTGAAGTGCCTGCCACAGAGCAGAGGAGTAAAAATGCTATAGTCGGTGTTGGTTGGATCTTTACAAATGTTCTTTGCTTTTCTGCTGCAGCAGGTAGTGAAGATATCTTCCAGTGACAGTAACTGTTCTGATGATATGCTTGAGGGTCTTCTTTTTCTCAGAGGTACAGCTAGAGTTCCATGCTGCAATGCAGTACGTGATGACAGACTCTATGGTACACATGTAGAAGCTAACCAGCCACTGTTGTGGGAGTTATACGTTCTTCTGGCTCCTCAGCAGCAGACGTTATTATGATGTTAGTGTCATGGGTGGGTTTGTAGTCATATGTGAAAAGAGAGTAAAGGAGAGGGCTCAGTACACAGCCCCGTGGTACCCCAGTGTGAGTTTCAGTTTAGTTATTATGACAATCCTAAAGATGTGTTGATGACAGAAAGGATGCAGAAAGTCCCATATGGAGTCGTCACCCTTATCTGCAGGAACTAAGAAACAGGAAAAGGCAGTTGCTGGATAATGTGGGGGACATTTTGTGTACTCAGTGGAAAAAGCACAGTAATGTGCACAATTGTGCATTTTGATGTGTCTTCAAGTGGAAATTATGCAGCATATCACATTTTTAAAACTGTGAAGATATGAACGAGAGGGATTAAATAGAATTGGCATGACTGGTGTGCCGTGGAGTACCTGCATTATGCAGCAGAGCGTAAATGAGGCTGTAAAGTGTAACGCTCATTGTTTTCCAATTCCAAAAACTATTATCAGAGTTTGGCCTTTTACGAAAACTGCATGTGAAATTACATGTTGCTGTTTTTCTCATCTGTATACACTGGTATTGGAATCGGTGTTGCATTATCTCCCGAGTCCAAGTTTCTAGATTGTAAGCAAAACATTAGAGAGTTTACGTAATTTGACCCAAAAGGCGTTTAGTGTCTTAAGGCTTCTGTGCATTCTGGTTATGATTTTGGTTAATGCTTTGGGAAATATAATTTGGTTAAACTTTTAGTTTGGTTAAAGATTTTCTGACTTTTTTTTTTTACTTACATTTCATTTTTATGTCCTGGTCCACACTTGAAACTGTAATTTTGCTGCAACAAATTTGGCCAGAACATGCTGAAGGTCTGGATAAACATAGCCAGGTAAGATGAATTCAATTAATCATTTGTTCATCCAGGATGTTGCAAAAATAGATCGATCAAAGCAAAACTGAACAATATTTCAATGTCATAGGACATATGAACATCGATAGAATTAGAATTTACCGCCTGCCCATGCCCACACTGTACCCATCTCAATAAAGGCTTTCTCAATAAAATGATGAACCAACCCATATGACTGCAAAAATTCCTAGAATGATTTCAGGAAAGGCAGCATGTTGGTGTAGTGGTAGTGCTACTGTCTTGCAGTAAGGAGACCAGGGTTTGTGTCCCAGGTCCTCCCTGCGTGGAGTTTGCATGTTCTCCCCATGTCTGCATGGGTTTCCTCTGGGTGCTCTGATTTCCTCCCATAGTCCAAAGACATGCTAGTGGATTGGCGATACTAAATTGGACCCAGTGTGTACTTGGGGTGTGTGTGCAATGGACTGGCATCCTGTCAAAGGTTTGTTCCTGCCTTTTGCCCTATAATAGTTGGGATAAGCTCCAACACCCCCTCTGTGTCCCTGTTTGGAACAAAGTGTTTTAGAAAATGACTGACAATTTCAGGCATTTGACAGTGGTTTCAAGTTAATGTGGTGGTGTCAACTGAGTGATCAACAACCTGACAACTATTTGACAAATTGCAGTTGGCATGGGCCAATATCCCTGTTCCACACTCTCTAGAGTGGGTTGGGGGGAGTGGTAATTTATTTCTCAATGTAAGGTTAGCCATTTCTATTAGCTACTGTGTCCTTTGGTTCTACTGCCCTATTTTAACAATGCATTAAGCTTAATGAGACAAAAGTCCAGAGCTACACCTGGAATATGTGACCTCTGTTATAAAGAAAAGGGCACCAATGACCATTTAATAGTCTCCCATTGCAACTCTTTTGAAATGTTTTCCCATAAAACCTTCCCTGACAATCCCTTTACTTCTCTCATGGCATTTTTATGCCCATGTGCCCCGTGACTGTTGGGACAGTTTGACAATCTGTCATAATGTAAAAGCAAAAGAAGTACTTTGAAGAATTTAGGAGGAGAACATTGAGCAGTAATGACTCACAAGAGTGAAATCTCACAAGAGTGATATTATCATATTGTTCACATATCGGAAGAGTTAAATAGCATGGTGGACATTAATCATATTGGATTATATCTACAAACTGTATTTCAGAGCTTGTAAGTCATCAGCATCTTTTGACAAAGTTTGGATATTTATGTCAATATGCTATGTTTACCTCCAGGCAATGTGCGTTGAGCTTCTGAAAATGTTCAAAAAACATTTCCAAATAGATTTTGAGATATGATAATAGACATATCATGCATGCATGTGATCATTGGTAGCTTCAGTTTATGTCACAATGTTAAATCAAGGAGCTGCTTTGTATTCATCACTGAGGTCAGAATGACAAAGAGCAAATGGCGGGACACAAGTGAAGCTGACTACACAAAGCACTGTGTGGAGTTTTTGACAACAACATGGAATTATTCACCAGTATGCACCTTAGAGCTATTTTTTTTTATTTTGTAAGAACATTTCTTAGGATAAGGAAAAAAAAAGCCAGCTATTACACATGTTCTTTAAGTCCGGCAATAATGATGCACATTAAGTAAAAGCAAGCTAGGAAAAAAGGTCAACCAAGAGGTAACAAACTATTTCATGGTTATGGGTTTCTGGAGCAGTACTCAATAAATATCCTGATTTTATAATAAAATTGACTCTTGACTTTAAAGAGTCAGAATGGTGCTGTCATTTACACTGTTACCCCTCGGTTAAGTTCAAATCTCAGCCCAATCACTTTCTGTGGGGAGTGTGGAAGAAGAATCAGTCTTCCTCTTCATCTTAAAGATGAGCAAGGTATGCTGATTTCATACTCTAAACTGTCCCTGTTTAGGCCTCCTGTGATGGAGTGGAGCCCTGTCTACATTCTGCTTTAAGTCTCCAGCTCCTGGTAGCTCTGGATTACAATTAGTGGTTTAAATAAATACACATTTAGACTTTTTTTGGTTCATTTAGGGATTATCATTTCTTGATGAGACAGGTTCTATTATTATAAAGGCACTACTGTCATTTCACATTATTTTTCTAGCTTAGCTACGTTGAGGTTATGCACACTACAGAAATATAAACTGATCACTAACATGAACACGAACTTGAAGTGCTCACAAGTATAACAAATTAATGTGTGCATGGGGAGTGGTCACATCCAATTTACAAATTAATTTTTTTTAAACATTTGCTCATGCATTTTATTCAGATTACTAATAAAACACAGAAAGTAATTTTTCCTTAGCAGGCGTTTGTTTTCACTTTTTGAGTATTTATAAATGTAAGTATTTACACAGACTTAGCTGTTTACATAATGAAGTGAAAACCGGCCAACCGTCATTATTTAATTAATGCACAAAAACTAATTATCTCAAGTAGCGGTGAAGAATGCTGAAATTCAAATGATGCCTCTGAACTCCCATATGCCTGAGCAAAATAAACGGCTCTTGAAACCATAAAGGAAGGCAAAGGGGTCTATTGACTAAGGAATTGGACTTTAAAGTACGAGGTGACAAGATGACATCCCACTGCTGACTCACAATGTGGCACTGAGATTGTCAAATCACCAGTTGAGTTCTTATTGGATCAATTTCTATTGATTGTCACCTGTGTGCTATGATGCCTCGGGCTCTTCTGTTGATGCATTGTTTAATATTCTAATGTTGCTGCTGGATCACATACATTTTTCTGGGAATCAATGAAGTGGTATCTATCTATCTATCTATCTATCTATCTATCTATCTATCTATCTAT
>JANRMT010062791.1:129109225-129177000 GCA_026402145.1 Polypterus bichir lapradei | reverse complement strand
TATCTATCTATCTATCTATCTATCTATCTATCTATCTATCTATCTATCTATCTATCTATCTATCTATCTATCTATCTATCATCCTGTGCAGGAGAATGAATGCAATCCTTACAAGGGCTAATTTAAAAGTAACTCTGAAGAAGAATTTGGGAGTTACATCACAGGTTACCTCAGTCACAATGGCAATAATCCATAAGGGCTCTGCTGAACCTGCTTTGGTGTCAGACTTCACATACTGGCCCACAGGTGTTCCAAGCGGAAATACGAGCAAGCCAAACCCATCAGAGCCAAAATGTTCTTTCTCTAAGATTGAGTGATTAGGTGACTAAAGCCTGTAAAAACACTGGGGAGAATATTGTAGACGTGGGAGTGGACCACTTACTATAAGGTCTCCCTAAGTATCTATATAGATTGGTGCAGCAACATTCATGGAAGACCATGGAAGAACTCACTGAGTTATTTGACCACAACTGACAAACAGAAGAGTCTAAGAACACTAAATGGCTGACCAGAAGAAGACCAGGCATGCAGCAGCTGTCTTACTGGATATTGAATCATGACAAAGAACAAAGGTCTATGCTTGAGAATCACAACAAATCTTGGACACACCCAGGTGCATTAGTGTGGAGAATCTGGCTAGGTCATCATTCTCCTTCCCTAGATGCTATTTGAGAAAACTAGTAATGGTCATTTTTGGGGGCCAGGCCAGGTGTCTTAGAGTAATGTTTCACCCAGATCCTAGATATAAGGAAATCTGAGAAGAGACTGCCTTTATATTAAAAGCAAGGCATGATCCCATCACTCTGTCAACCCTGCTAAAAAGCAAATCCTGCAAACTGAAGTGGGTCAAATATAAAGCTTGAGAACTCTGGAAGAAAAATTCTAACACTCAGGTAGTGTGAGCCGACACTCATGCAGACAGTCTTCCAGAGATACGGCAGCATGAGTTTACATCACCAGATTAGATTTCATTTGATAGTCAACAGCATACTTGTTGTTCCCTGACCTGTTTAAAGAGTATTGGAGTTTGTCACTTTATTTAAATTGAAGAATGTAATAATTAGTCCCAAAAGCACACTAGAAATGCAATTGTCTCTGTAAACAGTCATTTTGCTATTGAGAAGTACTACAAGACCCATATTTCATGCTGGAAATTGACCTATTACTAATCAGGGTGAGGTTCACAAACAACTGCTTATACCACATACAGTACATATTATGGTAAGATATGTTATTTGCCCTAGGCCCACAATATGGAGTGGAGCATTTGGGGGTGAACACGACCGGGGAAAGAATTAAGCTCCAATTTTACTGATCTGGTGTGGATGTGGAGGTGAAACAATACTGCGTGTCTTACCTAAAGTGTCGGTTAAATCAGATTCCCAGGTGTCAGCTTGCTCCTGTACTGGTTTTGCAATTAATTGATGTGCCCTTTAAAAGGAACGTGATGGATATTGTAGAACTGTTTGAGCTATCAGCTCACAACTGCAAATACATCCTTGTGATTCCAAAGAAATTTGCCTTCAGGTTGCTAATTCAAAGATCCTTTCCCTGGAGTTGCTGTTTTTTTTTCTGCAGGTGGGAATCCCTCAAGAAATTTTAACTGGTAAAGAGACTCCATTCATTTCAGAGACATTTAAACATGTCATCAAATTCTCTACTCCTCTAGATTAGGCTATGGTAAATACCATGGAAACTCACTGAGGTCTATCTCTCTTCATTTTGTATGATACCTCATATTAGTCCTGGTAGAGTGATGGGTGAATGCCCCCTATTATTTTCTGAGGCCAAAATGCACTGAAATGGAACTAGAAATACAGAAAATACTCAAGCTACAAATTATTGAGAAGAGCATAAGTCTGTGGTACAGTCACATCATCCTAATGCCCAAACCTATTGGCTTCTGGTGCTTCTGTAATGATTTCAGGAAGCTCAACCAAGTTCTGTGTTTGAGGGCTACTCAATGCCCAGGGCAGATGAACTTATTAAGAGTCTGGGTCAGGCACATTTCCTAACCATCACTGATATAATAAAGGGGTAGATGTAAATTCCTTTAAAGATGCTGCTAAAGAAAAAGTGCATTTAACTCCATTAGCAGACACTAGCAGTGTAATGTTGCCCTTTTGGGCTACACAGGGCCTCAAAAACCTTCCAAAGTTTATTGGACAAACTTTTACCACAATAAATTTACAACAATAGACAATAATTGTATCCATTCTGGTAGTTGCAAGGTGCATTTATACCATGCAGTGGCAGTCTTAAACTCCCTGAAAGAGGCGAGCTTTTACATTAATTAGAAAAACTGTTCAATATGGATTAGCACAGGCCAAATACCTGGGTTGTGTGATACATCAAGGTAGTCAAAGCCACAACTGTCCAAAGTAGTCACTATTAATAAATGGTCCTGGCCAAAGACAAAAAAGTAAGTGCAAGCCTTTTCTTCTCAATTGAATCTACAAACTGATGGCTCAAAGACAGAACTGGGAGTAGTGTTGAGACAGATCATTCAGAGAAGTACACTCCATTTTATGCTAGAGTCAGAAAGTACTGGATTAAGGGATGAAGTATGCTGCAGCAAAGTAAAGCCCTGGGAATAAAATGGGCAATTACTGCATAATAAAATATTATTTACGGGGCAAGAAATTGACATTGATGAAGAATCACTTTCTCCTACAGTGGATGGTGAGTTATAAGATAGCCATGCTCATGCCACCAGGTTGTTCTTAGACTTGCAGACCTATAGGAAGGCCTTTCCTGAGTCCACAACCTTATGGCCAAAATTGTAAGGAGGCTATGTCACATGCTGGAGAATACTGCATTCTTAATGGTGACTGATTTAAAGACAACACCAAGGAAGGATCGAATGGTTACAGCACAATTCCCTGGTTCGTAATGTTTTTTCCCATGGTCATAAAGATAATGACCTGGAAGAGCTCAGTGAAGCCAGCTTTATATCTTTTCCAGCCTGTTGGATTCACAGCTTCCAAAACTCATTACAAGTCACCAGTTTCGACCTGCAACTGAAGCTGGCGCAATGGTGTGACTGGAGCAAGAGCTTTATTGTTCTTGCCAGAGATTGTAGTATTGCAATTAAATATGAATAGCCATTGTAACCCCAAAACTATTCAACTGTTGTTTCCAGTCTTTTCAGACAGTTATCTGTCTCTCTACACTATATGGACAAAAATATTGGGACACACCTCATTATTAAATTCAGGTTTTTCCATCAGACCTGTTGCCACAGATGTATAAAAGCAGGCACCTAGCCATGCAGTCTCCATTTACAAACATTTATGAAACAAAATGGGTCATTCTGAAGTGACTTCAAGCGTGTTACTGTGAAATGATGCAATAAGATGGTTTGTGAAATTTCATCCCTGCTGGATATTCCATGTTCAACTGTAAGTGGTATTATTGGAAAGTGGAAATGTTTAGGAACAACAGCAACTTAGCCATGAAACGGAAGACCACATAAAGTCAAAGAGCAGGGTCAACGACTGCTAAAGTGCATAATGATAAAGTCGCCAATGCTCTGAAGATTCCATAGCTGAAGAGCTCTAAACTTCTACTGGTATTAACTGTGCGGCAGGAGCTTCATGGACTGGGTTTCAATGATTGAACAGCCACATGTAAGCCTCATATCACCAAGTCCAATGCCGAATACAGTGGTGTAAAGCACACCGTCACTGGACTGTGGAGCAGTGGAAACGTGTTCTATGGTGTGATGAATCACACTTCTCTGTTTGGCAGTCACATGGGCGACTCTGGGTTTGACAGATGTCAGGAGAAACAACTATGAAGTTTGGTGGAGGAGGGATAACAGTGTGGAGCTGTTTTTCAGGGTTTGGGCTAGGACTCTTACTTCCAGTGAAAGGCAATCTTAATGCTTCTCCATACCAAGACATTTTGGACAATGCTATGCTTCCAATTTTGTGGGAAACAGTTTAAGGCAGGCCCTTTTCTATTCCAGCATGACTGTGTAACATTGCAAAAAACAAGGCCCATAAAGACATAGTTGGATGAGTTTGGTGTGAAACAACTTGACTGGACTGCAGAGAATCCTTACCTCAACCCCATAAAACACCTTTGCAATGAACTGGAACTGAAATTGCGAGCCAGGCCTTCTTGTCCAACATCAGAGCCTGACCTCATAAATCCTCTACAGTACATAATGAATGGGCACAAATTCCCACAGAAACACTCCAAAATCTTGTAGAAAGCCTTCCAAGAAAAATAGAAGCTGTTATAGCTGCAAAGTGGGGACCAACCCCATGTTAAAGTCTCTATATTTGAATGCAGTGTCATTAAAGAGTCTGTTGGTGTAATGGTCAGGCGTCCCAATACTTTTGTCCATATAGTCTATCTATCTATCTATCTATCTATCTATCTATCTATCTATCTATCTATCTATCTATCTATCTATCTATCTATCTATCAACACTGAATTAACAGAAAAAAGTAAGACAGGACATTTTACAAGTACAACCACAAGGGTCAGCCTTGCGGAAATTACTAGAATAAGAAGACCAGCTTCTGCTGTTTACCCTGCAGCAAAATGCCGTTCTGGACTTATGTCTTCCAGCCATGCAGCAAGTGGAGGAAAACAAGAGAACCTGTTGAGGGCTACACTGTCTAATATGTGTGAACTAAATTGACCTGTTGATTGGGGAAAATGTCTGATTTACATTATATTGACCTGTGAGAAGTAACAGCAGCCAATTTACATGGTATTGACAAACTACGTTCTATTGACCAGAGGCTTGCTGGTCGCTAGGGAATTCTTAATGAGCACAAGGGACAGAAAGATATGAAAATGCTTGCTGCTTTCTTTTTCAAATTAATGTTGCTCTCTAACTCGGCCCACAATATCCAGGCCCAATCTGCATTCTAAACACGAACTGCAATTTATTCTGGTTAAGTGTGCAAGTTTCTGAGGGGATGTTATAATGCCTTATTACAATGCTCCAGCAGGATTCATAAAATTTCCATCTATCAAGTTCTATATAGTGCCTTTCATAATTGACAAAAAGTAGTTTACAAAATCATAAGCAATCAACGTTGCACGTTGTGAATGCAGAAATCACAATTATTGCCAAACTCAGAGACTGATATGATAAAATGGCTCTGGGTAAATAAGATCTATGAACAAGATGACCCACTGAAAGAAAGTGGGCCGTTTGTTTTGTTTCAAAAATTACTTTGTTCATCCAGCATGACTAACTACTTAAAGTCTACTTTCAGTGGCAGTCGCAGGTTTTTGTCAGGTCATTTTGAACAGCACACAGCAAAGCACTTTGTGCATGCATTATACACAAATTACATGCTGATGCTGTCAAAGGCGAGGTGTCAATTTAAAGCGGCCAATGTGGGTTTCCTTTCAATCACTGACTAAACTGCTTGTTGGAGTACATGGGTCATTTATTCAGCCCTAAATAGGTAAGTGTATTAAAGAAAATACAAATATGCATTGCTGTCATTAGTTAATTGTCCCAAGTTTTCTAAACATTTGACACGCATGCACATTGGAAGATCTCCTTACTGGCTCTGCTGAGTTATATAATAACCCACCAGGATGAGATGGTGTGCTATAGCTACATGTCTTCTCCTTCTCTCCATGTAGCACCAAGAAACTGCCCAGTGAGGTTGGTTCTCGGACCATAAGAACCCAAGCTGCCTGGAAGAAGGCATCATTTTCGCAAGAGCACCCAGCTGGATGGAGATCCCGAGAAAACTGTTCCTAATCCACATTTAGAGCCAAACCTTATAATTTGCTTTTGGAAGACTGAGGACAAGGGTGATAATGAGCTTTTTATTTTTGTTTGGATTTTCTGTTTATTAAATGAGACGACTTGTTTGTCACCCCAAATTTTCTTTGGAGAGCCTGACATTCTTGCACTCGGCCACACATCTTATTAATAATGACAAGAATTAAGTGAATCTAACAAGCAATTCAATTGATCCTTATTAATATAAAGTCATTAATATCACACTCTATCATAGAACAAAGAAGATTACAGTAGACTACAGAATTGATCAGTACAATCAAATCAATGTAGCAAATATAAATAAGCAAAAAAACAAATGGCATTGATAGATAGTAGAAGAGATAATCAATTTTACATTAACATACTATTCTCAAATCTACTTAACCCAATTTAGAAACATGGGGTGCTAAAGTCTATCACAGCAGCAATAAATGGAAGGCAGAAACAAACCCTGAACAAGGTGCCAGTCTATTACAGGGCAAATTTAGAGTTGCCAGTTAAATTAACCTGCATATCTTAGCTAATGTTTGAGGAAAATCTACAGCAGCCTGGAGAGAAGGTGCAAGTTAAACAAAATAACCTTGGATCTGTGAGGTAGCAACACTAACCTCTGCTCCACCAGGCCACCCCATCCTACCTTGAGACTGCTCCTGGCATGTGTTGAACAGTATGAAGCTATAATTTAAGAAAGAGCAAATGAAAGCTTCAATGCACAATTCTTCAGTTTCATGAATTTGCTTGATTTCTCACACTAAATCTGTCAATTGAATTACAGCATTTTTGCAGTTGCTTCAGAATGGAGATCACTTTAAAAGGCACTGTGTAAAATAGACATTGACTAATAAACGGATTATAGTTTTCAGCAATGACTATAGATTGTACAAATTGAAAATATTTCATGAGTTGATTTTTAAACCAGGGTGGCTAAGTGATGCCTGTCTCTGAATGGAATGAACCAGGCTTTTAAATGTTTTGTTTCATTACTTGACATATTTTAATGCCATAACAGAATTCTAAGGTGATATGAGACAGTGTTGCTTATGACAAATACTACACTATTTAACACTGATGGCATGATGACCCCATTTTTGCCTTTTATAGTGATATGAATTCTGCTGTAATGCTGTTTTATAATATTGAAGTTGGCCTATGACGTTTATTACATTTTTATTTTATGTTAAATTTTCCTTCTTGACCCAAGCAGGTCTTTACTGGTTCTTATTGAAGCTGTGACAAGGCTGGTAACTATCTATTTCACCATACTTTCTAACACAAAATGTCACAATAGCAATGACTGTAAAAATAAAGTTGTAAAATACAGTGGTAATAGTAATAATACTAATAATAATAATGCATCTTATTTGTAAGTGCTTTTCATTAAACTCAGGAACACTGTACATAACTATGTTAAAACAAAAAATTACAAATTTAATGAAGAAATAAAACACTCAAACGTATGGTAAAATACAATAAGCACACCAAAGCTTGTTTAAAAAGATTAATAATTGTCTAATAAAAAGAGTTACAAGGCGTTCTACTACAGTACTAGAAGCTCAATCACACAGTAACTTGCATTTAGTGTGCGGGTCAACAACTTATTCAACAGTGGATGATCGTAAATTGCATCAAACTAGGAGTGTGACATTATAACTTGGTAGAAATATAGATACAGTATGACGTCTGCAAAGATGAGCTTTATAAGATATATTAGCATAAAAATCTTATGAACTCTCATACGCACCTCACTTCACATCACATCACTCTTTTTTACACATCACATATTTTGCATAAAAGTTACAGAAGGCCACAAATGAAAGTAGCCAGGGATCACAAATGGCTCAGGGCTTACACTGTACAGGAACTCATTAGTTCATGAAAACAAAGTTCCTGCAGTGGGAAAGTACCATATGTCACCAATGCACTTAATCAGAAAGTTTGGTGGGAGATCAGAGGTAGACTTATTCTGCACATACATCCGTGTGTCATCTGCATAGAAATGAAATGAAATCTCAGACCATACTGTTTACAAATCTCAACCAAATGCAAAGCCATCTTAACGGCATCATAGGCCCCCAGAAAAAGTAGGCGAACATCTAGGAAAAGCTTGGGTTGCTGCTCAAAGGGCGGAGTGGTGGCTCTGAGGCTAAGGATCTGCGCTGGTATCCCGAAGGTTGCCAGGTTCGAATACCCGTCACTACCAAAAAAGATTCTACTCTGCTGGGCCCTTGAGCAAGGCCCTTAACCTGCAATTGCTCCAGAGGCGCTGTACAATGGCTGACCCTGCGCTCTGACCCCAAGGGGTATGCAAAAACTAACAAATTCCTAATACAAGAAATTGTATAAGGCCAAATAAAGAAACAAAATAAAGAAATAAAGAACTAAAGACACCAGCTGGGGTTGCTTACCCTGTAAAGTGTGTGTGGATCTCAATGCCCTAATGCAGTGATGGGGACACTATGCTGTAAATATGGTGTCATCCTTCGGATATGATGTAAAGCAGAGGTCCTGACTATGTGTGGTCATTAAAGATCCCTGGGCTTCTTTTGAAAAGATTAGGGTGTATCCCAATGTCCAAACTAAATTGCCATTCACGTTCCTAATCATTCCTTCTCCCTAATCATACCCTGCCTCTATTTGTCCATTCCTTTCACCCCTTCACCAATTAAAAGCTAATGTGTGATGAGTGTTCTGTCCCAATAATGGCTGCTGTTGTATCATCCAGGTGGGTGCAAAACATAGGTGGTGGCTGAAGTGGCTCCCCTCTGTCTTTGAATAGTGAGAAAAGCACTATATAAATGTAATTAATTAATTATTATTATTGTCTATTATGGACTATGATTTGAAGTATAAACTGTCACTGCCTCAGCCTCGGTTTTTAATTTGGTTTTACTTTGCCCCATTTGATTCTTCTACACCCTTTTGCGTTTCAGTTGGTCATGTTGTCATTAATGATCAGCACCCCTTTTTTTAATTTTTGAGCAATTCTGCACTGGTCTAGAGATCTACAAAGGCAGCAAGTTTGTTTCTTATTTGAAATGTGGTCTGTTGCTTAATGTGTTACTTTCTTAAATAAATGTTTGCAATTCATTAAATTAAGAAATGTGTAACCTTTATGAATGCATGGAACTCTGAAGTGTGATCTTTTGTACAGACAGACTAATGCAGAAGCTAAAAAATAAACATCAGAGACAAATGTAAGATTTTTGCACACTACTATAACAGATTCTTATCATTAAAAAAGCTCCACTACCTAACTCAACCTATTCACTATTGGGTCAATTTAATTTTATGAAAACATCGAAACAATTACGGCAGCAGGAGTAAGAAGGCCAAATTTAAAGTATTTTTTACAGTGGTGCTTGCAATAATTTATTCATTCAGTTTGTTGCTAAAACTGCACAAATCAAGTTTCAATATTCCCTTTCAACAAGAGGAGCCTGCATACACCAGTTCACGACTTATTGTGGAATTTGATCTCACGGTCACGTCATATTCATATTGATGAATGAAAAAATTGCCAGTCACTTAATAAATTGGATGCCATCACAGAGGAGAGTTGATATTCTGCTCTGCATGCTAAATTTGCTTTATGACTGTGTGGACTGAAACAACAGCAACCTTAACCCCCTTAAATCAGACTTACTTCATTTCATCCTTTGCTTTTTCCATTGGCACCTTTAACAAAGGTAAATTATTCTTGATCTGAATATTTCTTCCTTTTAAAGGCATACAACTAGATTGATTTCAAAGTAAACAATGCATTTGTTTAATTTCAGTATATTTCAACTGCAACAGAGTTAAAGTAAGAGCCTGTGAGGAGAGGTGCCTAATGAGGAAAGTTGGTAATAGCTTCCTAAATTAATAACACTACTTGCTAATTTCCTGATTTGGTTTGGTAACAGGAGGTCTAGGAATTATGAAATCATTGGTTCAGGTCTTGGAGGAGAAATGATCAACAGCCTGTCTGGCTGAAAAGAGTTACACATTATAAACTGCTCAAGTGAATGGAAATGTAAAAAGCAGAAAGATCAAAAGCCACCTCTTTTCATACCTGCTTCCAGTTTCAAAAAGATTTAAACTGTTATCACACAGAGAATAACACAAGTGAAAACGCCATCAGCTCTAAAGGATTTGACCTTACGTGACACATAACTATGTTAAGCAAGATGGCACCAGTGGGTGAAGAATATTAGATTGCCATACAGTTGGAATCATTCCACAAGGTGGCACACTATCATTGGTAGCACACAAAGCATGAAAGCAGCAGTGCAGCCACAGACATACACAAACGGAGGAACACTCACCTTAATTAAAGGGGAACTTTATTTTGAAAAAAAAACCATATATTATCACTGAGCTTTAAAGTAAGCAAATTGATATTCAGAACCTCACTTTTTATTGTAAGCACAATTTAAAAAACAGTGATCCATTTTCTTCAGTGTAACATGATGAGCAATCCATGGAATTTAGACCTGCCTTTGCACTGATGAATTACAGAACATATTAATGGCGAAGTTCACCCCCTTTTGACGTATGGACTCATTATAACAGTAGAACAGCTGTTAATACATTCTCACCCTTTTTGTACTTCTTACTTGTAAAAAGAATGCCTAATTTAAATCTGTCATAGAAACACATTTAAATCAAAATCCCTCTTACATAATCTGTAATCTTTGTGAATTAAATGGTGGCACGGTTTTCTTATGCTTTTAATTCAAAGCATAAAAGTGTCACATATTACAACTATTTATATTTTGTAGTAATGATATAACAATGAGCAACCGCAACATGTTTAAGTGTCAAAAAGGCTTGATTGCATTACAGTAATCTCCTTTAAATTTACTGCCTTGATTAGTAACAGTCATATTGCTTATCCAAACTACTCTGGGTCTGAAAAAGGGCAGGGAAAGGCGTTTTTTTTTAGGGAATAACAAATCAGCATTTGATACCCCCTTAATATCATACTGCTGCAAAAAAGTAGCATTAGCTGTAAAATTTGCATATTTATGTCACTTTAAAAATTAGCTTTGACATACGACGTACAGCCTCCAAAAAGACTACACTTCTTCGATGTGATTGCATTTCTATGGGAGCAGTCTGTGGTATGGTCATGGCCTAGATATACCATCAGGGTAACTTGGGTTCACATCCTGGGGCCTTGGCATTTGCCATATCTGATATTTTCAAAAAAATAATGATTTGAATAAGTGCCTTAAACATGACATAACTATGCCAGTTGAGACTAATTAGAGTGCCCTTACGGTTAGTCAGGTGGAAAAAGGCTAATATCAGCAGTTCTAGCAGCAGTCCAAAAACACTGCCTTAGGAATGAACAAACATGCGGACGACAAAGAAGCCACTGCAGGAATTAAGAGACACAAAACAATGCCAACCTGGACAAATGGTCTTTTATTTTATTGGTGCAGCTTGTGAACCCAAGACGTTCAGCTATACAGTATGTCATCTGTTGCCCCATAGTCTTTTGAAAAATGTTTTATTGATGTTTACTAACTGCGCTATTAGAAGAAAAGTTAATTTCCTGTAAATGAGATGTTTCACTCACCGGATAATCTGTTACATTTATTGAAATACATTAATGAACAAAAAAGGAATTGAAGTAGGCCCAATATAAAGTTTAGGATAATTTTTCTGCTTGATTTATTACTGACATTTGTCAGTCATTCTTCGGCCAACCCGCTATATTCTAACATAGGATCACGGGGGTCTGCTGGAGCCAATCCCAGCCAGCCCAGGATGCAAGGCAGGAACAAACCCCGGGCAGGGCGCCAGCCCACCGCAGGTTACTGACATTTGGATTTTCATATTGTGGGCCTATATGTGTGTGTCTAGTGAAGTGGTGGGGTTAGGGAGTGGTTTTGGGCCTTTGAGCTTCAACATCCTTAATCCAGCCTTGTGTGATGAAGTTCCATGTCGCCATCAATTTACCTATGTAATTAGCACAATATAAGGTCATACAGGAATGAGCCCATTCTGGTCAAAGAAACACTGGCAAGATGCCCATTCATTGTTTAGAAAACTCAGTCACACATCTATACTCAGTTCTAAGAAACCAATTTGAAGTCACTGGGAGTTCAGCTCTGAGATTCTGCAACAGAAGATCCTAAGTGAGAAACACAAGACATGTAGGATGAAAAGATGACAACATGTAGGAAGAGTTTTTCTCAATAGTCAAGTGTCCATGATTTCTTTTTAAATGAAATCTCTAAATAGAGCACCCAAGCTTTTAGCTATTGCTTTTAAAAGTATTAATTGGTACTGGTATGGAAAACCATGGAGAAAAGTCAGAGAGAATGAAAGACAAAAGGACAATTGCAGCTGAGAAAGAATATCATTGATATGTTGTAGAGAAGGGAAAGGACCACAATGATGAAGACAAAGCAAGGGACCTCAAGAGTAAAAGTCAACAGATATCTCCTGTGTTTGCCTAACAAATTCATATGAGTCGGTCAGTCATTATCCAACACGCTACTGTATATCCTAACACAGGGTCACGGGAGTCTGCTGGAGCCAATCCCAGCCAACACAGGGCACAAGACAGGAACAAATCCCCGGGCAGAGCGCCAGCCCACTGCAGAATTCATATGAAGGAAAACAAAATACTTTTTTAAGATTTTAATGCTTTTCTATTGTCTTTCAAGGTTATTCTAATAAATATATTGTGTAAACCACCGTCATGCGATAGGTGCAGCAATGCGCTGTATCAGTGCATTCTCCCAACCTCCTCCTCCACATTTTCATCAACTAATATATTTTTTGAACACATAATTTTCAGTTTTTTTCTCTAAGAAGCAGAGACTATTCAAGCAGCAATGGGCACAAACCAGGAATCAAACATGAATGCAATGTCAGTGCATTATATACCCACACTTCTCCATACATTGCCTAATTCAGGATGGAGGGGTGGCACCCATTCAGGCAACATCAGGTACAAGGCAGGAACAAACGCTAAATAGGGCATCAGTCCACTGCACGGCTCAATCATATACATACATCCGTACTGACTCACACCATACCACCCTACAGACACGTTTTGAGGGTATAATGAAGAGAATACAGGTTAATAATGCTTTTTTTTAATCAATGTCTAACAATATCATTTATTAAAATGTTTAAACAGGCAGGAAAGTTAATGTTTAATAATATCTTGTTTAAAGGGAAGAAAGCTGTAAAACCAGTTGTTCATCTGCACATTTATGACCCTACTAAATCAGATAAGAAGTGCTAGACTGGGAGATTGAAGACTTTGTATTGATCTAGCTATAACTTACTGGCAAGTTAACCTGGGGGAATACAGGCTGAGATCAAAGGACATGAACAAGCCACAAGTGGACAGATATGTAAGTCCAATCTGCCTGACCGAGATGTGTCAAGGACAAAAGGAGAGATTTAAATTAAGGGCTAGTCTCACTGAAGACAGATGTGCAATAGATCTTGAGACTACCATGTATGAATTTTGCTTAAAAGTGGGTGGGAACAATTAGGCAGTTCACTGAGTGTCACATTTCTAAATCAATCCATTGCCTCATGAAGATGGCACTCCATGTAGGGGCAGTGATTTTGAACTGCAAAGATCAGAAGTGCTCTAATTAACTTGACCCAACAGATAGCAAGCTTCTAATTATGATGAACCATGTACAGTTGAAAAGTCTCATAAAAAACCCAATTAGACATATAAATGTGTATTGCATAGTTGCAGGTGCTGTGTGTGTTCTCTGTTTGGTGTTACGATGACAATGTAGGAATTGATGTAAGCTTGAAAAAATTGGCAGCAGTATTCATTAAAAATGTGAGCTACAAAATATGCATCAGATGTAAATGGTGTGTCATACTTCTTCAAAATGGCTGGTCTTAAGCGAGCTGATAATGAAGAGCCTTAGAAGATGCAGATTTCAGTACTCAAAACACCCAAATCAACAAATCTGCCTAATGACACCAGTAGATGCACCAAGGAGGCTGCACAACATCCACCTTCAAACTGTATGTTTAAACGAATAACTAAAATAAGTTAACATTGCTGTCTAATTGGAAATGCAAACATACCATGACAAATAACCACTATTGAGGAAGACCATAATGCTTATCTAAACTCTGTTTGCTGTTATTATTTCATATAGTGATGCAATACTTAAAATGATCGAATGATAGCATAGCGGACACAGGTACTTCTGAAATATGTGGAGCCCAGTAGCTGTGGTGGTCAGCATGTGTGTGTCTTTCTGTCTCCACCTTTGCAGCACTCATACAATGTGCAAATTAATTATTAAGCTTCAGTTATCTTGTGCTGCTTAGTTCTTAAATGCATAACAGCAATTTTAGCTTTTTATTTTCTCTCAGTGTCAAGTCTATTGTTCAGTATCTTTTACTCTCTCCCTGACTGACTGAAGTAATCGAAGAGTGGGTGTTTTAAGAGAAAGCCCAGTGGATTTAGCCTTTGCAATGCAGGAATTCACTATTCACTACACACTTTTTAACGGGTCATCCCGAGACGTGTATTCTCATTTGACAATCACGTCTGGCTCCTTGAGACTAATTAAGAGCTGAGAGAAAGGCAACATGTCTCTGCCATTTTCCAAGAAAGGACAGGCCATTTCTGCTACCCTATGCAGACAGCATGCTGGATCAAGGGCCATGCCAGACTGAGCTGGAGCAGAGGCTAAGATAACAACAACAACAATATTTATTTATATAGCATGATTTCATACAAACGATGTAGTTTAAAGTGCTTTACAAGATGAAGAAAGAAAAAATATAAAAATATAGTTAGGCAATACTAATTAACAAAGAATAAAGTAAGGTCCGATAGCCAAGGAGGACAGAAAAAACAAAAAAAAAACTGCAGAGGGCTGAAGAAAAAAACAAAATCTGCAGGGGTTCCGTGGCCATGAGACCACCCAGCCCCTACTGGACATTCTACCTAACATCAATGATCAAAATCAGTCCTCATGGTTTGCAGGCTTCACGTGGAAGAATTAGACCATGATGGTCATGTTGACCTCTGGCTTTCAATCCCATCCCATCAACGTAAGGACTGCACGGTGCTTTGATCAGGTAGTGGTGGGACAGATGGCCAAGACCAACAGCCATCTGGTAATCCAAGAATACGAGATGATTAACATGAACTACTATTATTGTGCCAAAATTTCTATTGTGTTTAATTATATTTTTTGCATATTATTTCTAATGCATGAATAAATGTGCAACTTTTTGTGCAACTTTTTCGCCCTTCTGCATCTAATTTACCTGTGGTTAGAGGTGGTGAAATAAAGGGGGAAGTGTTGAACTACAGCCAATTTACTTCCAAGAGTGCGCTAAGAGTGTTGGATTTGAGGCATTAAGTTAAGGTCTGTATAATAAAGAGTATAAAGGAGAGAATAGGATCCCCCTGGGACCCTTCAATGTCAAAAGAAGGGGTGAGTACTGTGCATGCAGTGAAAAGGCTGTAAATCCAGCCCATTGCCATTTTGTCATTGAGTTACTTCTATATGTTAGTGGTGTCCTCTGCTCAATTTACCAGGACAGAAAGCAGTTTGAGGTGCTCTTGGGAAGGGATACTTGGAAGCAGGTCTATAGTTATTTACAGCTTCTATAGCTGTTCACAACTGTGTACTGTATAGCTGTGTCAACTTCTGATGCCTTATAAATGCATTTTGATGACAGTTTCACTGCATGCACTCTAAAGGAAATGAGTAGGCTACCAAAATTACAGTTGTTATTTAACTGTTATTTTAATGTTTTAGATATTTTCAAGAAACAGCACATTGAATTAAAACAGGCCTTCGTAATTTATTTGAAATTTAGTAAATAATTTGTGTTAAAAGGTCAGCGGGCTCTGCTTAGTTTGTGTTATCTTACTTAATTACGAATAAAGGAACCACATAAATGTTGAATTCTCAGAGGATGAATATTTTGACTTCACAGGTGATACAAATAATTACAACATCACAGAGGTCAACTGAAACTTATGGGAAAAAACTGCTGATAAGGGTTGGGGAGCGAAGGTGGTGGCATTGGGCACAAGGCAGCAACCAGCTCTGGACAGGATGCCAGTTTATCACCAACTCAATCACACAGTCATATTGGGTCAATTTAGAATCACCAATTAACCTAACTGGAGTAGTCAGAGGAGACACTCCATAGACAATCAATGGACAGACCATTCAAACTTACACTTCTAAAAATAAAGGAGCCAAAGTGGTTCTTGATGCCAAATAGTCCACATGAATACTCTTCAGAAGGAACCTTTATTTATTTAGATCTGTAACACCTTCCATAAACCACCATGACCAGATGATAACATATCTGTGAAAAACAATGCTTTCCTGATTTTAAAGGACCCTTGTCACAATCAATAACACAGACTCAGTTTGGGATTTCTTGATCTGTTTGTATCGTACTAGGTTACCCACTATACATTACAGATTTCTGTTTTGTCCACCTATAAGAAACCTTTTCAAAATCCAAAGAACCAACTTTATATACAAAGAACAATTCCCAGAATGAAAAGCTTCCTTGTCAAGCAAAGGTACTACAAGGAACCACACAGCCCAGTAAAGTGCCATTAAAGAACCAGTATTTTTAAGATTATAGGATGTTGGACCCAATTGGCGGCAGCAGCACTAACTGTGATGAATGGCGAGAATGTGTTGAAGTAAAAAGGATTAAATATTTAAAGCAAATATTCACAGCAAAATATCAGTGTCTAATGAAGTCCTTTAGATTTAAATTAATCCTAACAAGATCCAATATGGCCTCAGTGGGACCATACACTGTAAAAAATGTCAGTAAATTTAACGGTAAAAATACTGTATATAGTGAAAGTAAAAGACCTTTTCTGAAAAAAAGGAAAGTTACCTTATGTTCTACTGAAAATTACCTGTATATCTTAAACAATACATTTCATTATTTTTTACAGCCAAGTTCTGTAAAATCAATATTTTTCTACCTTCAAAATATGCTAAATACCGTTTATTGATGCACTACAGTTACACTGAAAAAATCTGTTAATTTTACAGTGTAAAACTGTTAAATAGCGAAGGTAAACAACCGTAAAATGTAAAACGGTAAATCACTGTTTCAGTAAAACCGGTTACGATATTTGCATAAGGACACGCCCCTTTTTACAATAGTGTTCCTGGTGAACTGCATACCTTTGAATAGTAAGGAAAAAAACTTAACCTAAGTTAGCAGACTTATTTTTCCCTGTGTGCTGAAGGTTTTTTGAGGTTATGGAAGCTGATTTATGGTGGGTTTTATTCGATAAGTAGGACACCATACACCACAAAATAAAACTTTACTTCCCCACCAAACAACGTGCCATAACTTCCTTAAACATTGAATTGTTTTCAATGTGTATAATTAAATGGTACATGCTTTTTATTGGTTGTTGTTACTTTACTGATGCAAACTGTGTACTGGGATTTGACCCTGACAATACATATTGTTTATTGATTGTCATATTTATTACACAGCATGAATTAAACATTCCCTTCTGTTGGAATTTGTTGCAAAGAACAGTTAGTTTTTACTACAATATTATACTGTAGACCTAAAAATATCGTCACCTTATTTATTACAGTAAAATTTTGGCAACCCAGCTGCCAGTATTTTACAGTAAATGTAACATTTTTTTAAAGTGTACCGTAGACCAAAAAATATTGTTACCTTTTTTTTATTGTAAAATTCTGGCGACCTCAGCTGCCTGTTTTTTTACCGTATATTTAACATTATTTTTTTTTACAGTGTACGGACACGTCCAAGAGTTCATTTAGCTGTTCTTAGCATGGATTTAACATTTATCTTTCCTAAAATAAAATTTTATTTGAAGATTTTTTTTTTTTATTGGGGCAGCATATTGCTGCTGTGTCTCCATGAGACTGGGTTCATATCCTAGCTGTTTACCACATGCATGGAGTTTTCACATTCTGCTTATGCTTGCATGGCTATTCCTATTTTCTGCTCACATCCTAAAGATGTGTTTGGTTAATTGCCATTTTTAATTTGGCCCAATATCACCATATTTGTATGACTGTGTCCAGTGATACATCCCTGTTTTGCCCCTGCCTTGTACCTGATGTTACTAACATACGTTTAACCTCTAGAACACAACCTTGGCATCTGACTATACGATTTAGTTGAGTAAAGTCAGGTGGCTTTATTGTCAAACCATCCATACACAGTATTGCAGCACACAGTGGTATGAAATAACATTCCCCAGAACCAGTGTAACAAATATATAAATGCAGGACAAGTGCAAGACAGGTAAAGAACTATACTGTACTATACTACAGTATAGTATAATAGATCATAGATAAATAAAAGGTAATAAGTAGATAGTATTAAATTTAAATAAATAAATACAAGTCTGAATTTTCTCATGGGATTAATAAACTTTATGTAATCTAATTGAATCTAATAATAAAAGTAACAATAGTAAGAAATGTACTGCCTAAAAATAAATTACTATGATCAGATCTGAGGACAGGGGGCAACACAGGGTTCAGAGTCCAGACAGCCAAGGGTAAGAAGTTGTTGCAGAACCTGCCAAAACTGATTTGTATCCTACGGTATGTTCTACCAGAGGGAAGTGGAATGAAGAGATTCTAGGAAGGGTCAAGGCATTCCCCCACAATGCTTTAGACTTTGCAGATACAACGCTTGATTAAGGTGTCTTTAATGGAGGGAGGAAGGGGCTCCAATGATCTTTTCTGCTGTGTGTGCTATGCATTGTAGGATCTTGTAGTCAGAGACACTGCAGTTCAAAAACCAGACGGTGATGCATCTGGTTAAAACACTCTCAGTGGTGTCCCTGAGTGGCTCAAATCCTAGAAGAATATGATAACCATGGGTAACCAATGTAACGATGTTAAGACTGGAGAGAGACAGATGACACCAGTCCACCAATCATTGTATCTGCAATCTATGATCTGCCTATTCTTCATTCCTGTTGAGACCCACCATTGCGTCTTAAGCAAACTTAATGATGGTGGTAGAGCTAGTCATAAAGTCATAGATGAACAGATTGAAGAGAAGTGGGCTGAGTATGCATGATGGTGCTGGAGGTTGTGTTTCCGACATGGACTGCCTGAGGTCTCTCTGTTAGGAAGTCTAGTGTTGTAGCCTAGGAGACTATGCTACCCTATGAGCTTCTGAAAGATGATGGTGTTGAATGCTGAACTGACAGCTATAAATCGCATTTTAACATAGTTGTCTCTTCATTCCATATGGAACAGGACCAGACAAAGAGCAGATGATAAGGCATCCTCAGTGGAATGACCAGGACAATAGTAAAACCGGACAGAATCATGTGATTTGGGAAGGATAGGTGGATTGTATTATTGGGGAAATGCATGTAGGCCAAATCCCAATAATGGGACTAAGGCCCTGAAATGAAAAGAAGACAAGTATTATTGACAAGAGAAACAACATGTTGATATTTACAGGTCATAGAAGGTTATCATCTCATGGTGGGAGGATTATTATAGGACAGAAAAATCAAGGTAAGAGAATGAAGGACAAAGCCACTTGCCACCACAGTTAATGAATAATCAAACTGTTATTGTCCTCTAGCTATTGATTTATTTTATCCCATAGTTTTGCTGCTGCAGTTATTTATTTTTTGTTGATATTGCATTGATGCTTTGCTAATTTAATCTTAAAGGCATAAAACATGTATTAAAAGTGTACCAGTACAGCCATGTAATCTGTCATTTACTTATTTTTTTCAATTATTCTCTCAGTCTGGAATCATTATGTCATTATGTAAATGTATGTTTCTGCAACCTTTTTTCTCATTTGACTCAATAGTTTGAAAAATACCAGTATACTGTGTGTTTTACAGCCATACAGTCATGGATGAGCAGAGTGAACAGAAGTGGGCTGAGTATGCAGCCCACCCAGCATGATGGTTCTGGAGGTGATGTTTCCAAGGTCTCTCTGTCAGGAAGTCCAGTGTTGTAATGAAGCAGACTATCCTTCCCTATGAGCTTCTGAGAGATGATGGTGTTGAATGCTGAACTGAAATCTTCGAACAGCATTTTACCATAGGGGCCTCTGGTAAACTCATACATGAAAGCCTCCTTATTGTCTTTCTGCTTACATGAACCACTGTTCTCATGAGATGTGAATCAAATTATAGTTTTATTTGTGCGTCCTCACTGATAAAATTAATAGTCCGTGTTTTACCCTTTAAAAGAATTGGTTAACATCAGCCTGGGTTCCCTAAATACAACTTCTGACGTAATATGTTTGCACTGACACGAAGATTAAATTGCACTTTCTCTCCTAGGACAGCAGTAACTTCCACTATCATTACTAATTATGCGGGTAAGTTTCTAATTCCAGGCCTCATTCACGGGAATTGAAACATCGCCCCTTACAAACTGCACCTCAGATTCCAATACGAAACGGAATAATGAGATAGACTTAACGAAATCGAAATGCGCCCGTACATTTCAACTGAAGATTTGTGATAATGACCATGAAGAGCAGATCCCTTTACAAGACACCACGTTGTAATCTTTTCGTTTGGCACTTACAGAACTAACCCTGTCATCACTAACACAGTGCGAATGTCGTTTTATATTGATAAACGTTTCTTCATCTTTATTTTTACTACTTATAAAAGCAGCATAACGTGAGGATGGTGTCAGGAGACAGACGACCTTTGTCTATTTTCGTTGCGCAACCCCGAGTCGCCGACCAGCTTGCACTGTTGACAGCTAGTCAATCGCGCGTTCAGTGCCAGTTCGTCAATGCGACTGTTTAATGTGCCACAAGTTAAAACGACACTTTAAAGACATTTCATCGGACCGTTTGTTTTTATAGCGTCTTTCCAATACAATTCGCTTTACAGACGTGCATGAATGTAGCAGTTTCTTCCTTGAAGTTATATCGTAGCCGAGCCTTGACTTCCAGGTGAGTTGAATCTCGGGGTGTAAAGAACCACTCGTGGAAGTAGACCGGGGGGATATGGGGGCGGGCGGGGGGGGGGGGGGGTGGGGGGGTCGAGGGCTTCCCCCTCTGCGTCAGTTGACTTGAGGCGAAATCAGATTCGACGTGCGGCTCTCCTGCACGCTGTTGTGTACAGCTGCAGCCTCTGTAGCGCTCACCAGCCCTGCACGGCGTCTTTTGGAGTACCCCGGTGAAGTAATGGCTCTTAAAAAATTTGAACGTGTACAACTGAACTACATCAACTATACGCCACACTTCAAAGGACGTTTCTCGTTCCTTTTTGCAAAAGTAGTATTACTTTTCTCACTACTACTGTAGTAAATTACTATCAACGTCCTCCACTGTTAAAACTAATAAATAACGGGTTGTTTGGTCCCTCGTAGAACCGTTGCTTAGGAAGGTTTCTTTACATATTTGGTACTTTAGGCTTTGAAAAGGTTCGTAATATGTGGACCAAACAGAAATTATTAATATATACCATGCGTATTTAACATTCATTTTACATTTTCTTTTCTTTTTTTACTTATGTAGATTTTTAAAATGTGCTTTATTTTTATTCCTGTTTTCTATATTCTCTATAAATGTTGTATTCATTGCGTTGTTATTTACATAATCGTTTTTTCATAAAATCTAAATAAAAGATTTGTGCTTATTAAATTCTTCCTGTTTATTTAATTAAATTAGGTATCGTGCTAAAATAATGTTATTTTTCCATGTTGGTACTTGGGAGAGGGCGAGTTAGGGGCCCCATTGACTTTTTTGACGAGGGCCCCCAGAGTTCCTAGAATCGCTTCTGTTACCTAAAATCTTAAAAATAAAAGTTTCTTAATGGCATTTTCCATTTAAAACCAAGGATCCATTTAAAACTGAGATGGGTTTGGCTTTAACTGCAATGATTCCTATATGCAGACAAACAGAAACGTTTAATGTATGGGCTACAAACGTATGTGTTATTGCATAATAACAACAATAATAATAATACATTTTATTAATATAGCGTCTTTACTATGCTAAAGCGGCAGGAGTCGTTTTAATACCAGGAACCCACTGGCTTTTTACAAATCTGTTATCATCCATTCATTATTGTGCCTGCATGCTACGGATCTACAGTACATAAATAAAGGTTCTTGGTGGAATCTTCATGTGAGTGGTTCTTTTGGGACGCTAAAATGGCTCCCCTGTGGCATATGCCTGAAGAACCAGTTTGACACCTTTATTTGTAAGCAGGACACTAACAGATCAAAAGAAAATCTGAACTGAGCTTGCAACAATAATTCTAAATTGGGGACCCACTTACATTTCTCAAGTCTTTTTCTGTCTGTTCCTTCCCAGTTATGGAACCTGTTACGGGTCTAAATAAATTGATTCTGGAGCTTTCATGTAGAGGTTTTAGGACCAACAAATGGTTCCGCTATGTTGTCACAATGAAGAACAGTTCTGGCCCCTTTGTTTTTAAAAGTGTTTCGTGAACTCTCATTTGGGATTTTCCACGCGAAAGGTAAGAGAGGCACACTTAATTGTGCATGCTGTGCAAGAATCGTAGCTGAAAATTTCTGTAGCATATCTCCCTCATCTGTCCATCCATTTTCTAACCGGCATATCTAGTCCACTCCTCATTCTAAAAATAATTCAGGGTAATTTTAGTCAATACCTAAATACGCGCATAGTAAAAAAAAAAATCAACTGTAATGATTTTGTTAAAATGTATTAATTGCAAACGTTGTGCCGACGCAGTAATAACCGTAACTACTTTAGCTTAAGTCATTTGAACACTATAGGCCTATAACATTAATTCACTGATTTAAAAAAAGAAGACTGAGCTGTGGCATCTTACTCAAGTTGATTGGATGACGTGTTTTCTCTCCGCCCTCATCTGAAACGAGACGTCTTCAGTTTCCGGCCACTTAAAGTGTCTGCGCTGTCCATGGTACCTGCCCGCTGTACTGTTCCTGTAGTGCAGAAACAGTATTTATTACTTTACTTACAAGCGGTTTTTGTTTACAGGCTTTGGCTCGTGATTTTCTCGATAATGTTTTTATGCTGATGCTAATGCTGAAAATGTTAACAAGTAATATGAAAAACTATTTGGAACAACTCCAGTGTGTGAAATGTTGTCGGTTAAAATCATATATTCATTCCTATTCAGTACATGATACTTAAAGTCGCACTGCCGCCTCTCAATAAAGAGACCACACCTCTAAAACATGGTTCTTTAATGGCATTTTAGGGTTCTTTGGGTTGAGTGATTCCTCGTAGAACTATTGTTTGACCAAGCACCAATTCATTCTGGGACGAGCTGTTCGCACATGAACTTGGTTCTTTGTGCTTTGATAAACTTTGTGCAGAAAAAATGAAATCTTTAATATATGGTAGTTTAGGGCGGCACGGTGGCGCAGTGGGTAGCACTACTGCCTCGCACTTAGGTGACCCGGGTTCGCTTCCCGGGTCCTCCCCATGTCTGCGTGGGTTTTCTCCGGTTTCTTCCCACGGTCCAAAGACATGCAGGTTAGGTGCATTGGCGATTCTGAATTGTGCTTGGTGTGTGTGTGTGCCCAGTGGTGGGCTGGCGCCCTGCCCGGGGTTTGTTTCTTGCCTTGCGCCCTGTATTGGCTAGGATTGGCTCCAGCAGACCCCAGTGACCCTGTAGTTAGGATATAGCGGGTTGGATGATGGATATGGTAGGCTACCTAGCAGTGCACTAACAGACTAAGAAAACATGGACTTACCCTGTAAGACTGTATGCAGCAGGAGTCCTTCTCAAAATCACGACCCATTGCTTCTTCATAAATTTGTTATCCATCCATTATCCAACCCACTACATCCTAACTACAGGGACCCTGGACAGGGCGCCAGCCCACCGCAATAAATCTGTTATACCATCTATTTATGGTTATTTACTGTATGGAGCCTGTAAGTGATCTAAATAAATATAATCTTCTTTCTGCAACCTTCATGTGGATAGGTCTTTTGAAAACCAATAATAGTTCACCTATAGCATTGCTCTGAAGAACTTCTTTGACACCGTTATTTTTAAGAATGCAGGGTGCGTCTCCAGAGTGGCAGTGCTTGTTCACCCCGTGTCTGTGTGGGTTTCCTCCCACAGTCCAAAGAGATGTAGGTTAGCTGAGTTGGCGTTGGCAATGGGCTGAGTGTGGGCTGAGAGGGCTGCCGCCCTCTGCCTGTGCCCATTACTTGCTGTGACAGACTATAGCTATCCCATACCCCTGCTCGGGATAAGTAGGATTAGAAAGTGGACTGATGAATGATGCTTAAAATACCTTTACATACTGTTAAAAAAGTAATTTGGAACTTTTTTTTGCTTTGCGCCCTTCCCACCTATGCGGGAGGAACGAAAGAAAATTTTCGATCTCCAATTTTTGACGGATCTCGACGTTTTAGGGTCCCCTGATACCGAAAACATCGACATATTATGATGATGGATGTGTGTTTGTATAAGTGTGTGTCTGTTTGTCACAGTTTCGAGGATGGTCGAGATAAAACGGCTGTACGGAAAAATACCAAACTCGAAACTTAAGCCTACTATGAGATGATGATGTGCTGATTAGTTTTTGAGCCAAATCGTGCAAGAAAAAGATGAACCATACCGTAATTCTGCAATTAATTATGAATTCTTCTCGTCAATTGCTATCGTAATGACTTATTTTATGATCAGAAATAGCAGCGTTGCAGCGGTAAATAATTGCAGAAATGTTATGGAATAGTTCGGATAACTTGATTCCTTGGGCGCCAAACCTACTGATGCTCACGTCCGACTTTTTTCATTGTGTGTGCAACTTTACAACTTTTATACTGCTAATTAGTAAGCACACAGTAATTGAAAATACCTCTAAATGTAAAGAAAAAGTGAATCCATCACTATTCATTAAAGTATGTTTGATCTATATATTAGCAGATGTTGACATACATTAAAACAAAATGAGTTGCAACTTTTTACGTTTATTTATTCATTTATTTGCTTACCGGAAACATTTATTTTACTGATATGAAAATGGTACTTTGGGCGTTAATAGCGTGTTCATATGTTAACAAAACAGATAAAGGACGTTTTCCTAAATAATATCCATCCATTATCCAACACGCTGTATCCTAACTACATTGTCACGGGGGTCTGCTGGAGCCAATCCCAGCCAACACAGGGCAAGAAACAAACCCCGGACAGGGCACCGCACACAATTTAGAATCGCGAATGCACCTAACCTGCATGTCTTTGGAAGGAAACCGGATCACCCGGAGAACATGCAAACTCCACGCAGGGAGGATCTGGGAAGTGAACCCTGGTCTCTTAACTGCGAGGCAGCAGCGATACCACTACACCACCTTGCTGCCTTTCCTGACACCTTACACTCTTAGAAATAACGGTTTCGAATGGCGCTTTACTGGGTTGTATGGTTCCTTGAACCCTTGGCTGTTAAGGGTTATTTTGCAAATGAAGTTGGATTTTTGGACTTTGAAAGGGTTCCTGCAATGTGGACAAAACAGACATCTTTAAAGTATGGTAAATTACGCAGAAGAAAATAACAGATCAAGAAAACCTGAACTACGCCTGTTATGCATGAGTCCTTTAAATTCCGCTCCATCCATCCATTTTCTAACTGGCATATCCTGTCCACTCTTGCACAAAAGAAACTTAACATGATACACTTGATCTTTCGTTTCAATAATAAGTTCAGATTAGATAAAGAAAAGAAGAGATCGAAGAATGGATGGAAGGGACATCGGTCATAGGTTAAAAAAAAGTTGTGTGAGGTTCAATAAAGTTGCGGTTATTGTGCGCCCCCATCTCTAAGTCTGCTGATCACGTTTCCGAACACAAGGAGGTGCACGATCTTACGACGCATGTGCTTGTGTTTCGGGGGGGGCGTGGGGATTGGGGGGTTGACTGTTGTGAGAGACGGTTATAGACTGCCATGGTCGCTCAAGCGGAGAGACTTACGGGCTGGGAGACATCTCAACCTTTTTATTACGGAGAAGCGCTCCGTCGGTAATAAAGCTGACAGGATCCATTGCGCATGATATACGGCGTCGCTTCTGCAAAGCGGATTGAAAAGCATCGTTTAAGCTCGCCTATGGGAGTAAAGAGGTTAACGGGAGCGCGAAAACGGTGCACCATCTTTTAGGATGTGTTTGTGCTGTGGCAGCGACACAAATTGGATATCAGTCAGAGGAGCTTTGTTTTTTCTCTTTAAAAAATGAGAAAGTCATGAACCAGAGACCTTTATTATTCGACCTCGGCCACAGTGTGCTGTTTTGTCCTTAGATTAAATCACGCTACACATTATACGGTCCCCGAAACGAATGAGCGCCTGATGAAAATAACTTAAAAAGAATCTTATTAAGCAAGAGGCTTCACGTACTACAAAACTATTAGGACTTTGGTTATTGAATTTGTCTAAAATAATGTAGGGACAACCATAGTACTAGTCTCACGGGTTTGAGAGTTTTATAAGAAAAAAAAAAATATATATATATATTGTTATATATATATATATATAACAAATGCCTATTATATATAAATGTATAAAGGAGAAGCTTTGCTAATTTATCTTACGACTAAAACCTCAGCTAGCGAACGTCTGCAGGGCACTATAAATAATACAAAAAAAAAAAAAAAACTATAAAGAGGACCTAAATAGTACGTATTATAAAAAAGAGCAAGTTAATATAATACAAGCATAGTACAATAGGAAATAAAGATTTAAGTCTATGACCCCACAGACCTGGCTAATTAATAAGTTGAAGAGTTTCACTTTCACCCCCATTTGCGATGTTTGTATGTTTCGATTTATTTCTCTTTTACCGGGTTGTCTTCCACATAAACACGCTGTTAATGGATTACTGCAAATGGTCCTCATATGGCGTTAAAGTTGGGTATGTGAGCAAATGTGCCCCACTACGCACCGGTCCTCAGTCCACATTTCTTTTTCTGCTTTGCGTTCGATTCTGCAGGGACAGCTTTGTCATGCCCTAACCTTGGATTTAAAAAGGTTTAAATAAAGCTTGAGATTTTATTTATTTATTTATTTATTTATTTATTTATTTATTTATTTATTCAAAAACTAGATGAGCTCAGTCCGACGAGGAGAGCATTTCTCCATGGCGCTGACAGATCTGAGATGTTGCCAGCTGAAGGGTTTCTAGGCAGTGCTACAATGCATAACTTCCACTGGAACTCAAAGGTTATGCAGATAACTGGCTGCAGGTATGTGTGGTGTGAGGCAATGTTACGTCCACAAGTCATATTTTAATCAGACCGGGACAAAATTTAAAGCATTAAGTTAAGGGATTAAGGGCAATTTTACAAGTGAATATGATTTCGGAATTCCATGTATTTCTGTCTCTTGTTAGTATGTGGGTCTAAGTCATTATATCTTCCTAATTTCCATTTCTTTTTTTATCCTTTGTTATCTCCCAACTGTTTTTTTTTCTTTTAACGCGAATAAGGAGGGTTAAGTTCCTCGACAGACAATAGCGTCACTTCCAGGGTTGTTTATAGTTAAGGCCCATTTTATATCTGCACCGATTAAGAAATTTTGAGAACGATATGTTATAGATGGTCTGATCAGTCTTTCAGAAACCCATATCACAAAGAAGAAGCTTTGCTTCTCTTTACAATTACAATGTCTCCGAATGCCGCCAATTCCCTTCGGATGAGATGTTGTTTTATGGGAATGTTTGCGAGTACATCATACACAATGCTGAAAGGATTTTACCAGATAGTGTTTTAGTGACTGTGTGCCCTTTTTAATGTATACGGCAAGGAAAGCAATTTAACATCGATACTCAGCCTCTGCTGAAGGACACATTTAGTGTGGCTGGCCATTTTCTTACCTTTTTGCACCGTTTTCCCTTAGGACAGATTCCGTTTAGTAAATCATAAAGAGCAGAATACTACGTTTTCTTTCTGTCGTCTTCTTTTTTAGCTAGCGAAATGAGATTTTAAGTAAATTGTTTAATCTACTTTCAATTAGATATATTAAAAATACGCAAAACAATGCTTAAAAGTCGGAATCTCTGAAACAGTGTTTTCCTACTTTAAGGCACCTAACAGTATAGTTATAAGTTGTTGTAACTTTTGAATATGCAATTGCAGTTGGTAACGAATCCAGTTAAAGGTTACAGCGAAGTAGGTAGCGCAGTGGTGACTGCTGGCTACAGTGTCGGCAGACTAATCTGATCAATTTGCTAGTTCTTCTCTGGACTCGTCTGGATATTCTCCGAGTGCTTGACTTCATCTCATATTCATAAAATGCACTTAGTCGGTTAATGTTCTGCTCTTAAAGTTTAAGAGAATAATTTGCGCGTGCGCGTTCGCGCGCCCGCTTATGGAGGCATGACGCAGAATAGGAATCTCGCGTCGGTGTCGGGTTATAAACAGATTGAAAAGTAACGGATTGGGTGTTATTTATTAATCTCAATCTCATATTATGTCATGTACAACAATAACATTAGCTCTAAGTGTCAAATGAATGATTATTATTCTATATCAATGTATTCTCTTTTATGCCAGCATCGGACTATTAGCCCATTCAATACGTTTAATTAGTTTACGATGACCATTTAAAGAACCTTCAACAGAATATTGCTAGATGCTGATTTATTTATCACCATCTGGATATACGCAGCAATGGTCCATCAACACAAAAATGCTGGCGTGACTGTCTGCCGAATTATATTATCCACTGGGTTGGGACTGTATCGTACTTAAACCCTGCTAACATGATCACATGCACATCAGGTTATTATATGGGGGTTGCCAACCATTTTATATGGGGTATAGCGCTGCTTCCTCACTAGGCCAAAATCTTAGATTCCGACTTTAATGGCATTGTGGGTCATTTTCTCGCACATTATCTCCAGAGGCCTGCATTTGATGAATTCGCAATTCTAAATTCCCCTGTATGTGTGTCCGTCGATTGGCTGGCACCTTTCTAAAATCGGCTGGACCCTGCTACTTTTAATTGGATTAAGCGAAATTGAGCATATTGTATTTAGGATACTTTCATAACATTTTATTCCAATAAATCCGAGATTTATATTGTCTATTATAATGCTATGTTTCTTCATATCTCTAAATGAATGAAACAATTCAGCCTTTCAGGCTTCAATATTGTTCCATTAGAATAATATAAACTTAATGTATAAACCTTATGCTTGACCTTATAAAGCCAGTTTTATTATTATTAAAATAAATTATATATAAAAATAATTAGTTATACTATTTTCATGTAACACTCCACTATTGCATATAAATGGAAGTTGCTCCTAAATAATGTAAAGTAACAAATACAAAAAGTGTGAGTCTACACTCTTGAAAATAACTGTCCGGAATGGCTCTTTGGTTGTGTAATTTCTTGTAAGAAAAATACCTTGACAAAGAACTATTTCATTTTGTTGAGGGTTCTTTGCATACAGAGTTGGATTTTTTGGGCTTTGGAAGGGTTCCTGCTATGGGCAAAACAGAAATCTTGAATGTATACTAGAGTATAGGATATGAACAGATCAAGAAAAGCTGAACTTAGCCTGTGTTGTTGTATCCAGCAAGAGATCTTTTAAAATTATGAAGCCATTGGTATTTCACAATTGTGTTATCTTCTGGCTATTTAAGGAGTCTGTTACATCTAAAGGTTCTTTCAATAACGTGAGATCGTTCTGTTGGGAATTAAAATTGGTTCCCCTTTGGTATCCCGTGAAGAATCGCTTTGGAACCTTTATTTTTAAACGTATGGCTCCTTTACATTGCAGAGAAGATGTCATCACAATGTCTTTAATAGGAATAATGAAAAAGGGCATTCTGAACAGTTATGGGAGGCTGTAAATAAACACAGATCTACTCCCAATTGCTTCTGAGAAGTACCTCTACACTGGCCGTATGCCTCGGAAAGGGCACTACTGACACAAACTGTTCAATGACAAATCAGCACATACACATTTAAAGATAGCGAACAGTGAAACCTTCTCTCGTGCTCTTCTTGACCAGTTTCTCAAAAACTCTATCGTCCGCTTGCGAGAACATTCGGGGAGAAGCGAGAACCCCACACAGGGGAAACGAAGACTCTCTTCCTCCCAAAACTTCCCTTTAAGAGTCCTGGCAGTCTAAAGTTTTAATGAAAGTAGCAGTTTAATACAGGTAGCCGACTTAAATCAATGTAATTTAAATTACAAAATATTAAAGATATTCATGTAGGAACACTGACAACTAATGAAGTACAGTGAACATGAGATTTCAACCCAGCTTCCAAATGCAAATGTCAACGACACCAAAAATAAACATACAAATTATGCAAAAAAAAAGCATTATAAAGACCAAACTATAGTAGTGTCGACACATATTTTCGGAAAAAAAACTGTAGGGTACTACCCAACTGATACCAAGCTCTGATACATCTTGCGTTGCTCCTGGCCATGTCGCCACAAACTTTCTTATAACGAGCTTGTAGTCACAGATGACTTGCACACTCAGAGAAGGAAATCCATTCCTGACAACACAGATTTCAGACCCGCCGATTGGGGGTTTAACTCTCATACGGCATTTGAAAACCAGCAAAAACGAAACCTTATGTCATTGTCTGCAAGCCATGTTATATACTATTAAAAAAGCGGGATTCGTCTAATGTGGGTTAGAGGCACAGAAAACATGCGAGCAGGACGTCACCTCAGCAATTTATTATTGCAATCACAGAAACACTTTACTGACCAACCACTCCCCCAACCCCAAGAATTTCCCTCACACTCCCAAACCCCCACGCCCACAGAACAACAATCCCCACCCACTAACACACAGACACCCAGCGGCCGGCTTCCCCAAATTATCACAATCTGTTTTTATGGTCTCCGATATTACCCCACGTGCCTCACACAGCCAATCACGATACAGAAATCGCTACTGCAAATGTAAATATAGGTGCGCATCTCTACAGACCAGCCCATACTAAACCTACAGCTTTATTATAACCTCATAAATTATTCAAATTAAGAGTTTACCTATAAAATATTACTTTATACTCTGAGAGGACACAACACACTAGTAACTTGACCATCTTACTGAGGAAGTACTCATTTATAGTGCATAATAATATGTTAAAAAAATAAATCATGAACGAAGGCATGTTGGAATAACGACGATTTAGTGGTCTAGGGAGTTCTGCCATCTTTTGTGCCTTTTACCAGAAGGTCGAAGTACACCCCACCATCCACACACACACACTTTTTTTCAAACAGTATATTTTTAGTATTTCTTTCTTACTATGTTAATATATTTTCAATAACTTGTTGTTGAACACGTATATGTCTTACAAGACGTGGAGTAAAACCCACCCGATGAAAGTCGCGTGGATTAAACTGCTCGTGTGTTCAGAAGGTGATGAGAAGACACTCCGATTTTCAGGCTAGACCGCGTGCGTCAGTTATTTTGAGAAAACTAGCGAGAGCCTCCCAAGTTCACGTTACTGGTGTAAGGCTTTGGAGAAACCTGACCAACGTCAAGCTGGCAGGTCACGAAAATGAATACACTGTTCTTCCCACTATGTGCTATGAAAATTTAATGTCGAATTTTGCATTCTCGTATTACATTTAAAAGTTACAATGCATAAAACAAAGATGCGCTGAAGAGCAGCTCTAATTTTATTTATTTGTTTGCTTTGAAACATGAGAAAGATACCTAGAAATATATTACAATGCTGTGCTGTATCGACTTGAGATGTTATGTTATGTTATGTTATACAGATTCATTTTTCACATTATCTAGTCCAACATAACTTGGTTGTCGCGGGGAGCTGAAGCCTATTCCGGCACATTTACTAAATGGACGCAGTTATCAGACTATAATATAGCCCAGCTCACATACTTCTTTATAACGTCTGATGAAGTATTCTGTACATTTTTTTTATGAATTAACATAATAATAAATGAACCAATTCCTAACTCCCTTCTGTTCTGGAGGTGCTGGTTCCTTATTGGCAGGCACCACTAACGGTGCCAGAGCAGTTCTTCAGAGCGACACCACCATCCACATGTAGGTTCTAGAAAAATCCTTTATTTATTTAGATCGTTATGAGGCTTTATTAATAACCACGAATAGATAATAGCAGATTTATAAAGAGGACTCTGGCCACATGCAATAGCACGGGCTAAATTCAAGTTTGTTTTTTATCTGTCAGTATCCTACAAGCCTGTATACATGTAAGATTTCAAATTTTTCCACATATTCGCAATCTTTTCAGAGCAAACTAATGGTTATGAGGAACTACAAAGCCCAGCATGTAAAGTGCCATTTTAGAACCTTAATTTTAAGCTAATATGAGAGAACGATCCCAGGCATAAAATAACGTAAAGGGGAAAGAACTGCTTGAGAATTTAACCGTTTGATCACACCGCTTTACTGTCTTCGAGAAAATATAAATATGCTCTTTGCAGTGCAATGAAAACGCTACTAAAGCCAATGTGTGTTAAGCAATGATTATGATGCATTGACATTATTTTAAAATGGCATTCGCTTGCGTAGTATTTGGAAAATAGTAATCAGTGTTTAATATGTGACTATAAACTTAACATATTAAAAACTTCTCATTGCTTCATGACGACTAAACTATAACTAAACAGTTTTAATTACGTTTTTCCTTGGCTTCTAAATGATGACGGATTATTAGGAAAACAAACATCCAGTAACTGTAAAACTTACCGCTCACAGAGTAAGCAGTCCCAGTGCTAAATTAAATGAAATAATAACATACCAAACAGTGATTTTTTTTTTTTTTCAAAAACTCATTTTGGAGCGATATTTTAAAAGTGGAATTTAAAACACATTGTGCAGTTTAACAATAGTGCTACAAATACCTAACAAACTCACCGATTGGGCATACGACCACGTAACCAGGCACTTTCACTAACATTTCATTAAACTCAAGCTATGTAACTCGTTTGCTATATCAATGTCACAAAAACGTTGGTTCATATCGCGCTTAAACAGTTTAAAGAGTGTAACAGATGCGTGACTGTGCAGTGGCGCAGTGATTAGCAGTAATACAGTACTTATGAATTTCGCAGGTTTTCCTCTTGACTGTTTTCTCTGAATACCCCGCTTTTTCTCATAGTCCAGACTTTAGGGGATTAAGAGGCTCCCTCGCTCTGTACCGTGTGTGTTGCGCTTTTATGGCACACCTGATGAAACATATACATATATAACCTGACAGTTCCAACAAACTGAATTTGCATTCTGACCAGTTGCCAGTTTTATTTCTGCACCGTCAAAGATGTACATGATAGTCTAATCGGTTCACCCAGCTTATTCAAATGTAAATATATTCGTTTTTGCGCGACTGTGCCATATGGTTTGGTCTCAGGTCCAGAGCTATTCCTTATCTTCCGACTAATGCCGACTGCGTACGTCTTCATCCCCCGATCCATCGTGCATTAAATCGGGTTAAAGCATATATGCACAGTATATAACGAAAGCCTTTCCCCCCATTGCCAATGTTCTAGCTCTCACTACCGGTTAAGACCACTGCAATGGTCAAGCGTTACTCGGAGCCTGATTCACTGAAAGGATACTGCGAATGTGTTGACATAGGAAGATGTTAACGTTATAAAATGTTAAGAAGTAGCGTGTTATTGTCGTGAAGGTCTGATCCTAAATCTCCAAAAAAAGACCAAAGAATATCACTTTAGTAATACAGGTGGTCTGAATTGACTGCGTCATTCTACAGATAAATTGTGCGTATGTGCTGCTGAGTAAATGGAGACTGAAACCAAACCAAATTATTCCGAAAGGAAAGTTAAATTTAGCTTTTACTGCATTGCTAAGCGTATAGACGTTACCACTGCAAAGTAAGTAATCAATAAATGTTCACCAATTATTTATTAACAAACTAAACCGCCTAATGATACGTAAATTTGCGCTGCGAATAATTTCAAGATTGGTCGTTCGTTTGCCGTACATTTGAATCACCTTCAAGTGATTTCTGATGTAATTTCTTGGAAAGCTGCATTAGCACTTGGTGTAAACGACAAACCAAACAAGCAAGAATGTTGTCTTTCGTTTCAAAAAAATGTCTTAGCTCTCATTTCGCATAAAATACACACAGAGTAAAAGAAGCTATATGACTTCTTACCCACAGAGTGTGTCGTCCATATATATAAAACAATATAATGTATAATGAGAGGACATGCCCGTTTATTAAGACACATATCGCATACCCTAAGATTTCGTTGGCTTTGCATTATCGCTAACGGAAAAATCTTGAACAATTCTATCCACTTTATACATAAATAAACAACTTTTATATACAATAATAATATAATAACCTTCTCCACAGCGGAGGCACAGACCCACTCTTAAAATGGTGGCAAACATATAGTGGAGGAACCATCCACAAAAAGATTGCGGAACGAACCTTTATTAATTAAGATCTGTAACCGGCTCTATAAATAGCTATGAACTGAGAAATGCCAATGGGTTCCTGATTTTAAAAAAGACTCTTGTTGCAAACAGTAACACGGGTTAAGTTCATGGGCTAAGTGCCTTTACACATTAAAGATTTCTATTTTGTTAGCATATTTTTAAAGCCCGAAGAACCTATTTCATATGCAAAGAAGCATTAACCAATGGTTCTGTGAAGAACGAGACGACACAGTAAAGTACTAATTAGAAACCATTGTGTTTAAGAGTAGGGAACAGACCGAGAATGGGCGACAGTGTCCTCGCAGAAACATACCGCACAAGAATCGACCATTTTTTATCGACCATACACCACACCTTTGGGCATATGGAGGTTACACCAGAGAAGCCAGAGTAAAGCCCAGCCTTGTACGGGGAAAACATGAAAAACTCCACACCGCCAGCCTGACGGATAGTCGAAAGCACGCCGCGAACTGTGCGACCAACAGCGCCACCTGGCCGCCCAAGTGTTTTTTCTTCTTCTTTTTTTCTTTCAGTAGGATACCTAACAACAAAACGCACTCACTACACCACTCTGCCGGCTTGTTATCATAACAATCGATGTTAATCGGAGACAACATACTGTTTCTGAAATAGTCAATGACTATATGTTCAAGCATTGGATAATCTATTATTTTATGAAATATTTCTGACATAAAATTCAAGTACGATGCAGTTTGATTATAAGATGTGGACAGGCTGTGAATAATGAGCTGTCCGTGTTTAATTTATGCGCAGAATGTTGCAGTGCATCGCGACCCTTGTTTGGATAAAGCGCTTTTTAAGAATGTATGGATGGGTGGGTATCCAATATACAGTATTAAGAAATCAACGGGCCACAAATGAAAAGCAGACAGAAAGGCCGTAATGACGCCACGCTGATCGTTTCAGGTTTTGACAAGCGCAGGGCCGTCTTTTACAGCCACACGGCTAGAATTAAAAGAGGATGTGAAAGGATTACTTTCCTGTTATAGTATGTATGAGATTTCTGGCACACCATGGCGAGAGTACATAACTGCGCGACTTTTTCATTTTCCAGCTAATTGGGAGAGCGCTGCTTTTTTATTACCTCTTGTAAAATTGTCACATAAAATTTGATGTTTTGAGGAATCTGCGACGAACAGGAGCTGACCTTTTAGATACATCAAGTCCCCAGTATCTTACCAGTTTGATCTCCTGCTGATTTTTACCTACCTAATTTTTTTTACGTTTAACATATAAGGCCTTCCCTAAGCTAACAAACCGCAGCCAAGAAGCAAGACCGAGCAGAGAGAAAAAAAAGAGAAAGACATCCCTGATCTCGAGAGGGAGTTGAGAGATTTAATCCATCACTCCAGCCCCGAGCACTTAGCCTTTAGCTTTCGAGGTCACTCTGTGAGAGCGAAGTCTCCGACATACACACAGTTCACAGTTCCTCCGCTAAATTGAGCGAAACAAAACTTGTTTGTCGAAATCAATTTCTGCCGTGCATCTCCGTGTTAGCGGTGATATTGTAAACACTTACAGTTTAACCAGATAGAAGACCTGCCGGTATGTAAAAACTCAGAGTCTCGACTTCAGTGATCGGCCTTAAGTTTGGTATTCGGGGGCAACCTTAGGAACAAGATGGATTTGAGCTTGAACTCACACATTTTACAACGAGTTGGTTTATCTTGAAAATGTGTCGTCTGCGTGGCGTTGTCTTTTGATCAAATCGGCCATTGCTGAAAATATCTGAAGAACTTGGGCTACGGTCATAACGGTATTTAAAATTAACAGCAATGGCTACACTGTTCTGACCTAACGATTGTTAAAAGCGGTGTAGATCTATTAGAAAATCGTAATGAATCGACGTTCCTGATATTAGTACATTAATCTTTATGTGTGGTAAAATGTTTATTGCATTAATAAAAGTAGTGCTGAAATTAATGATGTTCCTTCTCTGCTTGAAAACAAACACTTCTCATTAATTGAATTAGAGATTTTTTTCTTCTTCTTCTTTTACATCCCCAAGCTGTCATTGCTATTTCTTAAAAGAGCGCCTGTTCTTGTGACAATGTAATGTATGGGTTAGAGAAGTTGATTTTAAATCTGACTTTCAAACAATAAAATATGAAGTCGAGAAACGTGATTTCATTGTCATGTCATGTGAGACACAGGGACCCAGTTTTTAATCCAAGCTTGAATGCCTAATATTGGGCTAAATTATCTTTCCATTAACTCGACAACATATCTTTAAATTGTAGGAGCAAACTTTGTAGCCACACAATTTCCATGCAACCCCACAGAGAGCATACAGCAGCAATACCCCATAAACTTCAGAACAGGTTATCCACCTGAAGCTAAGTATGATGGATCCGGCAAGTACTTGGTTGGGAGACCATCTAGGAAAAGCTTGAGTTGCTGCTGGAAGAGATGTTGGAGAGGCAAATAGGGGGCACTTATCCTGTGGTCTGTGGTTAGATTCACTCAGGAATTAATGAACTACAGTATACCATCATCATCAGATTATGTAAAATCGAGGTCCTAACTCTATGTAGTCATAAAACAGACTTGGGCGTCCTTCATAAAGAGTAGGGTGCAGCCTGATGTCCAGGCTAAACTGTTGACTATGGTGCTACTCATTGTGGCTCGGCCCCCTAATCATCCCCTGTCCCTAACTGACTAACTATCTCACCCTTTCACCACCTAATAGCTAATGTGTGATGAATGTACAGACATGAAATGGCTTCTGTCACATCATGCATGTGGGTGCTACACATTGGTGGTGGTTAAAATGGCTCCTCAATCTCTATGTAAAGAGCCTCATCTTGAGTACTGTGTGCAGTTTTGGTCTCCAGGCTACAAAAAGGACATAGCAGCACTAGAAAAAGTCCAGAGAAGAGCGACTCGGCTGATTCCAGGGCTACAGGGAATGAGTTATGAGGAAATATTTAACAGAGCTGAGCTTTTTCAGTTTAAGCAAAAGGTGATAAACAAATAACATGATTGTGTTTAAAATTATGAAGGGAATTAGTCCAGTGGATTGACACCGTTAGTTTAAAATGAGTTCATCAAGATGTTGGAGACTGTTTCCTTTAGAAGCAAAAGCTCCCTAATTAGAATAAGTTCTTTTAAATTGTGGCATTTTAAGTAACCGAAATATATAGATACATGATATTAAAAGGCGATATCCCTCCCATAGTAATATGGCAGTAACAATCACATAATAGCAAATCACTTAGCTTTCTTTAATGACGATTCATGCGGCATTACAAATGGAGGAAGCTATAGCAGACAATACACAAGGTGGGATCTTGATGTATACAGTCTGCCATTTTCCTTTGCTGTGCTGAAAGGATTTTCAGGACAGATGACGATAACATCATCCGGCCATCAGCTTCGAAGGGTTTGGCTGTTGTCCAAGCCTTTTTATACTGGTCTGCTCCACGTGCAGGCTCTCTCTGGTCTCCAAACAAAGAAAGGAAAGGACTCAACCCCACCTCCAAAAATACAAGAATAGCACAATGCCTACACTTGCAGTTGTCCCCTTCATTCTTCAAACTGCTAAAGTAATGGTTTTCTAAATGCAGGCAGACTAGCCCCTGTGTGCCAAACTTGGCATGCTCATGTGAATGAATCCATAAAAGTGTTTTACAGAGACAGTGACATTAACCTTAATATTATAACAAACTTATTATAACAGGGACACAGTTGGAAACTTGTTAAGGGTACATTTCGCACAAACATTAGGATATGTTTTGTCACAAAGAGAGCCATAGACACATGGAACAAGTTACCAAGTAGTGTTATAGACAGGAGGACTATGAAATCTAAACTCGTTATTTTACAAGAATTAAGTAGCTAGGACTGGTGAGCTATGATGGGCTGGATGGCCTGTCCTCGTCTAGATTGTGCTAATGTTCTAATGTAAATTACCTTGAAACTTCTATCTTCCTTAAATGAAAACTCTTAAATTATAGGCAGACTACAACTATAAGCAAAACAAGTAAATAAAAGCCATTGCTGTTTTAAATTTTATTCTACATGGTACTTCTAGCAGGCTTGACTTTCTTAGAGACCTTTAATATCTGAATTAGTTCATCTGAATCTTACCTAGGTGGCACAGTGCTGCCTCAAAGAACAAGCATCTTGAGTTTTAATACCTCACAACATTGTGTTTTCCATGTACACTTTGAGAGTTCTCCCTGGGTCAAGGTAGGATTTCCTTTGGGTGGTACATTTTTTTCTCCCACACCCCCAAGGATGTCAGTGTTAGATGTGTTTCTGACAAAACTGGTCAAATCTGAGCATCAGTAGACCACATGTGCCATCCAGGACTGGTCCTACCTTCTGCCCAGTGCTGCTAGGCTCCAGCTCTTTGTGATGCTGATTAAGTAGGTTTTGCTATTAGTGACTCTAAACTGGCCCAGTATGACTGGATGTGAAAGCAAGTGCGACCATGTACCCTGACTGTAGGCAATCTGAATACTGGATTGTGTGAGTTTAGGAAACAGGCAAATAGACACATAGATTGAAGATACATATTACATTAAAAGTTGTTGTTTCATTTAGACTGGAAAACTTTGTTTTTTAAATGTCATTTTCAGAAGATGATAATTATGTTAAAGGGTCTCTTGGAGCATGATATTACGCCAACACTGGAGAAGATGGAGTGCCAGGTGGGCACAGGGCACATTCACATACACACTTATGCTCACTCATATCAGTTGAAGACAAAATTACCTCTTTGGGGTCTAAATCAAACACACACGAGCGCAGGGAGAATGTATAGACTGCAACCGACTTGAGAATCAAACCCGTCTGGAATTGTGAGGGTGCAGGGTTAACCACTCCACCACTTGCCACAACTGGTTTTAAATTAAAAATATTCATAAGCCATTTTTTGATTAATGTACTGTAAATGGAGATGTGCATATAACTGGTCAAGTATTTTTTGCTTAACTTTCACTTATTAAAAAAAGTCAGCAGTGAATTTCATTAAATTGCTGACAGTGTGACACAAATCTATACAGAGTTCAAATAATAAATATGCAATATATTAATTTTCAAAGTCCATCAGAATGATGGAGAGCTTTCAAAGTGTCTGAAGCCACAGATTTTTTTTTTTCATTACCGTGATATCGACTTTGCTTTAACGGGGGCCTCAAAGCAGAAGAGACATCCACAGTGCCAGAATGGAAGACATGCCATCTTTTCAAGAGCTTTAAGAACCTGTTTGTTTAGAAGGCTTCTGTGTGGAATGATTTCCAGTCACCACTGCCTTCAGCTCAGCTCGGGGCTCACGCAAACAGTCATTTAAAATTTAAAGCTTAGTAAGAGACTGAGAGTTGATTAAATTCATTGTGCTGTCCAAATGTGTGTTGGTATTGACTGGACTTGACAAGTTGCTAAAATCTTGATTCTTCTATATCACTGAAATGAAATGTCCTCAGTATGATCAAGAAAAACAAAACTCACATCAATTAAATAAAGTAGCTCCTACGTTCATTGTGCAAGTAGTTGTTGTCTTCTTTCAAGACACTTTTGAAATTGTATCTTGTATTGTGTATTTTGTGAATTATTTCCATAGGTGTTTCTGTTTTGTGTTTCTGGAGTTGTGTGACAGGCCACTCTAGTGGTGGTTACTATTCATGTGATATATAGGTCATGTGACTTTTGACATCATGTCAGCCATGATATACTGTATATCGATTCTTTTTTTGAAGGATTAAGGATTTCACATTACAATGCATAATGTTCTAAAAATGATCTGCATATCAGTACCAAAGATGATGGAAAATATCTACAGGGCATCGTGAATATCTTCTAACACGATGAAACAGTTCATGACAAAATTAAATACTTTTTATATTTGGTAAGTTACATTTGAATGTTAGTGTATATGAACTAATAATGTGAACATTCATTCTGTTTACACCTGTCAACAAGTCTGTTTTTGTTTTCTTCAGTCATGACGGCTACTTAGAACAGGTAAAGGCCCCACTGTAAAGAACGTATTTAGTTGATCCTCATTTTGTTACCACTGTGCACCTTACCTTAAGAAGTTTGAATGTCAGTGCTAAAAATATATATTGTTGTGACAAACATGCTCTGAGAATCTTTAGGTAAGGAAGACAGAAGTTTTGAGGTTAGGTTTTCACAGTGGCTTCAGTAATTAGTCAGATCCCCTTACACTCTGCACACTTTATTGAGCTGTAGATTTAATTTTAAACAGATTCATTTTCTATTTGTGCCATCAATCTACACTAAGTAACCCAAGCTCCATTAACATGTAAGGAAAGTATCTGTAAACTACCATATCCATGTCTCAACAGATGTTCTATTGGGTTTAAGTATCAGGTTTGGCTGGGTCACTCAAGGGCAGTCAGAAACTGGTCCCAGAACCACTCCTGTGTTGTCTTGGCTGTATGCTTCGGGTTATATGCACTGTCAGTTTGAATTTTCTCCCAGCAGCTCTATTGTTCTTAGTAAAGAGTTCCATTGCTGAGAAGTTGATGCTGGATGTTTGCTGTGTCAAGTCATTGTGGTGCCACTATTTAAGATGGAAGCATCCAAGTATCTGGATATTAAAATGAATAGTATGTCAAACTTATTAAGGACTTGGGATTCATGTGTGCTTTTTGAAAACAGCTTTTGCTGTTTGTTATTTAATAGTTTTTGATTAAGATTGATTTTGTTTATAATTTTTTAATAGTGTACTGTCTCTTAAATTGGGACAGCTTAGCTGTTAGCTAAGCAAATGGGCTAAATGGTCTCCTTTCACTTGTCAGATGTCTTCTGTTCTTTTGTAAAATTTGACTGCTTTCCTTGTGTTGAAAAGTGATCTATCATCTTAGTCCAAGGTTACATACACTCTAGTGCAGGTTTTCTTCAAGGGTTCTCTGTATTTGGCTACATTAATCTTTTCCTCAATTCTGACCAGTCCCTCTGTCCCTCCTGTTGAGAAGCACCCCAACAGGATGTTGGAGCTACCACAATGCTTCACCATAGAGATGGTATTGGGCAAGTAATAAGCAGTGCATTTAGTTCACCAGACACAGTGCTCGAAATTCTGCCCAGAGCATTCAATTTTTGTTTCATCACACCAGAGAATCTTTCTCCTTCTGTTCTTAGAGTTCTTTAAATTTCAATGTGCCTTTAACCCAAGAGTCAATTCTGACTAGTCACTCTATGATAAATGCCTGATCAATGGAGTGCTGATGAGAAGGTCACTATTCCAACAGGTTTTCCTATCTCAGCTGAGGACTTCTGAAGCTCTGTTAGAGTGACCATTGTTTTCTTCATCACCTTCTTTATCAGGGCCCTTCTTGCCTGGTTGCACTGTTTGACCAAATCTGGAAAGAATCCTGGTAGTTCCAAACTTCTTCCATTTCACAACGATTAAGGCCAATGTATTCATGGGAACGCTCATAGCTTCTGCAATAATTGAATACCTGTGCCCTGAAGTATGCCTCACTACAATTTGCTTACTGAGGTCTAGAGAGAATTCTTTGGACTTCATTGCTGGGTTTTTGTGCTGACATGCAATGCGAATTGTGAGACCTTATATACACACATGTTTGCCTTTCTAAATGATGTTCAACCAATTGACTTTGCCACAGGTGGACTTCAATCAAGTTCTAGATGCACCTCAAGGATTATTAAAGCAAACAGGACGCATCTGACCACAGTTTGGAGTGCCACAGCAAATACTTGTGTGGATGTAACAATTCTGTTTTGATTTTTAATAAATATGCAAAACTTTCTGAAAGTGCTTTCACTTTATCATTATGGGTTATTTAATGTTGACTGATGGTCAAAAATAGCAAATGTATCCATTTCAAGTTTAATCCATAAGGCAAAGTATACAAGTATACAGAGATCTGAGATCTGAAATCACTGTATATTCTCTGGTGCCATATTACATGTTGATTAGCACATGAAAGTTAGAATTTTACTGTAATCTGTACTCATGATCCTATTTAAAGTATATATACATTTGTATAAACCTATTAACTTATAAGATAACCTTGTACATTAAGCAAGAGTCTGAATTATAAGACCTTTAAAGGGCACAGATCATGAGTTTAATGCCACAATGTACAAATGGCAAAACAAAGGGTAAAATTACACAAAAAACATGAGATGGCATTCCAAAAAATATACCAAAAGAATTATCAGGTGTCAAAAGCCAGGACAGTAAAGAATACCAAGCAAGTAAACTCAAAAAATACAACAGAAATGTAAATTCAATCAGTAGTAATTTCAAACAATTCCAAAAAATTGTACACACAGGAGAGAGAATGCCACCATCTTATATAGTGACAGCATAGTAACATCCCATGCTGTGATTTAGGGTAACCACGTGATGGAAAATCTCTATCGTTAGGAACAATATAGCCACATCTGAAAAAACACAAAATAGAAGAGCCTGTGTTAAAACATAAACAAAAGATAATGAAAATAATAAAATAACCTGTTAAAAATTAAAGTGTAAGTACAAAATAAATACAAAAATGAATTGAGCAACTTCCAAAACCCCCTTAATGACAGCAAGTGAGCAGTACTCAAGCAACACAACAGTTCTAATCTGAAAAAAAAATCTGGTTTTGATTTTGTTTTGTTTTTAAATAACAATTGTAATCAGTGATTTGGATTTTTGCTAAAGATAAAATGATCGTTCATGTATTAACCCTTATTATAAATCTGACAATCATCTAGTTATGCAGCAAAAGAAAATGTTTGTACAATTCTGTTATTATTTCTTTTAAAATCTTCCAATTGGACTCAAAACTCAGTCAAACACAAAATTAAAATTAATGGCCTTTCTTACTTTCCAGTTATGTTAGGTAGGATATCTTTGCTACCTCTATCCTTTCCATCATAACCGTACTTTCTCACTTTGTTTGGGACACACAGGAGTGGGCTGTATTCACAAAGCATAACACATATAACTGGTGTGTGCAGAATGTGTTACATCAGTGCTTCAATGCTATTAAAGCCAGTGGTATGGGTCTGCTGGAGTCCGAATTTCAGGATAATTAGCACAAAACTTGCATGTGTAAAATAATTCTTTTCATTATTTAGAGTTGAGAATTGCTACTGGTTTACCAGCTGTGTTTGCATATTGGACTGTTTGGTTGGCTGCTATTCTGGTTTTGACCTTAGTCTATTTAAGACTTATATTCTCTTCTTTTTCACCTCCTGGTTGTGTCTTAATGTGTGCCTTTTATCATTTGTTATAAAGACGACTACTTGTAAAAAATGCAAAGTCTTGCCAATTTGTAGGCAGTTGTAGGCAATTTGTAATACTTTGCATCATGGAAGACCACAAGGCTTTAAAAAATAAAAGGGAAAAAGTAAAAATAATTGCACACAGTGTGATTAAAGATTCCTTAAATGTGCTTAAATCAGAATCTTATGTTTTCTGAATCATCTTTAACAATAACCAGGTTGCAGGGACACACAAACTTTATCAGAAGCATCGGGCACAAGGCTGACAGGAGGCCAGTCCAATTTAGGACACAAACGCCCGCCAGAGGGTAAATTTAGAGTCACCAGTGATTGTAAAATACAAGTCAGTTAATGTGCCGCCTTTAGTTTAGGCAGTGAAAGGGTTAGTGTCCAGATTAGGAACCGAGTTAGGGCTGCAATGAACTCACTTAACTAATTAATGCACATGGGATAAAAGAGTAAGATACCATTGTGCATGCTGATGATGAATGAATCAATACATTAATAAACAAATAAATACAAAGCATCATTCTGCACTGATAGATGAGTGTGTTAAAGAGAAATAACAATCCAATCATTTCATTAAATAATGCTTTGCAAAGCACACAATGTGCATGGAGTTGTATTATTCATACATGCACATCCTAAAGAACTTTGTGCCATAGAGCGGGTGCAGGACTTTATTTAAAAATATGATTGCAATTTGTTTCTGAGAAGCTGCATTTGAAGGCTGAAGGTAAATGAATGGTTTCCCACCTTCCACAAATATGTACTGAAAGAACAGCAGGATGCCACCCCAGATTAACTGAAATGTTTTTTTCTTGCTGTAACTGGCAGCTGTCTTTTTTATTCTAAATATGTCAGAGGTAGAGCACCATTTTCTCCTTATCGTGGCTGCTGATCTGGTATCCAGCCTATCAGCAAATTCACAATAGGTAATCATTATGTTGTGAATGTTAGTTGTTAACTTCTTTGAGCCAACTTTTGTTTTTTTAGTTTTTTAATTTGTGTCTCTAGATGTATGCTTTTGTGGCAACACATTATCATTTTATGCATTGTATTTGGTTGTGTGCACTGTCATTTTGAATTTTCTCCCAGCAGCTCTATTGTTCTTAGTAAAGAGGTCCATTGCTGCCAAGTTGATGCTGGATGCTTGTTGTGTGAGGTCATTGTGGTGCCACTATTTAAGATGGAAGCATCCAAGTTTCTGGATATCAAAATGAATAGTATGTTAAACTATTCAAATCTTAATAAGGAGTTAGGATTTATGTGTGCTTTTTGTCAACATTTTTTGATGTTTTATTTAATAGTTTTCGATTAAGATTGATTCTGTTTATAATTTTTTAAAAGTGTACTGTCTCTTAAATTGGGAGAATGTAATTGGGACAGCCTAGATTTAGCTAAGCAAATGGTCTTGATGGTCTCCTCTCGCTTGTCAGATGTCTTATGTTCTTATGTAAAGTTTGACTGTTTTCTTTGTTCTTTGAGGTTGGAGCAATAAGAGGTAGGACCAAACTGATGTCACCCGTCCAGAGCCCTCCCTTTGGCTGTTTAAGCCAGAGCAGAGAAGACTCAAGAATAGGAAATCGCTTAGTTTGTGAAGGAGTTTGTGAGTATTGCTATTTTGTTATAATTATTCTGGTATTGATGTCTTCTTGCTTCTGTTATGATTTGGACTGTATATTTCATGTGCTTTTCTCCATTGTTTTCTGAGATCTGTCACTCATTTTGTTTTTTTTTTAATTACAGATTATTATTCTGGTCATGTTTTAAGAGTCCCCATTTACTATAATTGTTGTCAAATCTCTTAGACCGTTTCGGCCACCATTTTGTTATCTCACAATCACCGCCATTTTGGGCTCTTGTTGTTTGGGTATATCTTTAGAGATCATGACTTGTGGTTTATGATGTGACAGGTAAAAATGAATGCAAGGATCCAGTTCCTCATCCAAGCTTGCAGATCTCAAAACTCTTTTGCTAAATGATCCTTTGCTGAATCTTCTACTGTAAACATCCTCATGATTATCGAAATTTTCTCCAAAGTTTTGGCCTTGGTTTTTGCATATTGTTTTGGCTTGGGCACGCATGTGGTTTGAGCACCCAGTTTTGACCCCTTCTTTATATTTTTGTTTAATGCCATTATCTCCCATTTCTTTAATTCCATGCTAGCTAGCATAACAGATTCTGTTTAATGATTACAGTTTCTGGATTGCGTATTTGGTCTTTTAACCAACTCCTTGTGCCTTTTTTTACTCATTTGAGCATCTTTCTTGTACTTTCCTATTTTTGAATTTATGAAGATTTTTCATTTGCCCTTCTTTTTACAAGCTGGGGGTTTATAGTCATCCCCATCTTGTGGGGCTTTTTGCTATATTTTGGGATTTTTCCAGGTATTTGCCGGGTTTCCTTGGTTGGGGCCTGCTAGGCCAGAAGCCTGCAGCTAGTAGTTGTGATACTAGTTGGATTTAGGCTTAGTCTGCTCAGGCAGGCTGGTGAGGTTGTTGCCCTGCCTTTATTGCCTTGCACACATTTTGTTATATTCAAGACCCCATGTCACTACAATTTTAGGCTTGATATTTTAATTATTATTATTATTTTTTTACTTTGTGGCTTTGACTGCTGCTTTATTTAACATTTTCCTTTCTTTTTGTCATGTCCTGGTCCATTTCAAATTTTGCCTTTTTGCCCTGCCACTTTTATCACTGGCAGCACAGAGTACAGATGTGATTCATAGTCTCCAGCTGAATTAATAGTAGGCAGAAACAAGTTAAAGAAAACAAGCTACTCAAAAGTAAAAGAAAAAAAGTCAGGTGGGAGTGAATGTTGAGCTGTGTTGACTCTTTTTGAAGCATACTATGGTACTTGCTATGTTATTTTTATTTGGTTGATTGAATGTGTTCTGTTTTTTGTTTTCAGATAAAAATAAGGTTTAAAGTGATAAAACTGCACTTGAAGGAAAAAACATTTGTTAAGAAAGGAATTTCCATACTGTATATGCCCAAGTACAGCACCATTTTCATCAAATAGTAATTAATAGAAGTAACGTGTGTACAGAGGTAAGGAGGTCTGCTTCTAGGTGGTCTTAAGCTTTAATAGATGCTACAGTGACATTTTATACAACAGTGAATTCCAGTGAATTTAATTTGCCATTGTTGACACTGATCAGCAGAAACTGACTCTTTAATGTCAAAGGGGAAACAGATGTCTGCAAAATAGTCTAAATTAATTGCAAAAATAAAACATAAAATAATTGATCACCTTCAATATGAAAAACTTAAATCACCACTGGTGCAAGCAATTGATTTTAGAAGTTGCAGAATCAGTTCTATAGAGATCTCCTTCCTGGAGTTTCCACTAATCGTAGTCTTAATGCATCTTATCTGGAAGGTCCGGCTTGTGGTGAGTCAGTATGGTGGCCTAACCTACCCAATGAACATAAAAGAACACTCCAAGCAACTCTGTGAGAAGGGGATTGAAAAGCACAAGTCAGGGGGACAGTGACAAGAAAACATCCAATTCACTTAATATCTCTTGAAGCTCAGTTCCATCAATCATTAAAAAATGAAAAGTGTATGGCACATGCTGGGAGAAGGTCATCCAGAAATAGATTGATAGTGCAAGAAGAAGACTAAGGAAAGATTCCATCAAGATACCTGTGATACGGTGAACAGTGGAGAGACTGCGCAAGCCAAATGTTGACTAAGTGCGTCATCAGTCACAGTTTAATGGAGAATGGCAAAGAGAAAATATGCACATTGCATTTCACATGTGTTTTAGTTAGATGGAAGAGGGACAAGGAGACAGTAGGAGGGGTGGGTGTGATCCTTCATCATATTGTAGGCTTTGCAGATGTCTTTAATGGAGAGCAGAGATGTACCAGTGATCTCTTCTGAAGTGTGCACTATCCGCTGTAGAGATATTGCAGTTCCCAAATAGGACAGTAATGTGGCTCATCAGAATGCTCTCATTGATGTACCTGTAGAACGTGAGGAGAATATGTGCGGTAGATTCACCTTCTTCAGCTGTCGAAGGAAGTGGAGACACTGCTGTGCCTTCTTAGCTATGGAGGTGGTGTTTGTGGGTGAAGTAAGGTCAACTGCCAGGTGCTCACCAACGAATTTGGTCTTGACCAATTCCACTGCAGAGTGCTTTATGCACTGTGATTCAAGGTAGTGAAACTATAAAATTAAAAATAAAAACCTTCCAAGGGCTTAATATTTTGCATATTCACTATACATTTTATACATTGTCATACATGAGCACCAGAGGGTTACCTTCCAGGCTTATCTGAGGTGAGCACTACCAGCCCGAGACATGAGGGGGCATGGTCACTAACACTGTCATCTCTTTTTCTGCCCACAGCGCCAAGAACACGGCCACTGAGGGTAACTGACTCTTCCCCTTCCTGGCAGGGGACTATAAATTCAAGACACTTCCAGAATGGTTGTCTCATTTTGTTGTAGAACCACCAGAGAATGAAGCTCTACTCCAGATGATCACCTACACTATTAGAAGAGGTGCTGCTGCCTTAACATTTGTTTTATTCTTATTCAAGTCTGTGTCAATGAACACTATTTTTTTGTTGTAAAACTGTTATTAAAAGGGGTGGCCTGGTTGACACTCAAACATTAATTGTTTGGATTTATGTCATTCCACACATATTCACAAAGTATATCCTAAGGATGCTTAGTCATATCACAGCATTGGTTCACTCTGTCACCCCATGAAAATCACTTATGCCATTGAAACAAAAACTACCATTTTAATTCCCCACCTAAAGTTCTTTAATGGCTTAACTGAAAGGCTTTATATAGTGTAAAGTTTATTTATGTCATACTGGTAAAGTGAGATAACTTCCATTTATACGACTAACCTTGACTGTAATGTCACTAGATTTAAGCTGCTATTAATATTTCAATTCTGTGATTACTGATCGCCCAGGATTAATGGGTCCTCAGGGACATTAAATAAGGGAAGCACCCTGTTGGCAGAAATGATTGCAGACACAATTGTCCTAAATTTGAGTGGCAATATAAACAGAAGGGCCTAAAATTTTTGCTTCCCTTAGGGCCTCTGAAATGAACTTACACCCTTGCATGGAAACTGAGGTCAACTTTTTCTGTTACATCTTCCCCTGCCCTTTAGAAAGAAAGAAACCTTTAATCTGTGCCAACCTCAGCAGGGAGACCCAATTATTAGGCAAAGGCAGCTGTGGCCGTGCGTGATAGGTCTGTTAACTGAACATATCCTGCTGTATTTCTATTTTAGCCACTGAGTAGAAAAGATACAGTATATACAGAGATCCTGGGTGAGCCACTAATCTTCTTCCTGAAATCTGGCAGCCATTTAACTAACTTTCGGAATATATTTGGTGTGTTTTGATTTCACTCTGTTGTCTGTGTACAGCAGGTGATTATTCTGAATGCTGTGAGAGGCACTATATCAGATATCTGGAACATTCTGGTGTTACATGAAGAGCTCTGTAGCCATAATTGATGTGAAATGCTCTTTATGAAATGAATGAATACATTCACCTTTAAATATTTTTTCTAATATGAACTAATTAGGTTATTATAAGTCTTGCTACGAAAGGCATTGTGACAATTATTTAATATATTTTTAATTCATCCTTTTATTGTTTACAATGAAAGACACTTCATGCAAATATTTAATCCAATCATCTTTACTCCCTTTGCCAATGAAATGTATTTCACAGTAATACAGTAAAGTGACTCATTATTACATGCACTATCAAAAGTCTCATTCATTACCAGTTAAAAGTTTTAGAACACCTCTATTTTTCCAGTTTTCATCAAATTTAATCAGTTGAAATGTCGTGAATGACCTAAACTGGTGAAAAGGTAAGCAGTAAACTGGCAGCGGTTTAAATTTAAAGTTTAGTTTGGCAAAAACCGTAACAAGGAAATATCAGAATATTACAAAATGGGCTTTCTTCAGGGAACAACTAATATGTTACAACCTACAGATGTTCTGCAACAATTAAAGTAAATTAAGCCTTGCAAGTTGAAGCAAATAATTTGCACAGGTATACTTAAAAACCCTCTGTCTGTCTTATAGCAGAGTTGGAGCAGACTGTGTGAGAAGCAGAGCATTATTACCCTTACAAATGTAGACCTTTCATTGAGAGAAATTGCAAAAAAATTAAAAATATCAATTAGTGAAATGGTGTCCCACACAATTCAAAGGCAAATGGAAACTGGAAGAAAGTCTGATAGGAAGAGATCTGGCAGACCTAAAGTCACAACCACAATAAGAAGACAAGTTTCTGGGGGTCACCAGCTTGTATGTCAGGAGTATAGCAGCTTCAAGCACAGTTTAACAGTGCAGGTTGATAAAAGCAAGACTCTACTGTGAAGAGGAGACTTTGTGCTGCAGGTTTGAAAGGGTAAGAAAGCCATTCCTTAAAGGACAAAATAGGCCTTGAAACACCGGCTGTGGACTGTTGTATCAGAAATAGCAGTTCACGCACGGGTAATGCTTAACTATCTTTTCTTTATTTAACATCCACACCAACAACCAATACTTCAGTTTTCCTCATACAACTCCCCACATCCACTTCTGTACAGACATCACATGGACTACTGCAGACTGGAAGAAAGTCTTATGGACTGATGAATCAAAATTTGAAATGTTAGCTTCATCACACCGGTATTTGTACAATGTCGAGTTGGTGAAAGGATGTTTCCTCAGTGTGTGACACCAACTGTCAAACATGAAGGAGGAGGTGTGATGGTCTGGGGTTCTTTTGCTAGAGGCACAGTTGGTGACTGGCATTCAGAATCAAAAGCCATACCACAGTTTTAGCAAAAGGTGGCTACTTTGATGAATCAAAAATTTGAATAAAATTTTGTATATCATATATACTCACATTTAAGTTCTCTCGCTTATAAGTCGGGGCTTGATTTTGCCATATAATTTACGGTAAATTTTTAATGTCGGCCGTATAAGTTGAATGCGAAAAACTCTATTGGCCCAAGAGATTATGATATGCTAACTCCCACCTAAGAGAGTAACCACGGAGTACACTGCCTTTTTATCTATATATTGTGCCTACGTGATCACACGGTAATACCTGAACTATCCCGAAGTGATGTTTGCACTGTTTTGTGTTTTTGTACAGTATATCAAACCCTCATACACCTTTATTGTAAGAGCATCCCTCATCTACGATAGAGTGTTCAATCAGAAGATATGAAGCTGGTTTCAAATTAAAAGTCATTGAAGTAGCGAAAGAAATTGGAAACTGCGCTGCAGCAACAAAATTTGATGTGTCTGAGAAACTGATGTGAGATTGGAGGAATCAAGAAGATGTAAAAAAAAAATGTAAGTGTCGTATGTTTGAACGGGTGCATAAGTCTGGATCTGATTTTACGATCGATTTTTCAGGTTTCAATACCCGAATTATACATGAGTATACAGTATATGGAACTTAAAGATTCCATAACTTATTTTTTTATTTGCAATTGTTTATTTGTTCTATGCCTTGATTTCATGAAACATGAGGACATTAAACTGCATGTATTTCCATAAAAACTTAACTGTTCTAAAACTTTTGACCAGTAGTGTATATCAAAGGGAACTCTCATAGAATCTCTCTAACTCTGGAATAGAACCTCAGCTTCTTGCATTTTGAATCACCTGCAGCAGGTTGCTGATACATGCTGGTACTACTGTCAGCAGAGAGGTGCAGCAATTGTCACCAGACATGAACAAAATCCTGGACCAGGAGTTCTGCAGTATTCTCTGTCAGATACAGTCTGATCTTCTGGACTGCCACACACGTGCACATGGGAGGTGGGTAAAGGGCCTGAATGAGAGTAATTCCATGCCAGACCAAGGGGTGCCGGAGTGCATTAACTCTTTCTCTCACTTCTCTGCAGACCAGTTACGGGAAACACCACCTGGCCCTGATGACGTCACTCTGGGTTTCAGGCTCAATGACGCCACTTCCGGTTCTGGATGTACTGATGACGTCACTTCCGGTATCGGGCCTCAATGACGCCATTCCCATTCCGGCCCTACTGATGATGTCAATTGCAGTCCTGGCCCCAATGATGATGTCACTTCCTCCACTCTCCTTTAAAGCCCCCATCTTTGTGCCAGCAGATTAGTTCTGTTTTGGACTCAAACCTGTACACTATTGAAACCAATTTGCAGCCAGGAAACAATATATGGGTGGCTGCCCCAAACCTTTTTATGGCTCCTGTTTATTCTTGTGACAGGATGTTGTATAAAGTGAAGCATCAAGAACGAGAGACCATTGTAACATAGTCAGTAAAGGGCAGATGGTCCTCGATCACCACCCCAATGTTGCTTAAAGCTTGGGCTGGTGTTAGTGATATTGAGCTAAGCTGAACCGAGATGGGGTGCTGAAGAGTCAGACTATCTGAGATAACAAGAAGGTCCATCTTTGCTAGGTTAAGATGAATTCTTTCATTTGCTATTTTTCTTTCTCACTTAACCTAAATTCTTTGTATGTTCACAAAGCAACATAAACATTTCACCTTATACAATACACCTGACAATACTACAACAACTAATAGAAAATGACTTGCTTTCAGAGATGGTAAAAAAAAATAGGTAACTATTTTTTTGCATTGTAATTTTCTAAATTTTTTCCACCAACAACTCCAATTTTCCTCCCACACCCTGAATATGTGCATTTTAGCCTCAGTGGTGATTTATATTTTTAAAAAATTTTTCCATTGTAAATGTGTGTGCTTGGATGAGCATGTTAGTAGACCCTTTCATTTATTGGTATTTTGGCCATGTTTGATTCATTTTTTTAATCCAAAACCACTAGGATAGGTGTGAAATTGAGGCCATTTAATTTTATCATGGGATTCTGCTAAGAGTATGTTTTGCTTCTTGTCCTGTTTATGATTTTCAAGTGTTTTCAAAGTTTAAAAAGCATCCATTTGGGAAATTAAAGGGTCTCATCTCTGTTGTTTGTGGACAATGTTGTCTTTCAACCTTTTCAGACTGTTATTTCTTTGTTGCAGCACACAGCTAGTTAACATATCCAATTTTGAGGTCCTGGTCATGGTTCTCACCTGTAAATGGGTGGTCAAGTGTGATCAACTGCCCGGAGCAGAGAAGTTCAAGAACCTTGGGTTTTTTTGTTCAATAGTTCAATAGACCGACAAATTAGTTTCTACACATTGTACTTGGATGGCGCTCATGATTGACAATTCTACATTTTTACCTTTCCAATGGTAATGACTGAAAAAAATAAACTGCAAGTACAAGTAACCAAAGTAAGATTTTTTCATACATTTGCTGGTGTTGCTTTCCATAACAGAGCAAAGAACAATGTAATAGGTCTTTGAATTAGAACCTCAGTAGAGGCTTGGACATGCAGTAGAGATGCCTTTTGGGTGCCTTTTATAGGAAGTACACTGGAAAATGTCTAACTGCAAGAAGATCCAGGGACAGACCAAAAACACAAAGGAAGAGTTATATATCTCAGCTGGCTTTGCAGGGCCGAGAATCCTCTGGGAATACCTGCTGACTTTTGCTAGGGATATGGTGGCCAAGTCTGTTTGGATCAACCTTTGGGACTCCCACTAAGAAAAGTGGATGGAAAGTAAATGAGAGGATCCAGGAATGGATAAGTTTCTAGGTTTTTTTGTTATTGGTGTTTATGATAATAAATACTGTTAAGTTATAACAAAATCAGGAAATGAGCATGTTTTGCCTATTTTTAACTTATATGTGTATTTTTCTATGATTGTCAGGGCTAATAAAGAACTTTCTAAAGAAAGAATCGTAAGATAAAATCAAACTAAAAGGGTCTTCATAAATCCAAGAGACGCCGTATCAGGCCGCACCTGCTCCTGTTGCATTGCCATGGCAATCCCGGGCCTCATTGAAATAACCTTGCTGCATAATCAGATTACATTTATATAGGAGTGAAGTGGTTGTAAAGCGTAATGTGAAGCAACAGTTACTAGCATGGCTGGCAACATTCATAAGATCTGCTGTCAAATGCCTGACAGATGCTAATATTTGTGGCATATGTAACAATTTCTCACAGGGTAAATCTCCTGTCACAATTTCTTCGGCTCACCATCTTTTTGCTTCTTCAGAGAAAATGACAGAGAACTGCAATGTAGAAATTGTGGAGCTATAACACTGAGCTATAAGTCAGTTACCCTAATGCTCCTAAAACTGCAGCTGTGAAGCATAGGACATTGAATACACAGCTGTACATTCATCTACAAGCTTAAAATGGATTGGTCAGTGTTGAGAAGTATACAAATTATGATAAATCCCTCCATTCAGAGTCTGCTATTAGCTTGACTAGAGAATCAGAACTGGCTTGGTGTGACCCAGTATTATAGTCTGCTTCCCGCCTTTGACTTTCAGGATAGGTTTCAGCTTGCCACCATCCAAATAAGTCAGAGTAAAGAAATGGATGGATAGATAACATCTGTTATCTGTTCTTCAGATAACAGCTGAGCTGTGGACTTTAAATGAAAAAGTGTGAAAAGAAGTGAAGGCAATGGGCTGATGACATTTATACAGAGTTAATAAATCTAATTAAGTTCATCCGTTTCAAAAAGGAGGGGTAGAAAAGCACCCTAAAATAAGAATTAATCAAAGTAAAACTGCATGCTTGCCCAAAAAAATAAAAACAGAATAAGCTCATTTGTTCCAGCAGTTGGGCTAAGCTAAGTTTGAAATCCCATCAATTACTGTTATCCAGGCCATTAGTGAATATGTACTGTATATGTGCATGGAGCTGTGTGTCAACTGGGCTTGGAGCTTCTGGTCATCAAGAAGGTTTCCACCTAGTAAAACACAGATTAACATCTGAAAATGATAAGGAATATACAGCTTCTTTTAGATGATGATGACATGATCAGTAGTATACTTTGTTATCTGATTAAAACGTTTATTTTATTTGTCTCACCATAACCAATGCCTTTCTATATGTACTAGTGAAACACTTGGACCTAAGGTCAGAAAATAAATTGCTGCAAAAAGATTGGATATAAGTAAACTCTGCACCCATTGTTTACAAACATACAAACTTATTCTTGATTAAAAATTCTGAACATGTGCATACTGTATCCTGGGGGTTTCAATAGACGGGCTTGTGGGGACCTTGCTTTATCTATAATAGATTTTACTACCCACCATTAAAGTGCCAACCATGTTGCTGGTACCTAAGTTTGTTTGAATTGTCAGAGCACAATAGGTCGTAGGTTTTTGATTAAGACCAAGATCATGAGTCTAGATCACTTAGTTTGTGAGTAATTGCATGACAGACAGGCAAACATTTGCATTTTATAGGCATATTGATTACTTACAGTGCTGGTGGCATGGTGGCACAATAGTAGCACAGACACCACACAGATCCACATTCCTGGGCTCAAACCTCCCTGCCATTCCATGTCTGTGTAGTTTGCACTTTCCTCATCTACTATAGACAGACTGGAACCACTTCTTCCACATTCAGTGTGTAGCGCCCACCTGGATGATGCAACGGCAGTCATTATTGAACCAGTACTCTCACTACTCATTAGCTATTAGGCGTTGAGGGGGTAAGTAAGACAGCCAATTAGAGACAGGGGGCCAGAATGAACAAGGCCACAATGGGCAATTTAGCCAGGACATCTACTGTATGTAAACATCACTCTTTCTGAAACATCCTCAGGGATCTTTAATGACCAAAGAGAGTCAGAGCCTCCATTTTACATGTCATCTGAAAGACAACACAATATTTATAGCACAGTGTCCCTGTCACTGTACTGGAACTGGGGTCGACACACAGACCACACAGTAAGTCTCCCCAGCTGGCTTCACCAACATCTCTTCCAGTAGCAACCCAACCTTTTCCTAGATGGTCTCCCATCCAAGTATTGGCTGGGGCTGAACACCCTTAGCTTCTGGTGGGTGACCTGTTCAGAAGAACAGGTGGTATGGCTGTTGTTATGAATAAAATCCAATGAGGATGGGATAACCACATGGAGTGGTACTCCGTATACAGTAAAGTGTAACTAAGCACTTGTAATGTTATTTGGTCTAGAAAAACAGTTTTTAAGATGCCTCGTCTAACGTCATTCACTAATAACACTAGGTAAGCAAAGCTCTATTCTCCCACCACCCGTCATTTTATCTCAGATCACTTGCATTCCTCATCTCTCCCAGTGACTTGTTGACTAAGTAACGGCACTTATTTAAATTTGTCCCTAGGACGTTTACCTGGGGAGCATCAAAAGTACTTCTGGGCTCAGTAGCTGCCTAATAAGTCCCTGTGCTGCCAATGCGACACTGCCCTCTGGTGGTCCCTGAATTCACTGCGCCTCTGAGATATTTTTTTAATTTAGCAGCAGATGCCCTTCGTAACTTTTGGGCACTCTGTTTTTTTGAGTTGTTCTCGGAGATCAGGAATAGAGTCATGGCTGCCTACCATTTCTCTATGACACCTTCATGACATTTCTGCTTCTTTGTTTCTCATTGAGGTACATACTGTACTGATTGGGCTTAATTCTCTTTAGTGACCCTTACTTTTCAGAGGGGCTCTCCTTCAGAAAGTGTATTTAAATACAGACCCTAAATCTACTCTTGGTCAACTTGTTGCTTCTTTTATTTTTTGCAAGGCTCTTTCAGTCAGTCTAATATTTATGGTTTTTCAGTTAATGGATAAGCAAACAGTGTATTTTTAAATGCAAGCTTTTTCTACATGCTATTCACTTGAAATTTCATTTAACCACTCCCATCCATTTTCTTTGTTTTCACAATTTCAGGCTCTTATTTATGTCATCTTTGCAATGTTTTTAGCGGGTGTTTAACCTTTAAACCCAGTGTGCATTTTTACAACATCCTCTCAGATTCTAATATTTGCCGCTTTTATGCTACAAACAGTCTATTTTATCCAATTTCAATTTCAGATGAGGCCAGGGAGCCCCAGATCATTTGTGGTTTCATTCTAAAAAGTTTATGGAATTGACATTTTTGGTATCCATTGCATGATAACTGTGCTCAGTCAGATAGAATGAATGGTATTCACTGGTCTGGAAATAAAAAAATGTAATGAGTTCATAGAGATTAGAGTCTATAAGCTGAAGTGGGATTGATAAAGATCCGTCTACCTACTCTCTGAACTTTCTCATTCTTTTTACATGATGTTGGAATCTGCCCTGGAAATTTCACCCATGAGGCAGGAATCAACTCTGAATCCAGTTCCCTTTCATTGTTCTCAGATAAATGAACATGCACATCTTTGCAGAATGGAAGTAAAGCTGAAGTAGCTAGTGAAACGTACATGAAACAGAGGAGAACATTCACGCAAAGTAAGGAATTAAGGTTTTATGACTAGAAATCCAAGAAGAATTTCACTGTACTCCACATACATTATGTGACAATGCTACAATTACTACTGGAGCTGGTAGACTAGTGTACCTCGGTCCACTTTTTACTCAATGCTCCTCCTTATTTAGACAATGTTTAACGTTCTGTTCATCCTTCAATTTACTTAACTCACTTAATCCAATCATACACTTTTGGCCACTGGAAATGTTAGATAATGACTCCGATAAATCAACAGAAGGGCTGTCAGCTACTTCTCTGTCCACCAATGTATCCGTTTATTTTGGCAGTTTTGTCTTTTACTTCCTGCCATCAGTTTTTTAATTAAAGTTTTATTTCCCATCGTAGATAATTCATGTATTCATCCCACATCTTAAAGTGATGCGTGTTAAAGTGACCTTACAAACAACTGGTACCCCATCCCAGTCTGTGTCCAATTTTGGGCCCAGTGCTGCCAGGATAGGCTCTGGCCTACTGAAATGGATTAAGAGGGTTCAATGATGATGAGATAGATGTTTTGTTTTAATTGCATTACTACAAATCTAAAGTTCTTGTGCATTAAATAAAATCAATAGAACTCAGGTGAATTCTTTGACTCTGGAGTTCATTTCTGAATGTTAAGGACAGAGTTTTAAAGGCTTTCAATGTATTATGGATTCAGAAAGAATTTGGACCCCTTCCCTTTCTGCACACTTTATTGTAGCACTCAAATTAGGGCCAGGTGCATCCTGTTTGCTTTAATAATCCTTAATGTATGTCTAAAACGTGATTGGAGAGGCAAATTGAACTGATTGGACATCATTTAGAAAGACACACACCTGTGTATATAAGGTCCCACAATGCACACTGCATGACAGGATAAAAATCAAATCATGAAGCTCAAGGAACTCTTTGTAGACCACTGTGATAAAAAATAAGGTAAGGTATACTGTAGATCAAGGTAAAGGGTAAAACCACTTCTAAAGTTTTGAGTGTTCCCAGGAGTACAGTGGCCTCAATGATTGTCAGATGGAAGAAGATTGGAACCACCAAGGCTCTCCCTGGAATTGGTTATTTAGCCAAACTGAGTAGCCAAAGAATAAGGGCTTTGTTCTGGGAGATAATTAAGAACCCTGACAGAGATTTGAAAGTTCTCTATTGAGATGTGGGAACCTACCATAAAGACAACCATCTCAGCAGCACTTCAGGCATTTATAGTAGAGTGGTGAGATGGAAGCTACTCTTGAGTAAAAGACGTATACTTTTACAGCATGCTTGAAATTTGCTAAACGGCATTTAAAAAACTCTAAGCCAAGGTATGATTAGACAAAAGTTGAACCCTTTAGGCAGACCTCCTAGCACTACTGTATGTCTAACAAAGGCCAGGCACTGCTCATCAGTTGTCTAATACCATCACTACAGTGAAGTATGGTGGTGCTTCACCATGGAAGGGGCACAGAGACTGGTCAGAAATGAGAGAAAGATGAAAGCACCCAAAAACAGTAAGGTCCTTGAAGAAAACCTGCTCCAGAGTGCATGTGACCTCAGACTGGGGTGACAGTTCACCTTTCAACACAACAATGACCTGAAGCATACACAGGAGTGGCTTTGGGACAAGTCTCTGATTATCCTGGGATGGTCCAGCAAAATCCCAGGCTTAAGACATCTGTGGAGAGACTTGAAGATGGCAGTTTATAGACACCACTTCCCATCCAATCTAAAGGAGCTTGAGGGGAACAGCAAGGAAGGATGGGATAAGCTGTCCAAATCCAGGTGAGCAAAGCTTGTAGGACTCAAAGCGGTAATAACTTCCAAAAGGGCTTCTACAAAGTACCAAATTAGAGGTATGAATACTTATTTGAATGAGTGATTTCATTTTATGATTTTTAATAAATTAGCAAATCTTTCTTAAAACATTCTTTCACTTTGTCATTTTGGGTTATTGCAGTGTAGATTGATGGCCAATGTATCAGTTTAAAATTAAATCTACCAACACAATAAAGTGTATAGAAGAGAAGGGGTCTGAGTACTTTCTAAATCCACAGTAGTTTGTCTTTCAAACAAAAAAAAATTAGAAATTTTTATAGAGTAATGGCAAACATGCCACTTCAAAATTGGAATTAAATATATTAACTGTGTAAAATATAAAACAATTATTCATGCTAGCAGTATTATATATACACTTATCGGCCACTTTATTAGGTACACTTGTTCAACTGCTTGTTAAAGCAAATATCTACTCAGTTAACCACATGCCAGCAACTCAATGCATTTAGGCATAAAGACATTGTGAAGATGACTTGTTGGTGCCAGAGGTCAGAGGAGAATGGCCAGACTGGTTTGATCTGACAGAAAAGAAAAAGCAACTCAAAAAACTGCAACTGAGGTATGTAGAAGAACATCTCTGAATGCACAACACGTCAAACCTTGAAGCAGATGGGCTGCAGCAGCAGGAGACCACACTTGGTGCCACTCCTGTCAGCAAAGAACATGCAACCGAGGCTACAATTTGCACAGGCTCACCAAAATTGGACAGTAGAAGATTTGGAAAAACATTGCCTGGTCTGATGAGTCTCGATTTCTGCTGTAACATTTAGATGTTAGGGTCAGAATTTGGTGTCAAAAGCATAAAAGCATGCATCCACCCTTCCATGTATCAATGGTTCAGGCTAGTGGTGGCAGTGTAATGGTGTATGGGATATTTTCTGGGCATACTTTGGGCGTCCCAAATGAGGCACATTAGCTGCATTGTGTGGGAGCGTTAGTTACGGCACTACGGCCATGTGGCAATTTTCCCCGAGGGTGATCCGGCTTATAAGATTCTCATTGTTGGAGACCCAAATGGCTGGACCAGGCCAAGGGGTCGCCCACGTAACACCTGGCTGCAGCAGATGGAGGGTCATTTCCGGAGGGTGGTACTGGGTCACGTGTCTGCCTGGGGGGTTGCCAACCGGGATCCCGAGTTGTTTCGCCGTGTAGTGGGTGTGGCAACGCACTGTACCAGTGCATGCTCCCCAACTTGACTTGACTTGACTTGATGCTTTGGGCCCCTTAGTACCAACTGAACATTTTTTAAATGCCACAGTCTACCTGAGTATTGTTGCTGTCCATCCTTTTATGACCGTAGTGTACCCATCTTCTGATTCTGATCTACTTCCAGCAGGATAACGCACCATTTCAACAAACTCAAATCATCTCAAACTGGTTTCTTGAACATAATAATGAGTTCACTGTACTCAAATGCCCTCACAGTAACCACATCTCATTTCAATAAAGGACCTTTGGGATGTGGTAGGAAGTGATATTTGCATAATGGATGTGCAACCAACAAATATGCAGTAACTGTGTGAACTATCATGTCAATATGGACCAAAATCCCTGAGGAATGTTTCCAGCACCTTATTGAATCAATGCCATGAAGAATTAAGGTAGTTCTGAAGACAAAAGGGGGTCCAACCCGGTACTAGCAAAGTGCACCTAATAAAGCGGCCAGTGAATGTATATATTTGTCTGAATTTACAATATATTGCAATAATTTTATGTTAATCAAATTTGTTCAACTGACTGTGTTTTCCAACTAATTTGTGTGTTCTTACACAGAGATGATGTATGGTTTATGTACTGTATGTTGTTTTTGTTTTCACTTTATAACTGGAAACTTGTGCAGTTGCTCTTAGGGTATAATTAGTGAAGAGTACTATACAAAAATAAATGGAATTGAAAAACTGAACTAAATTAATTTTATACTCTGCTTTACAGTGTGAATTATCCACACCTAACTTGCTTACTCCAGTGATCAAAGGAGGGCGGCAGGCTATGCTGACAACAGAGAGAATGTGAAAATAAATCCTGGACAGGCTGCCAGTCCACCACACTCCCACATTCAGTCATTCAAAGTGGGACAAATTAGAGTCACCAATTGACCAACCTGAACATGCAAAATCTTCACAGACAAGTCTGAAATAATGCTGAGGTGGCCTCCTGTTGGCGGCTCCTTTGCATGTTTTCAGCTGCTGCCTTTTATACTTAACTGTTGTTTAAAGGCCAGTGATGGCTTCTTGAGTGCACTCAGCCCTTAATTAGCTTTGATGATAATCTACATTTCACATAAGGCAGTTAACAGCGCGATTAGGGTCACTAAAGTGGTCTGCAGACGTAGATTGCGGCTGACGCAATCCGTAACACGTTCTAATATTGCTCTAGCTGAATTCATCAGAACAAAAGGCACTATATAAAATAATCTATTTGTGAGTTGTATTTTAGTTTCATTGTGTGTGTAATTTTGTTCATGATGCATTCACAATACACTTATTGATAGTGCTCAATATAAAAAAACTTATAAAATCAAACCAAGGACATTGTAAAGATGAAATGATTTCCCAATGTACTTTTTACAGCTAATTGTTTGCACACACATTTTGCAGTTAAAGTATTTGCTCAGGGTCACATGTGAATCAAAGGCAAGGATTAAACCAGCAACCAGAAACTGATTTATGTGTCTTCTTCATTTTATTGTAAGCTATCGCTATGGACCTTTCTGTAGCAGACTTCACACCATTACTTTTGAGCTATATCTTCATGTAATAAAGGAGTGCTGTCACTCACTTACATCTGTAGCTTATTTTGTTTAGAGCTGGAAGACACCAGGGACATGAGGCCACCATAACGCAGACTGAATTGTAATATTTAGCCTATTTCAATTCAAGAGTCCTTGACCCTGTATTGGAGTAAACACAGTTGGAGAATACATAAATGAAAATTGTGGCACTCCTACTCTTAGCTTGTCGAGTGTGCAATAAACTAATTTTGCACTAATTTAATAAACTAAATGGCAGGCTCTCCACATAATAAATACAGTAAGCCTAATTTTGAAATTATAACATTATTCATGAGGTTGGTCATGTCTGAATGAGGCTATCTGATGGGGAACTGAAACCTCCATTTACTTGATTAAGTAAGAATTAAGATAATTTACTTTATTTAGCTCAGTGTAACCAGTGCTTATCTATATGTACTGGGCAAGCACTACAAGCAAAATGCGGCATAAAGCTAGATATAAACAACAGTAATTCCTCAACACGTTGTTTACAAATGTAACAATGTATACTTGATTATGAATTCTGAACACGTATGTCCATGTCCTAGGGGATTATCAATAGATGGGCTGGCAGAGAATTTGCTTCAATTACAATAAACTTTACCGCCCAGCAGCAAATTACCCAACACCTTACATTTTTTTTCAATTTCTAGAACATATCAGATCATAAGCTTTTGATTAGGACTGAGATCAAGGTGTGAGTATTTGTGTGACAGACCAAGAGACCTAAGAATTTGATATACAAGGGTGAGTCAGATGAAAACCTTAAATATTTTTTTTATAGTTTATTGCAGTAAAGGTGTAAATAGTATAATTTTTATATGTAATCTCCATGGCATTCCAGCACTTAGAAAGTCTGTAGATTCCTCCAGAAAAAATGGCTTTTGGTTGCATGCGCAGCCACTTGTGCCCCACCCGTTGTACCTCTTCATCTGATTTGAAACTCTCTCTACCCATCGCCTTTTCGAGAGTTCCAAAGATGCCATAATCACTGGGGACAAAGTTGTTTCAGCTCTGGAGATAGCTACTGTCATGTCCACATTTGCGACACTTTGCAGAAGTGGAGCACATCGTGGATGATGTGGAGTGCTGAACCATGCCTAATATCCAGAGGTTTTGGCTATTTTGTTTACTGTCACTTGACGATTTCCTGACACGATGTGTTCAACTTCTGCATTCGACTCTGGTGTCACTATTTAGTGTGTTTAACCCAGTTGAGGAGAGTCTGTCACAAAACGCATGCCGTTTCAGAACTTGCTACTCGATTCGTACATTTCCTGGAGTGGCTGACATGCATCGCCGTTATCAACCTTCATTCACAGATGAAATTTGATATGTTTCTCTCCTTCACTGCTCAAAAAGCAGATGACACAACGCTGCTCATTTTTGGTGCAGATTTCCAGAGGGGCTGCCATCTTCATACTGCTACTCTGACATCATTTAGCTTGTCTGCACTGTGCATCCACTTGATGGACACTCCAAATGATCTTACTTACTTACATGACAATGGTATGGTATTTAGAATTTCTATCACAATTTTAAGGTTTTCATTTGACTCACCCTCATATATAGATTACGGAATGGGTAAATGAAGAGCTTAAACAGTTGGAGGTTTCATTTTGAGATGCATCTATGAATTCAAGGATGTTCTAAACTCATGATGTGACATCTTGAGTATTTTAGTTGGTTCTCTTTTTGACACACCAATGTCATTACATAATAATTAACAAGTCGCCACATCTTCCATAACCCACTTACATTAGCAGAGGCCAGTGGAGAGATAAAGACTATCCTGCCATCATTGGCTAACAAGGCTGGAGTGAGCACTAAACAGAATGTTTGTCCATTGTAAGACCATCTCCCTAATATGGAGTTACCAGTTTTCTTAGTCTTTGGATGTGGGAGGAAACTGGAATTCCAATGTGAACAAGGAGTGAACACAGACAATACTCCAGCTGGGATTTAAGTTCTGAGCCCCCTTACGCTGAAGCCAGTTTTCAACAGGCAGATAATAGATATGTATGATGTGACATCCTGATGAAGACTGCTTCCTGGCATAAGTGAGCTAAACCACCAAACAACACTAAGAACAGGGGTAGGAGAGCCTAAAATCGGGTCCAAAAAAGCTGAACATTCTTGACCCTCATTGTCATATCTGATATCTCATCATGGGCTCCTGTATCTGCTCTTCATGACCTGACTGCATTTTTTTTAATTAAATGGGCCACTAGGACACTTAGCTTAGCACCCCGTGTTGGAATATTCATAATATGAACACACGTTCTTATGAGAGTCCATAGAAAAGAAAAAATTGTTAAATATTTTAACATGTTGAAATGGGAAAATGAGAGGACTGGTGGAGCAAGCAGTGGGAGAGCCTTTCATTTCAGACTGGGACTGAAGTGACACCTGACAGGAGATGAATTTAAACCCTCCTGTTTTAAACCCTACTATAGTGAACTCTGGAAAAGAGAAATCGGAAATCTTTTCAAGAAAAGAGCTCATTTTGAAAGCCTTGTCTGTTCTTACAATCTTACAAACACTTGCAGACTCAGACCCTAATATGAAAGGCACTATATTAAACAAAGATTAAATACAGAAAGTAAACGCCACACAACAACTTAAGAACTGTTTATACTACCCAATTGGGAAAATCGGTCATTGCACCAGTTGAATTCTACACCATAGGTGAATGTTTGAAGGAGCATAGAAAGCACTGGTAAGCTTTGTTTATTTCATCAGTTCCCATCAGTATTATACAAAAAAATAAAGAAGATGTGATATAAGAGCAAAAAACGAAACCTGATAAGTGCTGAATATGGAAAGCCAGGGCAGAGAGACATGCTAGCACCCCTGCAGCCTGTCAGCGGAGAACTGGGAAAGTGATTGATCTCCAAAAACTGGAACAAAAGTAGGAGATTTGGTGACAGCAGCAATGCTTAAAGCCAGGAAAGGAATGAAGAAGTGAAAGGCAAGGGGAAAATGGAGAAACTGATAAAAACGAAAGCCAATAAAGTATAATAAATGGAAAACTGATTTGTCTGAATTGAGGAACCAAAAAGAAATGGAAGGAGAAATTCTGGGACTAAAATGGATGTGCTAAATGTAAGTGGAAGCAAGAAAGTACAAACAAGTGAAGTGGACAGGAGGAAGGAAAGGAAAGTGCAAGGAAATAGAAATGGAGCAAGACAGAAAGAGTAGAAAACACTGAAGTCATATAGCACCTTCACACATAATTATTTCAATTCATTTGCTCCATATAACACCTTCTGTGTTAGCACTATCACAATTTCTTTTAATAGCAAAGAAGCAAACCTTAATTTATTTTACACAGTTTATAAAGAAATGTCCATAATAGTCCATCTTCTTTTCTTACACCTTTCTTTATCTCAGAGTAGTTACTTCTAGGTACCTGCCTGAGTGATTAAACTTGTTTTATATGACTTTTTAACTGTTACTGTGTATCTGTAGTAACAGTATGGGGAAGTGCACTTTTCGCATCATTATTCAGTTACTTATTGTGTGCTTGGTGGCACAGCAGTTAGAGCTGCTGCTGCTGCTGCCTGGATTGACTCAGATGTTGTCCCATTCTCCCAGGGCATGTATAAATATTGTCTGGGTGTCCCAGTTCCCTCGACCATTGCAAAGACATGTTGGTCAAGCTAAATGGTTATCTGAACTGGATGAGCTGCTCCCCATGTTGGACCTCATCCTGGGTTAGTTCCTACCTTGTACCCATTACTACTGTGGAAAGCTTTGGTTCCCATCAACTAGAAATTAGATTAAGCACAATTAGGAGATGGATGGATTGTGCATGCAGCTAGGCAAACAATCAGTAGATTGTAACACATTAGCAAGCCTTGTGAAGTTCTCAACCCTGCTTAATCTCATTCAGGATCATGGAGGTGAAATTAAACAAAAATTAAATTAAGCCAGAGTACCTGGAGATAAAAACACAAAAAAAAAAAAAATCCACAAACCCAGGAAAAATATAAAACAACCAGGCATGGGATTAGAGTTTAGGACACTGGGTTTTTGAGGCAGGAATGCTACTCTTTGCACCACATTGTGGTGACTTCAGGCAAGTACTGACTAAATACTATTGCTATAAATACAAGCGTAAATCAGTTGTTATCTGCACTTTTGTGATAATTTTGACTGAGTTGGCTGTACAGCTTTTCCTGTGCACAGGTGGCAACATGGTGTGGTGGTAGTCACAGTGGAGAAGTTTCAACCTTGATCAGTCAGTTTCTCTTATTGTTATCTAGGGCTAAAACAGGCCATTCGTTCTCTCTTTGCACCAAAGACAGACAGCAAGCAGTGATTTGCTTTTTATGATGGTCTGAAACCATCCATCAAAGGCTTTCTGCACAAAATGGAGAGACTGTTTTACTATAGCAGAGTTTTATAAATGAATTGAGAAATTCAAAAATGGTTGGACAAATGAAGAAGGAGCAGGATGCCCATCCCTATCCACCACCACCACCACCGACAGCAATGAGCAAGTCCATATCATGATTCTCATGAACTGATGAGGATTATGGTGCATGGTACACCTTCAGTCCATAGAAAGCGGATTACTGTTCACAGCTGTTCTTTGGTGGTAATAAAGAAAGGAGCGGTCATGTTTATTTCTAGAAAACAATGAGACAAACTGACCGATCAAGGTGGGAACTTTACCATTGTGACCACAGACACACCACATTTCCACAAGCGTGGGAGGAAAGTTATACAGCCAACCCCAAACAAAATCGTCACAAAATGTGGATAATTATTGACTTACCTTCATACTTGAAATGTGACCAATGCCTGGTTTTTAGTTTTGTACTGCATTCATCTTAAAGTACTTCATAAAGCTTATCACCTTTGTTGTAAACCGAGCCTCACATAGAGGGCATTTAACCAACTGTTTACATTGTACAAATTAGATGAGAAATTTCCCACACAGGAGAGTAAAGATGTTCACTCAGTAAACTAATGCATGCAAACATTCGATGAAAATGGAAATTAAAAATTAAACACATTTTTGAGGTTAAGAAGCATCATTTTACCTTAAAAAAAAAATAAAACTTTACAATACTGGATAAAGGGTTCCACTTTCCTGACCAAAGCCAAGACCTTATCTAAGAAAACAAAAATGTAATAAAGCTTAATTATTAAAGATTCTACCAGGCAGCGCATCAACGCCACTGTCTTCTGACCTCAGATTCAAAATCCTAAATGTAAGCAAGCTTCGTAACCATGGCATCAAAAAGTCAAAATACCACACTGTTTGCTATCAAACACGATCTCCCAGGAGGATGCTACACTAATCGCACCAGGGCCTCTGACGGCATGCTCATGTAAAACCACCTGGGAAAAATATGAAGCACCTGCTTTTTCATCAGTGCTGCTCTGCCCGGCTAAGCCAAACTGCAAATAGTATGCAAGCACTACCCCCACCTCCCCCATACGGACCCCTCCTCACCATCCTTAACCCAGGCTATTTAGCATCTTCAGAATCTATTTAGAATGAATGAAGCAGCTGGCGTGCTACATATTACTGATTGTGAATCCACAGTCTGCAGAGAATGTAATGAAGAAAAATGGAATTTGCTGTATAATAAGAGTCACAGGACAAAGAGCATAGAAATTAGTCAATTAAATAATCAATCAATCAATCAATCAACCTATGTATTTATTAATAAAATACAGAAACTTTCATATCTCCCAATCTATCTGTTGTGGCCTATACGGGGCATCTCAAAGCCCTAAACCCCAGTCACAACCACACAGACTCTGTCTCAGATTCAAATGACCGTGCATTTCTAGGAAAAATCCACAGGCTTCTTCTAATACACAAAAATATACAATCCCTTTTGTTTGTTTTTTTCTTTTTTTGTTCCACTCCTCCGAGGATAGCTTTGTGATCCTCCCCAGAATGAGGTGAAGTGCCTCCAAGCAGAACCATCATAAATCAAGGGAGTCCTCTCCCGGCAGTGCTCCCTAGTAGTACCTGGGCAACCGAATAGGGCTGCCCTTCAGAACTACACTTCCCATGCAGCCCAGCCAAGGTCCAAACCAGAGTCATGCCAAAGTAGCACTGCCAACTATCATATTGGGGGAACTACTTTTCTTAATAGGCAGTCTCCCTCCATTCATCCATTATATCTTTGTTCCAACTGGGGAAAGGGATGTCAGTTCACCCATTACATTTATCTATCTATCTATCTGTTATATAGTACCTTTCATATCTATCTATCTATTATATAGTGCCTTTCATATCTATCTCTCTATCTATTATATAGTACCTTTCATATCTATCTATTATATAGTACCTTTCATATCTATCTATCTATTATATAGTGCCTTTCATATCTATCTATCTATCTGTTATATAGTACCTTTCATATCTATCTATCTATTATATAGTGCCTTTCATATCTATCTAAATATCTATCTGTTATATAGTACCTTTCATATCTATCTATCTATTATA
>JANRMT010062791.1:129055916-129100333 GCA_026402145.1 Polypterus bichir lapradei | reverse complement strand
AATAATAATAATAATAATAATAATAATAATAATAATAATAATAATAATACAGCACATTTATGTTTTGTAAGCAGCGTTGGATAAGAACATTAGTTAAATAAATACATATAAATAAAGCATTATAATTCATTATATAATCAGAAGAAGAATTATTTAGTAATTCCTAATCCTGGTGGAATAGGAGAGTTGTTGCTAATTTGAATGTGGATATGGGGGCCTACTATGTGTACCCAGTATGTTCTCCGTGTCTTGTAAATTACTGCTGTACTCACCTCAGTATCCCCATGATTTCTAACAGGGAATTACAGAGTACAGATGGAGGGACATTCTGCATGCAATAATTGTTAATTATATTGACTGATATTTGGGAGCATACGCTGATATAGCGCGTTGCTGCACCCACCATAAAATGAACCACTTGGACTGGGACCCGAGTGCAGCTGTGAAACAGATGATACCTTAGCACCAAACTGGAAAAATTAGGAGGTTTTTTTTTTTTTTTTTTTTTTTTTTGCTAGAGTGCCAATCCTGTGAGTTGGAGGACCTGCTTGCAGGGCTGGAAGGGCCTTGCTCAAGGGCCCAACAGAGTTGAGTCACTTCTGGTGTTTATGGGATTCAAACTGGCTGATATTTGTTGTATACTAATTCCATGAAAGAAGAGAGACAAAAAAAACTTAAAAATCTCATATCTACCATAGGGCGGCACGGTGGCGCAGTGGTAGCGCTGCTGCCTCGCAGTTAGGAGAGCCGGGTTCACTTCCCGGGTCCTCCCTGCGTGGAATTTGCATGTTCTCCCCGTGTCTGCGTGGGTTTCCTCCGGGCACTCCGGTTTCGTCCCACAGTCCAAAGACATGCAGGTTAGGTGGATAGGCGATTCTAAATTGGGCTTGGTGTGTTTGTGTGTGTCCTGCGGTGGGGGTTGGCGCCCTGCCCAGGATTGGTTCCTGCCTTGTGCCCTGTGTTGGCTGGGATTGGCTCCAGCAGACCCCCGTGACCCTGTAGTTAGGATTCAGCGGGTTGGAAAATGGATGGATGGATGGATATCTACCATAACAAAATATACAGTAAGTGTATGTCTGTGTGTTCATACAGGTGCTAAGTCTCTGTTTTCCAACAGATGGCACCTCACAAACATTACAAATTCTGCACCAAATGTCATAACAGAGACATAGCAACCAAACAGACACAATGGACTGCAAATATTAACACTGAACACATCCAGCAGAGAGTAACTCCTGGATGAACAGAAATCAGCTTATCCGCCTTAATAAAAATACGAGGGCCTATGTGTGCATCTGGTTCCTTTGTCTCTGTCATTTCAACTGATGGCATATCACAAAACATTTCTAGTAATAAAATGCTTTGCATTTGTCATTACAATAAATTGTGCATTTAAAATACTTGTAGTCAAGTCATTCTCTAACCTGCTTTCTCCTGAACGGGGTTGTGGAGGTCTAACTGGAGCCTTTCCCATCAAGCATAGGGCGCAAGGCAGGGAGCAAACCCTGGACACGGTGCTAGTGCACCACAGGGTGAACACACACACACATCCACACATGAAGCCCAGACTAGGGCCAATTTAGGATTGACAATTTTCCTAACCTGAATGTCTTTGGACTGTGGGAAGAAACCCATGCAGACATGGGGAGAACATGCAAACTCCACACAGTGGAATCTGGTCTCCTTACTGCAAGGCAGCAGCACTGTGTCACTATGCTGCCCCAATACTTGTGGTAATGCATTTTATTACTACAAATGTTTGTGATGTGCCATCTGTTGGAATGGAAAATGCAATATATTTTAATATCATATGCATTGTAAAATACCTACCAACAGATGGTTCAAATGTTAACACTGAGGTCTATGTTTAGTACTTAGATTTCAACCTTAGATGGGTAGCTTATTTAGTTGATTTGATATTTTAATGTATTATTTGATGTAAAGATAAAAAAGAGAAAGGAGAAAGCTAAATAACTGAAGATAAAGAACAAATAAAAAGGAATACTATCTATCTATCTATCTATTATATAGCACCTTTGCTATGTTACCGTTATTAGGTAAAACAGAACAATAAATATATATTGTAACAAGGCGCTGCGTTGTCACTTCTGCTTCACAGAGAAACATGGGGTTTACATGGGAAGCTATGGTGAGCTGACCCCAGGATTTGTAGTAAGTCTACATCAGTGAACCTAAGATGAAGTCATCTGTTGAGCTTACAGACATCAGGCAAGTTATGGCAAGGGCTCATCTGGCAGAATGGTACTGTGGAGAGAGATTTTCAGCATATGATTGCTTTGGTGTAGTTCTGGATAGAGGGCAGGTGAACAAGACAAGACACCCCACATGACAGACAAGGTTGAAAATCTGTGCAGCTAGATTTTTGTCTGTTTACTTTTTTGATGCTCAGTTATTCCATTCTTCCATTTTTTGTACATTAATTTAATATGTTTGGGTTTGGATTAGCTTGTATGGTAGCATCAGAGGTGTCCTATTAAGGCCATGTCATGTTAAATGACTTTTGCACTCATTTTCAGTTGTAGCCACTGATTAGCAAGTTGGAGGCAGTCAGTGTTCTGCTCCTGCTCCAGTCACATAATCAAACATGCCCAACAACTTGCTAAAATGGTTTGATTTTGTCTTTAGTCATAAGGATATGAGAGATAACAAATAATGAATGCTTGTCCGGATGTAAAATGTAATGCAGGATGTAATGCAGCAATGAGGAATAAGGAAAGAGAGAGTTTTGGACCTCACCAACAGAAGAGAATCTTGTCTTTCTGATGTGTCATGTTTTACATACCGCAGCAGAGTGGAAAAAAGAAGGAAAAGGGCAGATATTGTGACAGAACTTTCCACACCTGTTAGCCCTTTTTATAGCACCAGCTTCATTAGGCAAGACATTACTGGGTGTCAAAAAAGGGACAGCACTGCTGGAAGGTCAGCATGCAGCTGGTAAATTTGACAGGTCCAAAATTTTCACTTGTGTCTGGCAATGAGGTCAACAACTGAAGTCGGCAAATCTGACATACTCAATGACTAGATGTTGCATAATGTGATACTGGTTTTAGACTATCTAGCTATCAAACAGTTAAAGACAACAACAGCGAAATATATCTTCCTATATGTTACTTACCCTTTGTGAAGGACAGCCGGGTCCCATGCCCGGCAGGGACGCCCCTGCTGCTTATGTTCCGGGGGAGCCACCATGGGCAGTCCAGTACCTCCCCCGGGACACTTGGTGGCAGCCTCCATGGCTGACGATGATTCCCCAACCACCCGCAGGGCTCCATGGGAGATGGAGTCCTCCACAGCCTGGTTGGGGGCTCGGATGGCCGCTAGGGGGAGCTGCATGGACTCAGCAGCCTGGCTGGATGAATCTTCAGCCCCACCCGGAGGTGCAATTAGGACCAGGTGGTCAAGCACCTGGAACACTTCCGGGTGGGTTATAAAAAGGGCCAGCCACCACCACTCGAAGAGCCAGAGTTGGGAGGAAGGAGACGAAGCTTGAGGAGGAGTGGTGGTAGAGGAAGAAAAGTGTGTTGTGGTTTCAGTGTGTGCTTTGGGACTATGTTTGGACTGTGTGGCACGGGCAAGACGTGTCCCACAGTTGAAGAGAAAAATAAACTCTTTGTGTTTTTATACGTGCCTCCATGTCTTTCTGTGTCGGGTCAGGCGCCTATATAGCGCCTTTGTTACACCTTATAATTTGTTGCCTCCCTAAGAGGAGACCTTCCTGGGCTCCTCTTACTGCACTTGTGTAGATTGTCTGACTTGGTTGTGTGTTACATTTGTCATTTTTGCATTTTTAAACCCCTTTTCTTCTCTTTCTGCTTCTTTCTTGATCTTTCTCAGCTGCTTATCCATCCTTCTCTCTCTCTCCCTCTCTCTAGACTGCCGGAGGGGGTTAACTGCTGCAAGCTGCTCCCAATTAAAATCCTCTGCTCAGTGCACTGGTGAAGCCCGACTCCCAGAGCAGCTCCAGTTCAATCAGCGCCTAACAAGCAGCCTGCCGGTCACACGGGCGTGACAGTGAGCTTGGTACAAGGCGATCACACCGAGTCATTAATTCATTAAAGCCAGAACTGGACACAGCCACAAGACCTACATCAAAAGTGTCTGGAATGTTGAGCAGCACTTTTTTTCCACTGTGAACAGCTATTACCACAGTCTCTGGTTTCTAATTAATGACAAAAGTCTATTCAGATTAGTTGTTTTCCTGTTCTCATCCTTCATCTTTCTTATGCAGTAACCCCATGACCCCCCCCTTCCACCCCACCCCCTTTCCTCAAGCTAACGGGGCTTAGTCTGTCTGGACGGTGATTATGTATGCCGTCCATCTCCTTTACCATTTCCTCCCACTAGCCCCCCTTTTAACAGTCTCCCTGTGGCACTGTTCATCATCGCAAATCAATTTTAATCACACATTTATATATTTAAATTTTTAATCACCAAGGTGCAAATGTTAACTAAACACTAGCTAATTAAATATGGATAGCTTCATTCCTTTTGTGCAATGTATCACATTTTACACAGGCAAAAAAAATGAGTTCTGTGAAAACAGTAACAAAGGCAGTAGCATAAAATACAGGCATGAAATGAACTTGGGGAGCCAAGTGAGGACCAAAAATGGAAGCAGTGGGCCACGAAGATAAAGGGGGTTCACAACCAGGGAGTGATAGAGAGTACATGTATGCAGAATGCCTGAAAGATAATAACTTCACGGGAACAGAAATAGGAACCGGGCAGTGGAGGTCATGTACTGTAGTTATTTTATGGAAGCGTCCAAGTTCTGTAGATGGCAGCAGAGAGCTCAGCTGTATTATATGTCGGCACCTGCTAAGAATTTTGGTAAACAGGTTACCTCTTTGATTGGCTGGTACAGGACTGCAGGGACTCCTGGGGGCCACTAGGTGGAGTTCTAGGAAGATAGCCATAGGAGTTCCCAGAGTTATTCTTGATTCTGGAGGTGTCTGTAAGAAGTGGGACCTGGGCTTAAGAACTTATGTCAAGGCAGTTCATTACTAAAGTTAGAGTTGGACAGAGCTCAGGGCAAACATTTGACTGGTGTGATGCCAGATGGAAAAGTTTAAGTTGGTAGGTAGAAGTTTTTGGGTTTTTTTAACAAATTTTTATTGAAAGAGATTAAAAACCCAACTTCTTACAGAAATAAAAACTTATAATAAAATAACAATGCTAACCCCAGGACACACTCCACAGGCACAACCCAGTAATAAGCCTAAATCATCCCTGCAAAGTTTACACTGACTTGAAAAGAGAAACCTTAGTGGACAAACAATGGAGAGCACCACTCCATCTAAGGACCAAGACGAATGGACACCACTGCATAGCATTGAACAATTATCAATGTAGGGACCAGATGTCCTACTGATCCTTGCTACCTAGAGTTCCTGAAAAATGGAAAATATCCAGATGGAGAGAAAGAAAGGGCATGTGAAGATTCCTGTGAGAGGTAAGGGCAATTTTTGCAGCTATTGTCACTAAGGCAAATAGCCTCTTGTGGATAGCAGAGAAGTGGAGTGAAAAGAGGTCTACCAGTAGAAACATGTGAGGAAGGAAGATGTTATTTATTTGAGGCATTTTGGAGACAAAACACCAGCAGTTAGATAGGGGATTGTTCTTGTGGTCAGAAAGGCTCAGTTTATTTTGTACTTTGTCACTCTATGTCATGTTATCATCCTGTATGTTCTTAGTTATTCAAAACCATCATAATTTTTATATCCACCTAATGCAAGACCTCTGATCTTTTTTAGAAATAGAGTTTGTGTTAGAATTTCCTGTTTAAGACAGCAGAATGGTCAAGATGAAGCCAATATGGGAGCACAATGCTACATATGTATTAAAGTCACATGGGAAATTGGCCCAGATCTATGTTGACTGACAAACTTGCAGAAATACTTACATAAATGGTTGACAAGTGATGTAACAGGGATATTTTTAATAACTTTGTTGTATCCCTTAGCATGACCGGAGCAACAGTGAGAAACGTCAGGAACACCAAATAACATTCTGATCGTCATAAAGCCTTGTAGTCAAGACATTCCTGGCAGAAGATTGGTTGTGTTTATCTTTCCAATCATTTTGACAACCTCTAAAATGTCAAACAGTGACGGACTCCTCGTAGCTCATTGTTGGTTTGCAATGCTCAGCCTTTACTGAAAAAAACAGATATGTGACCCACAGACTTAGAAAAATGGCGTCTCTCTTTATCCTTCCAAGAATTAGGTGGATAATTTCAGAACATTAGGAAAATTGTGATGAGCCCAAGGAGGTTGCTCGTCTTGTCCACATGCACCATCCAAAATAACCTTAAGTCGAGATTTGAAGATCCCTAACATCCCACACTCCGCCACAGTACTAGCTACCAAAAACAGGTAATAGAATACATTTAAGAGCATTTGATATCTCTGACCTTACATGTACTGTCTGCAGTCGTCCTACATGTTTATTCCAGTATTCTTGTGTGTCCCAACCTGTCTTGGCCGATGTTCTCTCTCACAGTTGCATTCCCATAAAGCCTGCTTCTCAGAATTTGTCATTTTGAGGTGTGTTGCTTGTCTGCTTTATACTTCCTGTCTTTGAAGACAATTGAGACTGCCCCTGTCAGTATTTTATCGACCCAATGTTGCTTGGTACATTATTCACTTTGTTGTTGTCGAACTGCTCCATTTTAATATCTTTTTTATAAAAATAAAAAAGTCCCAATCATGAATTGAACCTCCCACCCTTTCTCATGTTTGTCAGTCTCTCTTGACTGGTGCTTCATGTCTCAATCATATTTGACTGAGCAACCATAGCGAAAGTGATCAGTCAGATTGCTCTGAAAGACTGGACACAGACAGCAGAGTTTTATCGCAGAGTAGATAGGTTTCTATGATTCTTTACGTGAACAAAAACTCCTACTCTCCATCACACTACTCGGTAATTTATTCCATATGTCTTTGATTCTTTACATGAAGGAAATCTTTAGCATTTGTGTGAAATCTGACCTTAACAAGTTCCAGCCATGTTCTCATGTTCTTGTTATAGAATTTATTTTAAAGTAACAAATGTACTAACTTCCTTCATAATTTTAAACACTTCAATCATGTCACCTCTTAGTTTATGTTCGATGAACTAGAAAGGTTCAACTTTTTCAATCATTTCTAATAGCTCCTATTTTTCAGTCCAAGAATCAGCCTTATCTTCTTGGCCTTCTCTAGCACTGATATGCTTCTTTTTCTGATATGGAGACCAAAACTTCAAACATTACTCCAGGTAAGGCCGCAATAGTGTTATAAAAACTTAAGTATAGCTTTCCTTCATTTGTACTCAACTACATCATGATATAAAACCTCACATCCTATTAGCTTTCTTCTTTGCTTCTGCTTACTGTCTGAATGTAGACAGTGATAAGTGCACTGTGACTCCTATGTCTCCTAGATCCCTTTTATAAGGTCTACTTTAAGGTTCATAACTTTCTTTGTGTCTTCAAATCTAACATTTTTACTTCCTACATGAGCACTCTGCCTTCCTTAGACTTCAGGGATAGCTTACAACTGCCCCCAATTGTCTACAAGGTCCGAATACCTCTGTCTTCACTTTGAGTGTCTACTGATCTCATTCTACATGGCAGACTTATCTCTAAGACTGCAAATTATGTCAGCATGTTTCATATATAGACTATCCATTTTATTCTAACATATAATGGAGATTAAATGTCCAGAATGGCTTCCACTTGTATATGAGAAAATTCCCGTAATGTACAGAACTGTAGATATTTCCAACACATTCTTACCATGGATAAATTTATAACAGAAAAGCTAGCTAACTGTCAATTGATAGATTTTTCCTGGATAGCTTGATGTTTACCACAATGTGTAGAGAGACGAATTCCACCCAGAAATATTCAATAATTTGAAGAGCATTGTAATTTCAAATACAATATTCTGTGGATAAGAGAATTTTTCTTATCAATCTGGTATATTTTTTTTTTTACTTGGTTTTTTGTGGTGACTTCTCAGGTATTAACCCCTCATGCTCATTCTTGCATTTTTACCTTTCATCATCTGTGGGTGTTTTCCACTAGATTGGAATCCAAGGCTACCAAACAGGAGATGCTACCTGAAGTGAACAATGTGCTGTGTGATTACATGTGATCAAATTAGCTGTAAACTAATGTCCTCAAAACAACATTCAAAGACTATTTCATGCAAAGCCATACCTACCAAATGCAGTTCTAGACTCCACTCCTAGCTCACCTAGTCTGTCCTTTTTAACACCTGTGACAGATGGCCGCAACCCTTTCCCGGCCGGAATGCCCCTGTATCCGAAAGACTGGAGGTGAGACTGTGTTCTAGGCATTACCTTCCCAACGACACTAAAGGGTAACTACCCTGGCTTGCTGTACGTCCACAGGTTTGGAGCTTCTTGTTCCTCATCAGGAGGAGTGGTGCTTCTGCAGGCCTCCGTGGCTTTGCGATCCGCTGTGCTGCTGCTGGATGTGCCTCTCACTGCACTTTGTGCCTCACACTGCTGTGTCAGGTTGGGCCACAATAATTATTTAGGAGTCTCCTGCCAGTAGACGGCCAGGAGTCCCATCTGGGAGGCCAATTGTGATGCCCGGGTGGGTACAGCCACCCTAACCCTGACACAGACAGACAGGACACAGGTTTAGAACACACACTTTTATTTACAGCTGGGGAGTGCTTCTCTCTGCTCCACACAGCACAACACAGTATACAGTAATCCCTCCTCGATCGCGGGGGTTGCGTTCCAGACCCCCCCGCGATAGGTGAAAATCCGCAAAGTAGAAACCATATGTTTGTATGGTTATTTTTATATATTTTAAGCCCTTATAAACTCTCCCACACTGTTAACATTATTAGAGCCCTCTAGACATGAAATAACACCCTTTAGTCAAAAGTTTAAACTGTGCTCCATGACAAGACAGAGATGACAGTTCTTTCTCACAATTAAAAGAATGCAAACATATTTTCTCTTCAAAGGAGCGCCGTCAGGAGCAGAGAATGTCAGAGAGAGTGCTCGCTAAGAAAAGCAAAGAATCAAAAAATCAATACGTGCTTTTAAGTATGCAGAAGCACCGCGATAAAGCGTCATTTTTTAGAGGAGCGTCCGTATCTTCTAGGCAAACAGCCTCTGTGCAAACAGCCCCTTTGCTCACACCCCCTCCGTCAGTCAGAGACAGTGAGAGAGATAGAGAGAAGCAAACAATCAAGCACCGCGCGGGAAGCATATCTTATATCATTGAGGAGTTTTAGTTAATATGTAATACATGCTCTGATTGGGTAGCTTCTAAGCTATCCACCAATAGCCTCCCTTGTATGAGATCAGCTGGGCAAACAAACTGAGGAAGCATGTACCATAAATTAAAAGACCCATTGTCCGCAGAAAGCCGCGAAACAGCGAAAAATCCGTGATATGTATTTAGATGTGCTTACATTTAAAATCCGCGATAGAGTGAAGCCGCGAAAGTCGAAGCGCGATATAGCGAGGGATTACTGTATAAATCACCATCACAGTCCCTTTGCTGTCATATTCAGTCCTCCACACAGACTTCGTCCTCTTCCTCCCGACTCTCGCTGTTGACTGCTGGCAACTGGCCCCTTTTAATAGGGCACCCGGAAGTGCTCCAGATGCTCGTTGACCAGCTTCTGGCAGCACTTCCGGGTGTGACGGAAGTGTTGCAACTCAGGGATTCAAACAAGTCCATGTGCCCTCTGACGGTGGCCACAGGCCCCAGCAGGGTTGAGCTTCCAATCTCCAAACCCATGGTCGTACAGCAAGCCATGGCAGTTGCCCTCTAGTCTCCTGGAGAAGGTAATGCCCAGAACATAGTCTCTCCTCTGGTCCTTCAGATACATCGGTGTCCCGGCATCTGTCAGACACCCATGTCATTTTTGTTCTTAGCCATCATTTACTCTGTAATAGTCAAGTGAACAGAGCTATTGTTGAGTTATAAAAGGAGAGCACAATTGTTAATCTGGATTTGTGGACTAGCATTGTGTCGTTTCAGCCCAATAAAAGTGTTTAGTATTTGAGAATTTTGATATCGGCACCCCATCCTGTATTGGTACCTATATTGGCAAGATATTACACTAAATTAATAAGCATGTTCAGCAAATTACTTTTAAGAGTTTTGCTTTGCCAATTTGTTAGTGACATTGCTGCTTTTTGCCTTTCTGTACTTTAACCTTTGTTCCTGATCGTGTTACTTACTTCTCAAACTATACTGCAGTGTATTAAGCACACTAAACTACTCTACTACAACATTAAACTATACTTTAGTCCAACTCTGTGTTTCTCAGCCTTTATTATATTGCGACCCAGTTCTACATTTTAAATTTCACTGAAAACCCACAAACAGCAATTGAAGAGAGAGAAGGGGGAAACCCCCTTGATAAAACAAGTGCATCTAGAGGAGTTTTCCTATTGGTAAAATGATTAGAAGAGTGTGGGGGGGTGAGCCTTGTTGAAACAGGTGCAATTAGAAAAACTAGGGAGGAACTTTCCACTTCGTGAAACAAGTGCAGTAGAAGAAAAGGGAAAATATCACTCAATGCTGTGAGTTGTTTTATTGAACAGGGCTGGGGACCCACAATGGCTAGTTACGACCTGCCAATGGAAACTCACAGCACAAAAGTGGGTTGTGACCAGGGATGAAAAAAACAGGTCTAAATCATACTTCGGCTCATGACCTTGGTATGTCTTCCAGCTCCTATGTCTCCTATTGTCCAAAAGACTTACTTTTGGACCTCACAGGTGGTTTTCTTCATGGTAGAGGATGGTCCTGGGTGTCAGGTTGGGCAGTAAGTATGTCACGGAGGTAGGCAAAACACACCCTGAAATCCACCAATTGTAAAATGTTGGGAGGATCATATTTAACCACATCTAAAGTATGTATACCGAGAATTCAAGAATAAGTTTGCAGATTTAAAACAGGAAGCTTAAATCCCTAAACATGTTGTTAAAACAAAGTAATCTTTGTAAAGAATGTGCCTAATTATTGTGATTTTTTTCTGCTCATGTGTAACAGGATTTTCTTTGTATAGATGGTCCTCCCGTTCAAATAGTCCTGGGAAATGAATCTGGTCCTCTCTCCAAATAGAATGAAGAAAACATCCATCTTATCTGGTCAAGGAAAGGAAAACTCTGGGCAATCTGGGCAAGGGTATCCTTTCTTAATAGCTGACTGGTTCCACTTCAGCTCTTTTACACTCTGGCCTTCCAGAAACTCAACCAAGGAGGATCTTGAACTGCATGTCTCTGAAGATTCCGGATGGCAGTACCAATGTAACTGGGTTGTCTTCACAGCCATTCCCCATTGGGCTCTCAGTATGTGACTTGCAACCTCATCCCTTACAGAGTGTAGAAAGCAAACCCTTTAGCCAGCTGAGTTTAGACAAATCACCTTTGGTTTAAATGACTAAGCGGAGTTCTTTCTCTGTAACATGCTTGTTCCAAATGAGCTCTGATCCACAACACAACATAGTATACCAATTGTCTTGAAAGATGAAATATGACAACAGAGATATTTATCTGAAATATGACCACCACATTCAGTCTGAGTCTCAAATAAGAAATGAATAGAAATACTAGAAGGTGAAAAGAAATCTCTCTATTATAATAAAAAAAACCTGGGACGAGACAAGACTTTTTAGCCTGGGACAAAACGTGACTTTTTCAGAGAGATACTTTCACGTCCCACGAGACGAGACTTTGTGCCAAGAGATTTAACCATGCCGAGGCCGGAAATAAAAGACAAAGAGTAGATGACAAAATAGAATGTCGTAAAGAGACTCAAAAATGTTGGCGCGATAAACATGCAGAGCAGGTTAGAGATAATGAAACTACTAAAATTTGAAAATCTCAAAAGAATGATAGTAAAGATCACATTAGCGGAAACAAATGGAAATTATTACTCGGAAAAATAACAGAGCAGCGAAAAGAGATTGAATACATTGTTCGGATTTAAACTTTAAGTCGGAGACTTGTAGATCGTCTAATTCGTGATGACATCAGGGAAAAGTAGTGTTTCTTCCCAATGAAGTGGTGTATCTGTGAGAATTAAAAGATTTGTTTGGTGAAAGTGAAATCCACATACGCGAGTGGCTGGCGCATAGTGCAGGCCGAAGGGGTTGGCAAGCGAAGCGAGCAGGGGCGAAGCCCCCTAGTGTCAATAAAAATGTACAACATATCTGTCTGAAATAATGTTTAAAGATATTGGAAGGAAAGCTATAACAAGTTAATTCATTTATTCATTCATTTATTTTCCAAACACTGGCTTCAAAGAATGAACCAGCCCTGGATGGTGTGCCAATTCATATCAGGGCACATTACACACCTACACTGATGCATGCCAGGCCAATTAACATGGCCTATACATGTTTTGGATGTTCATACAAACATTTTACATCTGAAAACCAGTGACTTGTATCTCTAGAGCTATCTGACGACCATTGAGATACACGCAGAATAAAAATTTGAATTGTATTGGAAACGATAGGCAGTTTCTTCAAAGAGACAAAAGGTGAAGCCTTTGAAAATCAATCGACAATAACAAGAATGACGATACAACCTTTAGATGACAGCAAATCAGTGATGAAACCTATAAAGATTCTGTTGGACGGTCTTGAGGGACTAGGCAAGAGCTACAAAGCACTTGATGTTAAACTAATAGGATCTTTAGATTTGTTTCAAGTTTCACATGTTCAAACATTATCTTTCCCTTTGCTAGACTATGAAAATTAATGTTGCACTAATTCACATATAAACTGCAGAGTAAAATATCAAGCCTTTAAAGAATCATAACCCCCAAAGAATAACAGAGCAATGAATGGCTATGGGAGCAAAAACAAAGTTTCAGAGCAGTATTCATAGGATATGCTTCAATAATTCTATTTCTCAAATGCCAGTTCATTACACTTATCCAGTTTAGAGATACCAGATCAGCTAATGCACTTGTCCTTTAGGTTTGGGAGGAAAACAGAGTACTTGATGAAATTCCACACTGATATAAAATGACTGTTCAAAAATTCCACTCAGAAAAAGAACCATGAAGCTGTGGGAAAGCGGTCAAAACCACTGCACCACTGTTGTTTCACGAAATTCCTCTCAGATGTATTATGATCAAGAAAACATGAAAAAGCCAACCACTTTAGCATTCTTAGAAGGAAGTCATTACAAAAGTGAATAAATGAATCTGCTCAAAAGGATGGGGTATTGTTTCTCTAAGAACTACGTTGTTTTGCTGTCAGTAAGTAGGAAAGGGTGATGAGATAAGGTGACCTGTAACTCATGTCACGAAAATAATAAACGGGAAAAATAAAAATTAATTCAAGTCATTGCCAAACAGTAAAACAATGAAAATAATGTGTGTTATGACAGAAAGGTTTTCATGCTCAGTCAGTGTAATGAAGGGGTCCCAATTTAATGGACAACCTCACATTTTCTCAAAATGGGAGAACATATGTAAGTGAAACATACTTGAGGACAATCTTCATCAGATCAGGTGTCTGTTATTAACATATAGCATTTCCCAAACCTCGGGTCGCAACCCCAAGTGGGGTCACCTGATATGTTAATGGGGTCATGAGAAAATATTTAAAAATAGAAAAAAAAACATTTAAAATATATATTTAATGAAATTTAATTAAGATTACTTCATTATTAACTTGAAAATGTTAAAAACGTGTCACACAAATATTATAAGAGCTATCTTATCTTTTCATACATAAATTTCTTAGCGTCACTCAACTTTTTAATAAGTAAGCAGAATGAGGAGATTTCTTGACCGAGGTGCTCCGTCCTCATCAAGTGTAGGCTTGCGAAATCCTGAACATCAGTCTTCAAAACAATCACAAAATACTGTAACTCGCCATTAAACAATGTACTGAATACAAAGTGACTGTCAACATTTCAATCGGCTGGGGTCGCAAAAAAGCTCCAATTTCAAAATGGAGTCACAAACCAAAGAAGCTTGGGAACCACAGTAGTAATATGTCTCCAACACCACTATCTGAAAGGTTTACCTTAGCTTCAGTTGACAAACTGGATCTGGTTATTACAATAATAAAGGTGTATTGAAGGTCATTTATAAATGTTCAAAAGACTTCTGTGATTCAAGCACCCATATAAAGGATAAGAAGATTTCTTGGTTAGAGGTGTGTGTGAGGAAACATCTCCCACTGTGGTCATTTGAAAGCACTTTGTTTTTTTTTTTTTAATGTTTTTCTTTGCATGCACCATCCTTATAATAAAAGAAAAAAGGCAGGTTTTATGTACCTATTTTTTTTTCCCAGGAGCACGCATGGGGTGGCCATGTGTTAACGGGCTTGGGGTGGTGCATGTTCTCATTCGGGGAGCCCTCGGCTGGAGGCGTGTCTGCTGCCCATTGTGCTTCATCTTGGTGTCCTTCTGTTGAGGCCATGTTGTTTGGAAGTTGTGGTGCTGCAGATAGGCATGTGGCAGATGACAGTCGCGGGAAGACGTGGTGCGGAGTGCTCTGGAGTGTCAGCAATCAGCAGAGATATTACACTCAGGTCAAGTGATGGTTGACCCAGGATAAAAGTCGGTCTTTTCACAAACCAAGGTTAGTTCAGTTCAGAACAGAAGAAGGCGGCTGCAGAGTGTTTTATAGGCTGGGAACAGACTGTTATTCTGATTTACCAGGGCTAGCCAGCTGTAATAAGAATATAAGTTTAACATGTCACTGTACTCTGTGCAAATATATCTTATAAATCTGACTTTTTCTACTCACATGCACAATTGACACAGAGCCAGATTTAGCACAGGGGTTCACCATATAGAACTGCTAGGCAAGCATTATAAGACAAGGCAGATAGACATAACTGGGAAACGGGCAGTCAGACTGAGGATTGTTGTGTACTATTTTTGTCTGTCAAAGTCAGTATGAAACTGTATCCTCTTTTGCCTTGTTTGGAATTGCATGATTCAATTAAGTGATGGCCTGCACGTGAAGAAAGAGTATAAAGCCTTGGAACATTGCCCGGCGCACCTTTGAAGTCAACGGACGGATGGGAGATAACATCATCCGATCCTGAAAATCCTTCCACTGCAGCGGCGAAAATGGCAGACTCTATACACATCAGGCCCCCCACTCCAGAACTGGGTTCTTGCCATTGGCTTCCTTCGTCTGTTATGCAGCGTAAGCCATCATTAAACAAAACTATTATTTCTCCTATGTGATTTCTTACCGCCGTATCACTAAGTGAGGGGTATCACCTTTTTATATCATATCTATATAGTTTCAGGTTATGTAACATGCTGTAATTACAAAAGAACTCATTCCAAGGGAGCTAATGACCCCCTATTGGACACACTAGCTTTACCCCCGAGTTGTTGGATAGGGGAGAAAGCAGCTAAGCATTCTTTTTACTGAAGGGCTGAATCTTTGGCGCTTGTTAAAAAGGGGATTTATTTATTTTTTCATTTGGAAGATATTATTTTAAAGTATGCGCAATGTTGTTAATGTAATTTTTTTTTTACTTTTTTTTTTCATTTTAATTAATTATTGCAGTGTTTGTGTGCCTTTTTTGGATATTTTCTTTATGGAACGTTTATTTTCAATAAGTACATCTTTTTATTTGTTATATCAACTGTATCTGCCTCCTGTATTGTCCCACTGACTCTCAGTCCCAATACTTCATGCCCCCAAGTTTCTGCTAATGCCTAAGATAGGGACAGTGGGGTATGACAGTATAATATCAAAATGTTATGTTCTGTAAGGACTTGGATATACTTGACGCAATGTACCGATTATGTACTTATTATACCTGTATGTGTACTTTACATAAATCTGGAGGATTCCACCAGAGGGTAGTGCGAGACATCATCACGGTGAGAAAACAACACAGTTTCCCTGTGTTGCAAGTTTAGAGAAGAAAGATGTTGATAAAACTTCTTTGCATTCTGATGCTGTTGTGAAGGTGCAAAAAAAAGACAGCAACAGCAGCAAAACACTTCTTTTAACTGGCATTTTCCACTTTGCATGGACATATCTGTCTCGATTTTGATTCCATTTTGTATTTCATCGTTTCCACATCCACATTCAAAGGGCTGGTGATTTGATGCCAGTTGTTCTGACATGCATGTTTGTCACTATGGAGAGGGGTTGTCACATTGTATAGATTACAAAAATTCCTAACCTGCTCTATCAGCTCTTCCTTGAAGCATTCAGCCATATTGATAACAAAAAACGATACTGACGTTACGTACCAAAATTTGAACACACACCCACCCAAATTTTTGTGGGTACTGGAATTTGCACACGCATTATGTTAATTTCTGACAACGTACTCAGAGGATGCTTCCAAAAAGCACTGGGAATGCAAGGCAACCATGATGCATGCACAGAAACATTCTGAGCATCACATATAAATCTGGCTGTTCAGAACCAGGCATGATTTAAGCAGAATTTCATGAATATCCCCTCCTAGGAAATGTATCAATTAAGCAACAAAATGGCAAAAGGTCCTTTTTACCTTGGAATGAAAGCTGTTTCTTCTTTGTTAAAGCTTTCCAATGGTTACTCTTTATTTCCTATAGTAGTCTTACATATACAATATACTGCCATCTCTCTACTCTGATGTCACTTTTGGAATGTTTAGAAACTTCCTCAATGAAACCACTAAACCACAAGGGTTTCTTGTGACCACCATTTATAAGAACTGTGTCTTGTGAGTGCTGATTGGCCTTTGTTTATCCAGCATGAAATCAGTATCCCCTTTCTGAGCTTTTCTGCTGCAGTTTACTTTGAAGAAGAATAGGACCATTCTAAACAAACAATACCTAATGGTACATCCACAAAAAACCACAAAACAATAATTTGTAGAGGGATCCTGCTGAGAAGGTGGAGGTAGTCACACTTTTAAGCCATGGGTGCTCTGCCATTAGAGTCTTGGTTCAGTTAGCACACAAGAATGAATAAAGATCGTTTTATTAAAGTTGTTTGCATTTCCCCAAGCAGCAAGAGGGCAATATCTTGCCACCTTGGAAGGGTACTTTGGAGGCCAGCAAATTTGGCTTTCTCCAGTACAGGTCTACAGTGAATAGAACTGGTAGGAACACCTTGTCACGGATTACTCAGAAGTGACTGTGAGTCCGGTCTTGTAACGGTCCTTCAAGAGCCACATGGACTTTGGGCTTAAAATTTGGAACTAGCAATTGGGCGAGGGCTCTTCTGGTGGGTTGAAGGAAAACCAGATGTGTCAGAAGGAAAATCATCCATTGAAGAAGGTGAACAAGCAGGTATGACCTGTAGTGGATAACCAGCCAGTTCTGATCCATACTTCTTTAGGTAGGAGATGAAACACAGGTTTTGGTATGCCATCCTTCTGTGTGTCATACCTTTACCTTGCTGTAATTAACCCTTTTTTTTATCAATAATCCCCTTTTCATTTTATACCTTAGCCAAACATGTCTTGTTTTTATTCAGCCTATGAGCAACTCCTAAAATAAGTCCACATCCCTTTAAATTCCCATTTCTCCATTCACCTTTTGGACACACAGATTCATAAGTCTTCTGCTCTCTAGAAACCCCTTAATTCTCATAATCAGTGCAGACAGGTTCTCCTCTCTGTGTGATAACCCTTAATATAAGGCATATTATACCACAAGGCACTATTAGACACTGATGTCTAACAAAGTGTTCTTTTTAATATTTTTCTTTCAAGAGATAAATATAATTAAGGTGTGATACACCAACACTCGCATCAACAGAATATACTTACATCATTGAATCTTTTAAGCCAACATCACCATTACTGCAGTAATGTCTAAATCCTATTATTAAGGGCTTATCTGAGGACAATTACTATCAAGTGACTTCATCCAATTTAGTCCATTAGCCTCATTTGTTTAGATAATAGGTAACCTGCAATGGCCCAATATCTCATCCAGATACTTTTTAAAGGCTGTCAAGGTTTCAGTAAAGGAAACATTTTTTCAGAAATTTTCCTACGAATTTCATTTGCTATAAATTTCACTCAACACTACTCAATGGTCCTTTGCATGAAAAAGTGTTTCAGTGCTTCAGTGTTACTGAAATCTTATTTAATTTCCACCAGTGTGGTTAACCACTTAACTGAAAGAATTTTGCTGGTGCAACTTCATCAGTTATTTTTGTGAATTTTGAAGTAGCGGATTAGAGTCTTACACATTCTTCTCCACTCTGGACTACATGCAGGACGCAGAGCTCCAGATGCTTTGCCAATAGCTTATTACAGAGTCTGTCCATAAGGTTTGTTGTTTTGAATAAAATACATTTAATAATATAATCTAATATTTTGTTTGCCTTTTTAATTGTGTCCGCCCTTGACATGGACAGTGACAACCTTGTGTCAACAAAGAGCTATAAATCCTTTGTGGCATTTATTTCCTGTAGGTCAGTGTTCATCTGTCATGAATTTATAATTATGTTTCACTTGCTTGAGTAATACAAGAAAATGCATTTTCAAAGACTAGATTACAGTTTCCAAGGTTAGAGACCAATTTAAGAATTAGAAGCCTGCATTGTAGAGTTACATGCACTTCTCAGCAATCATTGGCTCACCCTCAGTTTCATTCTAAAGCTGTTTTCTCGTCTCACCTCCAGAAAGGTTTTGGTAAAAATGATTTGCGTCTTATGCCTCCATCTTTGCTTGCTGTTTTAGTCTCTTTTTAAATGTGGTAGCATTACATGTGGACATGTGCATGCTGCTCTGCAGATATTTGCATAGTAGGATTTAGTAATCAAGGGTGATACATCTAGAAATAGAAAAAACAGGAATGGAGAACTTTCCCTTTTTAGATGAGACATTTTCTGTGGATTGAGACAGAACCCATCTGTGAAGACTGACTTGTGAGGGACAAACACCGCAGTTGAGGTCAGCAGTAAGGATGGAGTCTAGCTCATCTTAAATGGAAGGTGAAATGGCCTGTGAGGAAACACAGATGTCCATCTCGTCTCACTCATGGAGGATCTGCTTCAGAAAAGTGCTGCATAATGATCAGCTTTTTGACAATAGGGGAATGGCTGCTACACAACAGATCCCAGGTGGGTGACTTCTTGAAAGATGGTGAGGTGGCCAACTACTTTTGATTTCAGACCTGTTGTTCTGTTTTTTTTAAATAGAGCCATCCACATATTGGTGCTGCTAGAAAGACACTTTTTTTTGTTTGTTGCTCTGCATGATGCTTTAGGTTTTCCTTCCTGTTATTTGTATTGTATATGTGTCAGAGCTCCCTGTATTTCAACTTTGATTCTGCTCATACACTTATCAAGCCAAATGTCAACTACACCGGGTCAAAGCTGCAGTGACAACATGTACAAAGAAGAACAAAGTAACAAGGGAGAGCAAGATGAATCATCTGATGAGGAAAAAGACTGCACAAAAACACAAAGAGAGTGCAATGGATGCTGTTGAAAACTATAATAACTTGAGAGAAATAAATGTGCAGCAAGTGAGGAAAATGATAGTCAGTTGCCAGTCACAATTTACCAATGCTGACAATGCTAACTTACATTTTCGTTCAAGCATGATACTCAAGAAAGCAACTTCACTGATCTACAAAGGTTCTAAAATGAGACCCTCACTATCACCATCGTAAGCTTAAAGCCCTAGGATTGTTTTGACGGGGGTCCACTAATGAGCTCCCCCCACCCCCCAGACCAAAACATTTGCCACTGCATCAGAGCCATTGGAGGAGACAACCTCAGGGAACAGTTCATGGGAAACATCAAAAGCTAGGAATATATCAATGACCAACTGGCAGAATTCTTTCATGTGGTTAACAAATTGCTCGGCTTGTATCAGTAGCACACCCAATCACCACCTCCATTTCATGCTGCAATATCACAAAAGCAGAGTGTTGTCCAATATACTGCCTATAAACTCGGGCTATAAACGTAGTCGTTTTTAAAAATTCACAAGCATCAATTAAAAAATAGACCTTGAGGTGGAAAGTCTATGGCTGAATTTAATGTTGCTCCTCAATATGCCATGCCACATACATTTATTAAAGCATCTTATGTCAAGGGGTGTATTAAATTCAAATACATTTGCATTGCAGGATATTTGAGGATCATTTGCCTGAGGCTGCAGAGTGACAGAGGCTCAGTCATAATGTAGCGCACTCTCGTTTTATTTTCCAAGCACTTTTTAACTTACTCTGTATTAAGTCTTTTGTTGCATTTGGTTTTATCTTCTGAGGGGCCTCTTCTTTGTGCTTTGCCTTCTAAAATTCAACTTTGAGGGATAAGGATAACGGACAAATAGTGTTGTAAATAAAGAACATGCTTATGTGCCACTTAATATTATTACTAATACCAATACTAAAGAAATTGCAAAATGAACATTATATTTGAGGCAAGATGGCACATAAGTCATTAACATTTGATTATTTTGATTTGTGTTGTAGACTGATTCAAGCACACCTTCCTCTGATGACCACATCCCATACTAGTTAGGTTTACAATAATATCTTGATGTTCTTTGCAAAAGCTTGATATGAAAAAGAGTCGGGCCACGATTTATTAATAGTCTTGGCAGATGAAAAATATCCATAAATAATGAAGAATCGTCCATCGTAACAGTTGTACAAGGGAGTACCACTTAATAGCACCTCTTTTTATCTATCTCTGTATACAGTACCCCAACTGCTTCCTGGATCCACAAGGTGTAAAATATGGGGTTCCAGGACTGACCTAATTAATATGTTAAGCCACTACCTCCCGGAAAAAACAAAATCAAAATTGTGGGTGGGCACTAAAAATACATTTTTGCAAACTACAGGGTGATCATCTGGATTGCAGCAACTACAGGTGGATAGCACTGCTCTCTGCAAGGTCCTTGCTAGGGTCATCCTCGATAGCATTCATGATCATTTGCTCACTTACTAGCAACCGGAGCCGATTGGTTTTATGCCTAAGAAGTCTACAGTTGACTGCATCCTGGCACTGATGTTTCTCACCAAGCAGAAATGGGTATATCAGCAGAGTTTCTTTGTAGCCTTTGTCGATTTTCATAAAGCGTTCAACTCAGTTGATGAAGTTGCCCTGTGGGACATCCTGAGACTTCGCGGGATCCCCTTAAAGTTCTGGATATTATGACTGGCCTGTACACTGGTACTGTGAATGCTATCCAGAGTGGAGTCAGAACCTCTGCATTTTTCTCAGTTGATTCTGGGGTTTGTCAGGGGTGTGTTGTTGCTCCTACTTTATTCAATGCATCCATGGACTGGGTGTTGGGCAAGGTCGTGGGGTTCAACGGCTGTGGGGCATCTGTTGGTGAAGAGAGACTCACTGGTCTTGACTTTGCCGATGATGCTGTGATCTTCGCTGAATTAAAGTCTGAATGTCTGGGCTTGTGAGCATCCTGGATAAAAACCAAGATCCAGGCCTTTAATGACCTCTTGGGAAGAACCATCAGCAGTGTGTCTGTCTGCAGAGAGAGTGTCGACCTTGTCGAGAGGTTAACTTACCTCGGCAGTGACATTCATGTCTCTGGTGACTCTTCCTGTGATGTCAGTAGACGGGCAGGGAGAGCATAGGGGGTCATGAGGTCGCTGGAAAGGGGTGTGCAGCACTCCTCATATCTTTGCAGGAGGATGAAGTCTTTTTACAGTCCTGGTGCTGCCTGTTTTGCTCTATGGTTGTGAGACATAGATGCTATTCTTTGACCTGACACAAAGACTATACTTCTTTGGTGTCTCTTTGAAGAATCCTTAAGTACCTCTGGTTTGACTTTGTGTTGCTCCACAACCTGACCTGGCTACATATCTGTTCATGATGCAATTCCTGTGTTTAAAACATTAATTTCCTAAGTGACAGCATTCTCCATAGCTAATTTATTACATATTACATAGTAAGATTTCGTGGTTCAGTCAACAGCTGTGCACTAACAGGACCCCTGATTACCATGGGATATTCACACACTGGCCATCAGCATGCCATAGTTGTTTTAAATAGGTAATGATGTTATAAATCGCTCACTTCTCATTACTGAGTTGTGAGCAGTTTTGCTCACTTGCAACTTCAGAAGATAGCCATTGTTCAGGTGTTTAGTTTTAATTTACCACTGTTTTACCCTTGAAACACTTTGCTTCTGCCTTGAGTGTTTTGTGGCAGGGTGGTGCAGCAACAAATTTATTCACGACATGCAATCACTTTCTTTCTAATGATGGAAAAGCAATTTTACTTAATGGCATTTCATGAAGACTAACTCCACTTCTAAGAAAACAAAACCCTCTTTATTGAGGTAGCAGCAACACTAACTAGTGAAAAGGATTCTGCCCTCAAAAATACCATAAGAGACAGATGAAGACCTTCACTACTTAGCATCAGAAACAGGTTTTACCTGAGGCAGCCAGACCCCAACTCAACAGACAGGCTTCAAAATGGAGTACATTTTTTTAATAGTTCAAAACTAATTTTAAACACCCTAGAAATGCAAAAATGGCCACCAAGGGAAAGAGAGAAAAAAAAAACCTCTGGCTTGAAAGACATGGCCATGAGAAAATGTATAAATGAAGAATTTATTCAAAAAATATTTAAAAATGAAAGAAAGAAAATGCAAAAATAAGCTAAAAGGATTTGCCTAAAAAGACAATTCAAGGTAAAAAAGTCTAAATCCACAATCCAATACCTAAATCCACAAAATAGAAGTAAGTGTATGAAATAGAAAAAAGAAAGAACTATATACAGTTCTTACAAGAAAACTCTCAAGTCCATGAACTCCAATGAGACACTACTGGGACCACCTTCTTATCCTCACTATATAGACTGAGGGTGGGCTCACAGTACCAAAGTACACCCACAGACCACAGGGAATACATTCAAGCTTCAATACACGGTACATAAATATAAAATAATAAACATAACAATATTTTAAAAATGTCATAAAAACAACACGTGAAAAACAATAACTCAAAAATAACAATAAAACAGAAAATAATCATAAGACAGGAAAACAAACTCTGGTTGTAACCCTAAGACTCTTGTTGCAATTTTTTGATCTTCTTATAAAAAAAAATCAAATGGAGCATTCAAAATGTTCTTAAATGTAGCTGCATTTTAGTTCTACTTCTAATAAATTTTATATGCATAGAAAACCATGTACTTCTGGGATTTGCAATCATAATTCATTTGAACTTTCTTTTACATTTTTGTTTTGTGGTGGTGTACCTGATCAAAGTACTGTACAGCTGCCTATGATGCTTGAATGAAATCATGATACTCCAACCGTCGACGGCAGCCACTGCAACAAATCTTTAAAGACAAAATCTAAACAAAACAATAAGGAATGACTTAAGTGCATATATGTTAGGTAGAAAGCCCACTGGGAGCTGGGTGGTCTTTTAACTTGGAAGCATCTATAGATTTATATTTTTTTTTCCTCCACTATCTCACCCCTCTTTGGCTAATTGACCACCGAACCCGGCTTATCTTTAGAAACTGAAAAATTAATTTATACACATGAACTCAATTTGTTATTATTTATATATCTGTGTTATGTAAGTGCAAATTGATTCCATCCATCCATTATCCAAACTGCTATATCCTAACTACAGGGTCACGGGGGTCTGCTGGAGCCAATCCCAGCCAACACAGGGCGCAAGGGAGGAAACAAACCCGGGGCAGGGCGCCAGCCCACCACAGGCAAATTGATTCATTCTCATCTATTATTTTTGCTATGTCATTTATTCCTTCTTATTCTTATCAAGCTTGTTTTGTTTTTTCTTGCAACTTTTCCATGGACATCTTGCAAAGCAATTTGAGTTACATTATTTGTATGAAAATGTGCATTAGAAATAAATGTTGTTGTTCTGCTATTCTGCTGAAGTGTGTGTGTGAGTTCATGTCATGAGAAGTGGTTGTTCTGCATGACGCTTGTCAAAAGTGCAAGGTAATTGCTTTTGTTTGTAGGCAGCATATCTGTTCATAATGCAATTCATCTGTTTAAAACCTTCAAATCTCCACAGCTATTTTATTTCATAGTCCATAATAAGATTTTAGTGTTCAGTCAACAGCGATGCACTAACATGCACTCTGATTATCATGGGTTATTCATACACTGGTTATAAGCATGCCATAGTTGTTTAGCTGAAACCAATTATAGTCAGACATGCCAGAGAAAGACAAGACTACTGTATGAATGGAGAGTCGAAAAGGCAGAGTCTAACTCAGCAATCTCGATTTTCAACATATCATTAGAATTCTGTACCCAAAAACCGTGCATGCATAAACAAAATATTGTGTCTACTATACACCTTCAGCTTTTGCCTTAAATCAAAAATTAAGCCAACGCTAACATGTAGAACCCAGATGAGAATGAAGGTTAAAAACTCTGCCTGTTCGGTTCAGTGAAAACTGACATGAAGGCAAAGTTACAGTTAGCCTCAACAGAACAGATAGATAGATAGATAGATAGATAGATAGATAGATAGATAGATAGATAGATAGATAGATAGATAGATAGATAGATAGCATTGTTCATAATGACACTCAGTTTTGTTTTTTCATTCTCTCTTTTGCTGTGACTTCCAGGGTGTCCAAAGTGCATCCTATAAACTGAGCCTGCCGTTTTAATCAGGTTGTTGATTTTTTTGGTCTTTCTTGAACCAAGAACAGCCCAGAACATCACGGCATACAAAATCACACTGGCCATTACAGAGTTGTAGAAGATGTAGATGTCTTATGTCTTCCATAACATCCATTTATGATCCAGTGACTTTACATCCATCCAAAAATTTCTAACCTCCTCCTTAGTCCAGCTCCAGGAGACTGGGTTCAAATATCTGCCTGGTCATTGTCTATATGGATTTTCTGTGTGCTTTTTTGTAAATTACTCCAGAGCAAGTGTTGGGTGCTCTGTCTAGGCTTGATTCCTGCCTTGTCTCTGATTCTGATGGAATCACTGCCACTGCTTTCTGACATGCCTTGGAGTTTTTCCTGAAGGAAAAAATACATAATATAATAGCAGCCTAAATAAAGGAAGGACAAAAGGAACATGTGGAGATTGTTTTGCTCTCTGGAGACTTTTAAAATAATGATTTCTTTCCAGTTTTCTGTTGTTGTAATAAACATACTGTGGGAACTGCAGGCTTTTGTTTCACATATCTTCTTGTGCTCCACTGGCACTTTTGGAAACCTCTGGGAAGTTTTTTTTTTTTTATTAATAATAAATAAAGCTTTATTTAACATTGCATTTTTCTGAAGCAAATGAACATAAGCCCTAATTGTGAAAAACATCTTTGAATTTAAATATGCCAAAGCTATCCTTTGTGATGGTAACCGAGCCATCAGCGAGCCCCAAACCCTAACACAATCACGCAAAGGCAGTTCCAGGTTCAAATAATAGATAGTTTTATTACACAGTACCTCCCAAAGTTGACAAAACACAAAGCACAGATTTTCTTTCTCTCTCTCTCTGTACAATTCACTCCACAATACCTTTCCTCTCACCACCACACTGCCCTCCTCCAGTTGAGTGTTGCCTACTTTCCTCCTAGCTCTGACTCGCCTGGATAATGGAGTGAGTTCCCTTTAATTCTGGACCCAGGAGTACTTACAGTGCCAGGGCAACTGCCTGATCTGATGGAAGTACTTCTGGGTCATATAGAAGCCCCATGAATTGGGGAGTGCATCTCCCTGCAGTGTCCCCTTGCTGCACCCACAGACCCCAGTAGGGCTGTGTTGCTGGACTGCCCTACTGGTCCCGTACTGGGCACCAATATCTGGAGCCACTGCCATCTAGGGTCCTGAGGGAATAAAGAGTCCCAAGCAACATCTTTTTCCTTCAATGGGCTGTCCATCCATCCCTTCTGGTCATCACTTCCGGGTCTGGAAATTTTCTTTCCTATGGCCGAGATGCTTGACTGCCTGCTAGGAGCCTCCTGTCTGGGTAAGGAACAATCCCCTCTTCTGGTCGGGATGCCCATCCAACCCATGTAGCATTTACACCTTTAATTTTGCAATTCTGGACATTCGTAATTAATTTAGACCAATTTACAGAGATCTGTTTTCACTTTGACTTTAATGACTGTTTTTCTGTTGATCAGTGTCAACAAGGCTAAACCTTTGTGATTCAGTGTTGTATAACAATATAATATCAAAAATGTCCAAGGGGTGAATTTAGACTTAGTATATCAACCATATGTTTTTTTGTTTAATTCATTGCAGATATCATCACATTCAGATCATAAATCAGCAATTTAAGCACTTGAAGTTACTGGATATCAGCGCCTCATCAGATTTTCAGATCACCTTCTTTTCATCAGTGCCTACGAAGGAGTGAAAGATATTATACTTAAAACAATTCATTGTGGTAATATGAACAGTTGAATTTTACCTTGTACTATTTGCATAGGCAATAAAAGCAACATTAAATTTGTCTTTAATTTGGAAGCAAAGCACTTAAAAAGAAGTCCAATTTTATATAATCTTTCTATTATGAAAATCTTGAATACTGCATGCATAGAGACCTGGATAATTTCATGTCTGAATCCCAGGTAGAATTAGCCACCAGCAGGGTTACCCTTTTTAATTGCTTGTCAGGATAGCAGATACAGCTTCAAATGGGAGGTTTTAGTGCCTTTTAAAATATTACTGAGCCAAATTAATATTGAAATCCACAGATGTTACAGAGGTCATCAATCTCTGAAATAACTGGTCATAAATATTCCCATCACTGTGTCCTGGGGTGGTGGAAGGCAGAGGATATTGGTCCCTGTCTGCCACTACAAGCAGACTGTAAAATAGGGAAGAAACACGTTATACGGTGTGCAGCAGTGAGCAGAATTTGCGGCCATGCTCCTTTTTTTTTAAATTTGCAAACAATTGCTTAGCAGAAGCACACAGATCTATTAAGGAAAACATAAAGAAGATGTGTCTTTTTCCTTAGTTGAAATCTCCTGAAGTTTATTTTTAAGTAGACTTTCTTGTCCTTGCAGTGTGTATTCATACTACTGTTTGAATGAAGGCCCTTTAAATGTCTTATTTACTACTCGTACATGTTCACTTTTTATTCTTTCCTCTGAAATTAATTTGAAATGCCAAGCTGTGTAAAACTGTTAATAATTATGTTATCACATCTATTCATTAACCCAATACTGAACCTGCTTAATTCAATTCAGGATTACAGGGCACATCATGGCAGGAAGAAAGGAACCAGCCTTGCGGGGGACACCAGTCCATTACAGGGCATGCTTACACTCACATGTGGACTAATGCAGGGTCATCTAACATGACATCTTTGAGCTGTGGCAAATAAAAAACAATGGACATGGTGAGAATGTGCAAACTCCACTCAGTGGAGTGAATGGTCTGGGATTCACCCCAGGCACTCTTGAACTTAGGCAGCAGTGTCTTTATTACTAAATATATGATATGTAGATACTTATGTGCAGTGCATTTAAAAAGTCTTATATATTGAATTACAATTTATTTTCCTCAGTTGTCTAGAAAGCCTTTGTATGCTGTAACTACAAGGGGGTGCCACTGAGCCCCAAACCACAGACACAATATCACCCAACACAATTCCAGGTTCCAATAACAGTTTTTTTCTCACTGATTTTATCAAAAGCAAGTAACATCCCATACAATCAAGTCAAACTTAATAAGACTAAATTCAATTCAACCCCCTCCCAAGAGAAAGAGAGGAAGGCCAACAGTCAGAGTAAAACTCCAAGAGTAGAAAAGAGGGAAGATAATCATTTTCCCCAATATAAATGCTTATTCTAAAATGTTATTGATTAGATCCTGCCAGGTTTTAAAAATGTTTTGAACAGGTCTTGTAAGTGAGAATTTGATTTCTTCCAGTTTCAAATAGTATATAACATCAGTTACCCAATGACTTAAAAGAGGTGGGCTCAGATTCTTCCAGTTCAGCAAGGTAAGTCTAAATGCTAAAAGTGAAGTAAAGGCAATCACAGTTTGTTTGTCCTTCTCCACTTTAAGCCCATCTGGGAGTCCACCAAACACAGCTGTTAGTGGAGTAGGAGAGATTGTGACAACAAGGCTGTCTGAAAGGCATTTAAAGACTTTTGTCCAGAATGATGTTAATTTGGTGCAGGCCTAAAATATGTGGCCCAGTGAGGCTGGAAGTCGATTGCAATGATCGCAGGTTGAATGTTGTCCTGAAAACATTTTGGACAATTTTAAACGAGATAAAAGCTTTTAAGTTGAATAATTGTATGCTTTGTGCATATGGAGCTCAAGTGAATTCTGTGCATGGCTGCCTTCCACCGCGTTTCTGAAATGTTGAGTAAAAGATCCTTTTCCAACTGGGATCTTTGAAAGTAAGGGACTTTAAAATGTTTTTATATATTATAGAAATGCTGTCTGAGTCTTCAAGACTGACCAGTATTTCTTCTGGAATAGAAATAGGTGGGAGATGAGGAAAACTGGGCAGATTTTGTTTAGCAAAGTATCTAATTTAGAAATAGTGGAAAAATTGTGTTGATGGGAACTAAATTTGGAGTGTAATTGTTCGTAGAAGGGAAAGACATTGTCTATATACAAATCTGATTTAATCCCATATGTTTTCCAAACATTAAAAACTGCGTATGTTTCAGAGGGTGGAAAAATTGTGTTAAGGTGCCACAGATAAAAGTTTCTCTATCTTTAAGTACTTCCTACATTGGTTCCATATTCTGAGTGAATGAAGCACATTTGGGTTATTAGTATATTGGCGATAACTTGTATTTACTGGCGTACGAAGCAAGGGAAATAAAGATGTACTGCAGGATTTTATTTCTATTGTGGAATTAGCTTGTGTGTGTTCATCTATTTTTGTCAATGTCCAGGTTTTTATAGCTTGTTTATTTGCTGCCCAGTAGTAAAATTGAAAGTTAGGTAGAGCTATGCCACATTCTGCTTTAGGTTGTTGTAGAGATAAAGATATGGTTGAATCTAATTTCTTAAAAATGATTTGTTAATGTATATAGGGATACTTTGAAATATAAAAAGCAACATAAGAAGGATATTCATCATGACAGTGTAAATTCTCCCAGCTAAAGTGAAATGGAGAGTAGACCACGTCTTGTGTAAGTTTTTCTTTGTATAGCTGGAGTGGAATATTTGGTCAGTCCAATCTTTTTGCAGCCAAAACTGATCTTTGCTTAATAAGTGAGCCTCCTGTAAAAATACCATCTTGGAGTTTAGACCTGTTAAGTGAGAGAATACTTGCTTCCTTTTTAATTTGTGATTCAGACCTTTGATATTCCAGCTCACAAGTTTCACTATTTGGTCAGAGAGACACTGCTTCTGAACTTTAGTTGACATTTTATAGTCTTAAATTAAGATATTACATTATTACATAAGATAGCTTTAACCTTAATTTCCAATTTTACCAGGAGTTATGGCTATGCAGCCTATTGTTGCGTTGGCCCTTACAATTGTGGGGGTAAAAAGAAATAGCTTGCTCTCTTTCTCTCCAGGGCCAGGAAAAACGTTTAAATAATCACTTTGAGGCAACCTAAACCTAGGCATGCTAAAAAAATTGAGGAAAAATACAAGAAAATGCAAATAAGTGTGAGAATAAATTTCAAGCACTTTGTGCTCAGCTTGAAGACATTAAGCAAATGTTTCAGACTCGTATTGAAATAGTTGAACAATTGACATTCGCTGCTGACGAAAAAGCAATGGCTACAAAATCTGAATGCAAAGTGCTTGAAGACAGACTAACTGACCTGTAAGATGGATACAGAAGAAATATCAGAATCGAAGATCCCCCTGAAAACCGTGAAAGTCCAAACCCTATGAAATTCATAGCTGAACTGTTCTCTAAAATTGTTGGAGAGAACTTTAAAACAGACATCGAGATATCAGCAGCTTACCGCTTACATGGATCAAATGCCTCAAAACCTAGAAGCACTATTGTTCGTAAATTGACAAATTTCAACCTAAAGTAAATTTGATGTTGTATCGCAGACTGAAACAAGAGTTTAGTTTTGAAAATAACTGCATTTCTCACCTTCGGCAGCTGCTAAACATGCTGCATTTTACAGAATTAAACAGTGCTTATGCAAAGCAGAAATCAGATACAACCTCTTGTATCCTGATAAATTGAGAGTGGATATTCAAGGCAAGTTCTACATTTTTAGTTCTCCGGATGAAGCAGAAAAAGTGCTAAGAAAATTGATCCTGACCCTTTTTGAAATATGATTGTGAGTCACATTGTATCATGGAGAGACAAAGAAGATTCTACCCTTAATTTAGCCCATTTGCAATGAGCCTCTTGCCATAATTATACATTCTGTTCCCTTCTTGGCTACTTTTACGTTTTTAATTACAATTATAACTTTTTTTCCAAAGGGGATTGTTTAACAAATTCTCTCCTTCCACCTCCAGTAGATAGTTGCCCACTGCCTTCCGACCCTGACTCATCCATGTGAGGCAACAGGCTCCGTATAAATTGGACCCAGGAATGCTTCCAGTGCCATAGTGTGTCCTCTTGGAAGCATTTCTGGGTCATATGCAAACCATAGATTCCCCCACCCCACCAGCACCCTCTAACAACACCCATGGATCCAGACAGGGCCGCACTTCTGGACTCCAACTCCTATGTACCCCTGCGGTGTCCAAACTGGGACACCTCAGGATTATCACTGCCACCTCTCAGATGGGGAATGGAAGTGCTTCTGGGCTTTACTTTCCACTGGTCCATCCTTTATATACCTCTGGCTGAGCAAGAAGCAATCTTCTCATTCAACAGGCATACCCATCTGTCCTTCATGGCATTTACAATGCTTGATGGGTTAGATGGAACTGATACTGTATATTATCTCAAATCATTTAATTTGTTACTAGACTACGGTTGTATGGTAATTAATGGACCACTTGCTTTAACTTAACCTCTAAAGAAATTTTTCATATGGGAGTTTCAAAATAAAGCCAATGCAGCATTACAAATCAAACTGGTCGAAGAATGTGTAACCACCACCATGTTGCAAATATCTGGCCATCCCTCTAAACTTACTTGCTTGGAAGGAAGGGCACTTCTGAGGGAAGCTATTGCAAGACCAGCTGGGACTCTGAATGAGATAAAAACGTCAGCATCTACAGAACCACTCAGCTAAACTGTTTCATCCCCTCTGTTTTGGACAAAAGGATTTTTGATCATTTTGCTTAAGTTACTTGTGGCCTAAAAATAGTAGTACCTTATGAGTGGTCAGATAACTAACAACTAATCCATAGTTCACACCAAAAGTGACACATCAGTGCAGTGTAAGTGCTCTGTGATAAGAAAGGTTTGTGGTATTCCATATTTGAATAAATAACTGGAAGACCAGGAGCACGCAGACTCTGCTTCAAGTGCACATATGTGTGTGCTCGTGCCACTCCGAGGTTGATTGGGGTGCTTGACTGATTGCATATTTACTTGCAGATGTGAGCAGGTCATGTATATACATTACATGTAGTACAATAAATGTTATTTTGGGAAAAAAAAACGACACTTCACCAAAATAAAAAAAAGAAACCTTTTCCAAACACTTGTATGCAATCGACTATGTCACATGGCCTCTTGAAGCCAAAACACACGTTTGATGATAGCGTTTTGAATTTATCACATCAGTGTTTATTTGATACTTTGTAAGATATCTTCTTATATAATACGCTACTGTGGCTGTTCGTTTGTCTGTCCAGGATTTTAAATCACCTGTAGCTCGCAAACCATTTCACCTATTGACCTGAAATTTGGTACACATATACTACGTGATGTCTACTATCTGCTTTCGAGGTGATTATTTTTATTACCCTTTTATTTTATTGTAGAATCAACTCTCAGCAGTGTGCAGCAGGGCGGCCGTGCGACCCATGTGTACGTGCATCGTTCTCATTCCCTACCACCTTTGCGGTCACTTCTCCTACCTCTTCATATCTTTAATCATTCTTGAGGGAGATTGTGGCTCTTAAGTGAAAAATTAAGAAAAACGTACTAAGAAATTGCAACACAAAAACTAACTTAATCAGTTTTAACGCGAAAAGATGACGACAAAAGAAGAGAAGCAGCGGGCTGCTAGGGTGGAGAAAAGAAGAGCTGCTCAGGAAGCAGCAAGCACATCAACCTCTGAACAAACGAATGCTACACGTACAGAGAAAGAGTCTGAAAACTAGGAATGCTCAAGTCAAGTGTATTCACTGCACATTATCGTGCAGTGTGCCCTTACTGGTCAACATATAATGGCTGTGCATGTATTATGTTCATCAGTTTTGAGAAGAGATAACAAGGTTTTGAGTGCTGTGTTTCATTTTGCAAGAGATTTGTGGAGTTTGGACAAAGTAGTTAACTCTTTTTTGTTTGTGTTTAGAGTTTTGATAAATTGAGCCACAGTTCCTGGAAACATGTTGTGATGGATGGCCGGTCGTTTATCCCGGCCAATACCCCCAAGCCGCCAGGTGGAGCCCTCCTTGCAGTATGGAGGTCCCCAGAAGACCAGCAGGGCATCATGGACAATGTAGTTTTTATACGCAGCCCTGCTGGATGCCGTGGGGGCCACTAGGGGACGCTGCAGGGAGGAATAATGGCTATTTTCCCTACGCCCCGGAAGCACAAGTGGACAAGAGGAATGACGTGCTTCCGGGGTGAAGAAAAGAACTTGTACCTGACCCGGAAGTGATTGAGAGTCACATGGACTGGGGATTAGGAACACTTCCGGGTCAGGAGATATAAAAGGACTGTGGGAGCTCCCAGACGGAGAGCTGAGCTGGGTGGAAGGGTGGCAACGCGTCTGGGAGTGGAGGATTGATTTATTGTATTGGTTTGTGATTGTTTAATGAATATAGTGGAGGAGAGGGTGTTTTGTGCACTGTGGCATTTGAATAAAGTCAACTATTGGACTTTTACCTGGTGTCTGGAGTCGTGGACAGGGGTTCAAGGGAGCGATAGCGCCCCCTATCTGTCACAATGTTTATACGTTTGGGAAAACCTGTAAATGAAGAATCTGCCTGGGATTTTAACCTTGTGTTTATTGGATTATTTATTAATTTGAAAATCTCAACCTTGCATATGATTTTATAGTATTATTTATTTATGGACTAATTGGAAGTACTGCACTATTTGGATAGTTTGTTTATTTGTTGTTTTAAATAAAAGCACCGAACACTTTGCACCAGCCCCATCCTGACAGTGTGTGTCCTCATTTGCCTGTCTCATCCTAAGATATGTTAGACGGGGTTCCGGATTCAAGAGGTTCATGGAAGCAATCAAGGAGCATGGAGCTGACCCAGACCTTCACATGCTCATTCATCGAACTCAAATACCAATTTCTACTCCCTTCTCTATGTAACAAAAGGGAATAAAAAGAGCAGCTTTTATAGTTTTTGTATTACCTTTTTGGTCATTTCTCAATGTTTGAGTTTCAGTGTAAACTTATGGTTTTATTTTCATTTTAGCTTGTATTGTTTGCTTAGTGAGTGAATTGATCTTCAATATTTATATATTTTTCACAAGATAGCAAATTTATCTTACTTAAAAAATGTATAAATGTTTGCTGAGCATCTATGAATATGTTAAAGAAGATGATTGTTGAATGAAGTCAAAGATACAACCAGAACCATCACCCAAACCAAATCTTTAGCTGGGCATTTCTGTTTGTTCATGCGGGCACAAGTCAATATGAATATCCAGTATACAATCAAATGAAAGCTCTCTTGCTTCTAAGAAGTATATTAATAATATCAAAAAAATATAAATCAAACAAAGGGCAGCTATGATAAGTCAACCATTAGATTAAAGAGATGGTTCGTAACAAGCGGTCAGTATCAGAATGAACACACATTCTACACTCCAGCAGATAACTAGTAATAACTATATTTATCTTTTAATTTAAGTCAACCAAAGAGAATTAAGCCCAAGTCACCAAAGGATAAATGCAACAGGAGAAGAAAAAACATTACAGGTTTTAACTCTTAAAACTGTTTTCTGCTACTTTGATTTAACTGGCTATAATGTCATCATCCTTCATTCAGTATTCATGTTCTGCCCCCTCAAAATAAAGGTCAGACATTTCTCTTTCAGAATCATTACAGCTGGAGAATTAATTATGTTGTATGCAAATGTAACAGCAGAATAAGTTGAAAAATTTACTAACTTTTTAGCAAAAAAACTTATTATCAATGTTATTATTTCTGATACATTTCCAAACACTATAAAAGTGTCAATGAATGTGTGAGGAACACCCAGATTTTTTTGTTTATGAAATGCCTACAAGTCTACTTTTATGTCTAGTTTAACTGTTTAAAGCAGTACAAAATACAGAATTCTTTGTCTCCATTTTTATTGTTTTCAAATAAGCATCAATTGCTTCTCCATTATCGAAGATCCCATGACCTATGCCTCATTTTGAAGGGCTGAATATATATAGTTGGTAATGAAATTATACTGTTTATCCAAATTACAACACCAACAGAGTTGCCTGTTTTGAGAATGTCTTTACAAAAAAATAGTGAAATATATATATACAGTGTCATTTGAAAGTTGAAACACCATTCTTATTTAGTAGATAATAGTGTGTCAAATTGTACACAATTGAATCAAGAAAGATTTGGGTGGGGGTGAGTAGGGGGCCTGTGTTGCTGTCATGCAGCAATCCAGCCATCTTTGAGTGAAGAAAGAAAAACATGGCAATATGGTGTCAGGATATTCAATACGACATTTTAATGGCAAAACACTGGGCTTTAGTTATAGTGATGAGGAAATGAATGATTTTATGCATTTTTTAAAATTGTGCATTATCGTCAGTGATTCCAAAACAAGGGGCTGAGATTATAGGGTTAAACATCATGGTGGACGCCGCAGGCATACAATTATATTAATAAAACATTACATTAATCAGATGCTACTGACTATGATAATCACATACTCAACATCAAAATAAAACACCAACAAAGCAGACAATGCACATATGTACATTAAATGTAATATAAAAACTGTCATGTCGTGAAGCATGCAGTGTAATGGGCAAAAGAAAAAGCTCAATAAATTATTGAGAGTGGTAAAGAGGAAGAATGACAGGGAAATAAAAATCAAAGAGGCAAGACTAAAGAATATTTAAAGCAGAAGCAAACGTCTGAGTCAAAAGGAGCTTCATGAACAGAGCGTCTTCTGACTTTAAAGGGCAAAAGACAAAAGTGAGAGCTGAAATAGGAAGCAGGATGAAAAACTAAGCAGTACCCAATTCTAAACATTTTAGTTAAGGCAAGAAACACTACCTGATGATAAGAATTGTCTTTGACAAAGTTTTATCCACCGAAGGACAATGACCCTGGCTACTGTCTTCAAATTTATACTGGGAAATTATTGGTATGATACCTTCTATAGTCTCAGGCATGTGAATAGTGTTGCATATAAATTAAACAAATGAAGATAATCTACATCAAATTAATTACAAACAGCCCCAAAACACCTAATAAACATTAAACTGACTTCTATATATATTAACATTTTATGAAAAAAATAATAATGTTACTAAAACAAATGTAATAGTGGGCAATTTGCCATTGAGGTCCCGATGATGAAACACACAAGGTCTTACAGTGAGACAGGTAAGAGGTTACTGGTAATAGTTACATACAGTCAGTTTTTGTTATCTGCAGAGGTTATATTCCTGAATAAGTTTATCTGGTAAAAAAAGCAACAAACACTGAGAACATGTGGAATATCATCAGAACGTGGAGGCTTGTTAACACAACAGAAGCTGCAAGAACAAGATTACAGTTTCCCTGGGTGCAGTTCATTTTGCTGCACCATGATGGGCCTTATACAATTTTTTTTCTGCTGTTCATGATTACAAATATGTGCAAGTAGATTGTGGGTGTTGCAGAATTAATTACACTTTCATAGAAGTGGATAAGCAAATCCACAGGAACAGAATCCACAGATAGTGAGGATTTACTGTAGGTAGGTTTGACATTTCTTCCCATTCCCCATCTAGAAAAGAATCTAAGAGGTAAAAAAAAAAAAAGACTTGAAGACAAGCGTACAGGTTTGGGGAATGTTTACCCCATATTTTTGAAACTAGGTTTGGAATAACAAAAAACAAAAATCTTCACAGATTTTAGTTCAATACGGAACTGACATGACCACAAAGATCGACTTTGTGGTTGTGTCATCGGACTTGCGGCCACATGTCTTGGACACTCGGGTGAAGAGAGGGGTGGAGCTGTCAACTGATCACCACCTGGTGGTGAGTTGGCTTCGATGGTGGGGGAAGATGCCGGTCAGGCCAAAACGTGTTGTGAGGGTCTGCTGGGAATGGCTGGCAGAGTCCCCTGTCAGAAGTAGCTTCAACTCCCACCTTCGGCAGAACTTCGACCACATCCCGAGGGAGGTGGGGGACATTGAGTCCGAATGGGCCATGTTCCGTGCCTCTATTGTTGAGGCGGCTGACCGGAGCTGTGGCCGCAAGGTGGTCGGTGCCTGTCGTGGCGGCAATCCCCGAACCCGTTGGTGGACACCGGCAGTGAGGGATGCCGTCAAGCTGAAGAAGGAGTCCTATAGGACCTTTTTGTCCTGTAGGTCTCTGGAGGCAGCTGATAGGTACCGGCAGGCCAAGCGGAATGCTGCTTCGGTGGTTGCTGAGGCAAAAACTCGGGCATGGGAGGAGTTTGGGGAGGCCATGGAGAACGACTTTCGGATGGCTTCGAGGAGATTCTGGTCATCCGTCCGGCGGCTCAGGAGGGGGAAACAGTGCAGTGTCAACACCGTATATGGTGGGGATGGTGCTCTGCTGACCTCGACTCAGGACGTTGTGGGTCGGTGAGGGGAGTACTTCGAAGACCTCCTCAATCCCACTAACATGCCTTCCAATGAGGAAGCAGAGCCTGGGGACTCTGAGGTGGGCCCTCCCATCTCTGGGACTGAGGTCACCGAGGTGGTCAAAAAACTCCTTGGTGGCAGGGCCCCGGGGGTGGATGAGATACACCCGGAGTTCCTCAAGGCTCTGGATGTTGTAGGACTGTCATGGTTGACACGTCTCTGCAACATCGCATGGACATCGGGGACAGTGCCTCTGGATTGGCAGACCGGGGTGGTGGTCCCCCTCTTTAAAAAGGGGGACCGGAGGGTGTGTTCCAACTACAGAGGGATCACACTCCTCAGCCTCCCTGGAAAAGTCTATTCAGGGGTCCTGGAGAGGAGGGTCTGTCGGATAGTCGAATCTCAGATTCAGGAGGAACAGTGTGGTTTTTGTCCTGGTCGCGGAACAGTGGACCAGCGCTACACCCTTAGCAGAATCCTAGAGGGTGCATGGGAGTTTGCCCAACCAGTCTACATGTGTTTTGTGGACTTGGAAAAGGCATTTGACCGTGTCCCTCGGGGAACCCTGTGGGGGATGCTCCGGGAGTATGGGGTACCGGACCCCCTGAAAAGAGCTGTTCGGTCTGAGTAAAACCGGTGTCAGAGCTTGCTCCGCATTGCCGGCAGTAAGTCGAGCCCGTTTCCAGTGAGAGTTGGACTCCGCCACGGCTGCCCTTTGTCACCGATTCTGTTCATAACTTTTATGGACAGAATTTCTAGGCACAGCCAGGGTGTTGAAGGGGTCCGGTTTGGTGGACTCAGGATTGGGTCACTGCTTTTTGCAGCTGATGTTGTCCTGTTTGCTTCATCAGGCCGTGATCTTCAGCTCTCTCTGGATCGGTTCGCAGCTGAGTGTGAAGCGGCTGGGATGAGAATCAGCACCTCCAAATCCGAGACCATGGTCCTCAGCCGGAAAAGGGTGGAGTGCCCTCTCAGGGTTGGGGGAGAGATCCTGCCCCAAGTGGAGGAGTTCAAGTATCTCGAGGTCTTGTTCACGAGTGAGGGAAGAATGGAGCGTGAGATTGACAGGCGGATCGGTGCGGCATCCGCAGTGATGCGGGCTCTGCATCGGTCTGTCGTGGTGAAAAAGGAGCTGAGCCGTAAGGCAAAGCTCTCAATTTACCAGTCGATCTACATTCCTGCCCTCACCTATGGTCATGAATTATGGGTAGTGACCGAAAGAACGAGATCGCGAATACAAGCGGCTGAAATGAGTTTCCTCCGCAGGGTGTCTGGGCTTTCCCTTAAAGATAGGGTGAGAAGCTCAGTCATCTGGGAGGGGCTCAGAGTAGAGCCGCTGCTCCTCCACATCGAGAGAAGTCAGATGAGGTGGCTCAGGCATCTGATCAGGATGCCTCCTGGACGCCTCCCTGGTGAGGTGTTCCGGGCACGTCCAACAGGGAGGAGGCCCCGGGGAAGACCCAGGACACGCTGGAGGGACTATGTCTCCTGGCTGGCCTGGGAACACCTTGGGATTCTCCCGGAAGAGCTGGAAGAATTGGCCGGGGAGAGGGAAGTCTGGGCTTCTCTGCTTAAGCTGCTGCCCCCGCGACCCGACCTCGGATAAGCGGAAGAGGATGGATGGATGGATGGATGGATGGATGGACGGAACTGACATGATTGCTGTATTTAAGATGGTGGATCTATAGTGTTTTGTCTTAGTAGAGCATTATATTGCTCTGCTTTCCCCTAAAGTATTATTAATATGTAGCCTTTGTCAGAATGCCTCAAATCTCCCAGACTTACCACTGTTTATAAAGTACTGTAACCATATAACTTCTCCCACCTTCCCTTCTACATTTATAATCTCAGGCAATTATGTGTACTAAAAGACAAGCAGGAGTTAAGTTACACTTTAAATAATGTATTATTGATAATATTCATAAAAAATAACAATATGCAAAGTACATTTGAATACTGGCAACCATACAACCTGATAAATGTTGATGTGTAGTTTCAGGCGGCACACAGACTTGTTAGTTACTTATAGGTGCTGGTCATAAAATTAGAATATCATGACAAAGTTGATTTATTTCAGTAGTTCCATTCAAAAAGTGAAACTTGTATATTAGATTCATTCATTACACACAGACTGATGTATTTCAAATGTTTATTTCTTTTAATCCTGATGATTATAACTGACAACTAATGAAAGTCCCAAATTCAGTGACTCGGAAAATTAGAATATCAATTAAGACCAATACAAAAAAAGGATTTTTTAGAAATGTTGGCTAACTGAAAGGTATGAACATGAAAAGTATGAGCATGTACAGCACTCAATATTTAGTTGGGGCTCCTTTGGCCTGGATTACTGCAGCAATGCGGCGTGGTATGGAGTCGATCAGTCTGTGGCACTGCTCAGGTGTTATGAGAGCCCATGTTGCTCTGATAGTGGCCTTCAGCTCTTCTGAATTGTTGGGTCTGGTAGATTTTCTATGGGGTTAAGGTCAGGCGAGTTTGCTGGCCAATCAAGAACAGGGATACCATGGTCCTTAAACCAGGTACTGGTAGCTTTGGCACTGTGTGCAGGTGCCAGGTCCTGTTGGCAAATGAAATCTGCATCTCCATAAAGTTCGTCAGCAGCAGGAAGCATGAAGTGCTCTACAACTTCCTGGTAGACGGCTGCGTTGACCTTGGACCACAGAAAACACAATGGACCAACACCAGCAGTTGACATGGCACCCCAAACCATCACTGACTGTGGAAACTTTACCCTGGACCTCAAGCAACGTGGATTCTGTGCCTCTCCTCTCTTCCTCCGGACTCTGGGACCTTGATTTCCAAAGGAAATGCTAAATTTACTTTCATCAGAGAACATAACTTTGGACCACTCAGCAGCAGTTTTGTGTTTAGCCCAGGCAAGACGCTTCTGACGCTGTCTCTTGTTCAAGAGTGGCTTGACACAAGGAATGCGACAGCTGAAACCCATGTCTTGCATACGTCTGTGGGTGGTGGTTCTTGAAGCACTGACTCCAGCTGCAGTCCACTCTTTGTGAATCTCCCCAACAGTTTTGAATGGGTTTTGTTTCACAATCCTCTCCAGGGTGCGGTTATCCCTATTGCTTGTACACTTTTTTCTACCACATCTTGTCCTTCCCTTCGCCTCTCTATTAATGTGCTTGGACACAGAGCTCTGTGAACAGCCAGCCTCTTTAGCAATGACCTTTTGTGTCTTGCCCTCCTTGTGCAAGGTGTCAATGGTCGTCTTTTGGACAACTGTCAAGTCAGCAGTCTTCCCCATGATTGTGTAGCCTACAGAACTAGACTGAGAGACCATTTAAAGGCTTTTGTAGGTGTTTTGAGTTAATTAGCTGATTAGAGTGTGGCACCAGGTGTCTTCAATATTGAACCTTTTCACAATACAGTATTCTAATTTTCCGAGATACTGAATTTGGGACTTTCATTAGTTGTCAGTTATAATCATCAAAATTAAAAGAAAGAAATATTTGAAATACATCAGTCTGTGAATGAATCTAATATACAAGTTTCACTTTTTGAATGGAATTACTGAAATAAATCAACTTTGTCATGATATTCTAATTTTATGACCAGCACCTGTAAAATGTCTCTCGTTAAGGCATCATTAAGTCATCGTTTGTGGTCAGCTCTCTTCAGAGCAGGCCACATGCCTGTCTCAATATGGCTGCCAAGCTGTGCTCTTCATTGTGTTGTCCTTTTCAGTTCATGGTGTGAGATGGTCTTTCATCAGTTTGGTAAGAGAGAGAGAAGTAAAGCAAGCAAATTTATAGGTTTTCTCTCCAACCCCTAGAGCCAATAGGACGTCATGGTACTTAAAGGCTTTTGATACAAGCCAGTTCCAAACAGCCATACTTCAGACCAATGGGGGGATAGAACACCTTCACACCTACCCTCCAAACCATGTGTTAAGCTAAAGCTTGGCAGTTAGGCAGCCTGGCCTTCCTGTGAGGGTTGACTGAGAGACTTCAGCAGACAAATATTAGTCAAACTAGTTTAAGGCACTTCCACCCACCCTGTCATAAAATTACAAAGAGACTCATTCCTAAAAGAGGGGAAGGGGTTCTTAAACCATCAAACCACTGCTGTTATTATCAATAACTTTGTCTAAGTTAGAAATAAAAACATACAAAATATTTATCAACTTGTGTGCAAAATTTCACATCATAACATAACAATAAAAAGACAGGAAGAGGAGGGATCTTGAGGGACCCGAACCAGAAATGAAATCATCAGGCTGCAATGTGCTGGGAAGTGGAAATTACATCATTGGCAGGTGAGTTCTACAGATGGCCTGCAGGGGGGAAGAAAGGAGAAAGCATCAGAGGACAGCACTAACCCCTGGCTCAGCTGAGAAACACTTATGTTTGAGCCCGTAAACCGTCTCCCATGCTCATGTGTGTAACAGAGGTTAGGTAGGACTTTTCATGTTAGGCGCAAGGCACAGGTTATCTAATAACATGATAAAACAATGGACAAGAAATTTTTTTTTCAGCCAGGACTTCCTTGCCACTCTTCTATAATGGCCCTTTGTATCAAACACCTTAGAGATTATCAAGCCAAGAATATCCTCTCCAATCAGTCAGGCTGATAACTGTAGCCATTTTGACAACTGCCATTCTTGTTTGGTATCTCAGTTTACAGAGGGTTGTAGTTGCATACTTTTCAACTTGTGTAGAAGAAACTTTACATATGATAATCAAGACTGTGTTAAAATAAATAGCTTTATTGTATCTAATGAAAATCAGAAATAGTAGGGTTACAATGCTGCAAAGTCTTCATGAGACAGCTCACAAAAATGGCTTGGAAATAAAAAAAAGAGTGAATATTTTTTGAAAGCCTTGATAGCCTTTTTAAGCAACCTTCAAATAAATTGATCACTTGAATAGGTAACTTGGAGGCCATATATATTGTGCGCAACCTGTCAGACTTCAGAGTTTTCCCTTAACTCATTAGTAGTTTCCCAGGACCTCCACCTGTTTTTTGCTTGTCTGCCTTCTTATTAGCTTTAAAATCAATGTTTTTTATATTATATATGATTCTTTATGTCAATTCTTTAATTATATACCAATATTTACCGGTTTGAAGTATATTCTTGTACTTCACTTTAACCTGTTCCCATGTTCTCCTTGTGCTCACGTTTGATCTGGAATTATGACATACTAAATAATAATTAATCTGACACATACAAAATGAAACGCTGCATTCAGTAAGTACAATGCATACTACTTAGCGTTTAATTTGTCGGCCACTTTTTGCCGTCTTTTCTGGTTTGGGTTGCTTTTGCAGTGGTACCTCTTGTGCATATTAAGTCTTGAAATTCTTCATATCCTTATCCTTCTCCGCTTGTGTGGGGAAAAAAAAAATGCGCACGTTCTTTTGTCATTTTGTTACAGCCTATCAAAGACTTGCTGATCATGTTTTCTAGACTCAATATATATGGGCTTTTCAATTAGTGCGGACGCGCGCATTCATCTCAGATGATTAGATCCAGCTAGACTAATCTACTACACGGCAGCGTTTGAAAAACAGACTTATCCCGGATGAGTTTCACCGGCATTAACTCATCCAAGATGAGGCATCTGATCTGGGATGATTTAAGCGACTTATGGAAAATACTCCCCTGGAATGTCAAAGATCTCAATCCTGAATTAAAGAGAAAGAAAGTATTCACTTACTTAACAGGTTTAAATACCAGGAGACTCACATAATAAGTAAGGGCCAGGGGCCTCATGTATAAATGGTGCATACGCACAAAAATGTTGCGTAAGAACGTGTCCACGTTCAAATCACAATGCATAAAACCTAAACTTGGCGTAAAGCCACGCACATTTCCACGGCAGCTCATACCCTGGTGTACGCAAGTTCTGCACTTGGTTTTGCAGACTGGCAGCACCCAGCGTCAAAGCAGTGCTACTATTCCTGTGTGGTTACAATTTCTTTTTTAGATCCACATTCCTGACAGCTTCATAAATACGCTGAAATTAACCGCATATTATTTATTAGTTTAATGCATCTGATTGTAATTAACCTGTAACAATATAATGGTACACAGAATGGTCAAACTATTCCAAATACCATAACTGCTTTAACGTTGTTACTCTCACTGCACCTTCTTCTTCTTCTTTCAGCTGCTCTCGTTAGGGGTTGCTACATCGGATCATCTTTTTCCATATTACTCTCACTGCACAACTTGGAGTATTTATATCACTGTATCTGAGTGTGAATCACAGCTGTACAGCAGCTGATCGGAATGAGAATCATCGATATACCGCATCAAGCACACGCTGCCTTAGCCATGCTATCTATTGAACTGCTCTCATACGCCAAACGATTCAGAGCTTTTCCTCTCGGTTCAGAAACAGTTTCATCCCAAGAACTCTAAACGCACTCAATCAGTCCATCAAGTGCTCCTTGCAGAACTGTTTGTACTTATAAGTACAATTACCTCACTGTAAACTTGCGATACAATTATAATATTGCACAACCTGAGCCACATTATAAAGCGCGTATTTACATATGATGACGATATCATTTTTTAGATGAAATGCAGCAAAATATGTTTATTATATTATACAAATAAAACTTTAACTTCATTTAAATAATCAATATTGTTAATAATTAAACATGTGAGGACATGGTGCCGCATCGCTAGCGAGCCGCTAGCGCTCCGTTCACGGATTGTTCCTGCCTCGCCCTGTATTCTAGCTGGTGCTGACGTGACACTGGAAGAATAGAATAATTAAACATGTACTACATCGATATTTCAAAGTTGCTTAAAAGTTTTGAAGAATCGACATTCTAAGCTTACAGATGGCTTAATGTCTGTTACAGAGCTGATTGTGTGGCGATTGGTTGTTTGGAGAAAGAAGAGTAAGGACAGGAATTGGAGGTTAGTATGTTTGAAAGAGACAGTACTGTGTCAGAGATGGCTGGGGACTGGAGGAGGGCTTGGGGAAGAAGAAGACTGGGGACACCTGGAGTGCTTCCAGGTGCGTAGCGAGCACTTCCACCACACAAGTGAGTGTCCACGGAAAAGTGTCGGGAAACACCTGGAGCCCATCCGGCATGTATATAAGGGGCCGCCTCCCTCCATTCAATGGCTGGAGTTGGGTGGAAGAGGACAGAGCTTGGAGGAGAGGAGTGGAGGCGGACCAGAGACAGTGAAAGGCATAGTGTGAAGGCCTGGACTTAAAGGGGGGATTAATGCAGCGGCACTGGGTTTGTGCACTCTATTGTAAATATTATAGTGTAAATAAACGTGTGTGTGGTGAAACCATCATGTCTACCTGCCTGTGTCCAGGCTGGACCCCACAACTGCTACAATAAAGTATTTCATCGAAGACCACGCATAGCGCAGCGAGCATCTTACGTAGCGAGCATCTTGCGTGAGACGTGAACAGTCACTGCGCCATCGTGTTCCCATGTTTAATAACATGCTTTAACTCCTATCATCATTAAAATTATATCACGTATACATCTCAGTATTTTAATTTTTCAGAGATATAATATTTGTAATATCGCAAATGTAATGGATTCTGTGTCATGTCGGAGGAGGAGAAAGCCCGGAAGCACATAGTGATTCACACACATAGAGCACATAGAAGATCAAATACAAAACAA
>JANRMT010062791.1:129013995-129050916 GCA_026402145.1 Polypterus bichir lapradei | reverse complement strand
AGATAGATAGATAGATAGATAGATAGATAGATAGATAGATAGATAGATAGATACTTTATTAATCCCAAGGGGAAAGTTTGTGCCAAACACCACCCTGACCATCTCATCTTCATCTGCATAAGCACAGTCCTTCACCAGCGAATATTTAGCGGCAGAGTTTTTCTATTGGATTGCTGCTGACGGACGGCCTTATATGGGCAGGCACTCAATTACGTGGGAGGCGTGACGATGAGGGACTCAACTCCGCCTCACACGGCGACCGAGCTGCAGGCTATGGCCGGTATATATGTACATAAGTAGGTTCCAGTTATGACCATTACATGTAGAATTTCGAAATGAAACCTGCCTAACTTTTGTAAGTAAGCTGTAAGGAATGAGCTTGCCAAATTTCAGCCTTCTACCTACACGGGAAGTTGGAGAATTAGTGATGAGTCAGTCAGTCAGTGAGGGCTTTGCCTCTTATTAGTACAGATTATAGTATATAACTTGTCCCCACCTTCCCTCCTACATCTATAACCTCAGGCAATTAGGTATAGTGAAAGACAAGCAGGAGCTAAGTTACAATTTAAACAATGTATTATTGATAATTTTCATAAATAATAATAATATGCAAAGTACATTTGAATATTGGCAACCATGCAACCGGATTAAATGGTGATGTGTAGTTTCAGGCAGCACATAGACTTGTTAGTTACTTAAAAATGCCTTTAGTTAAGGCATTATTTGTGGTCAGCTTTCTTCAGAACAGGCCAAATGTCTGTCTCAATATGGCTACCGAGCTGTGCTCTTCATTGTGTTGTTCTTGTCAGTTCATGGTGTGAGATGCTTCTTCATCAGAGAGAGAGAGTGATGTTAAGCAAGCACATTTAGCATTTGTGCTTATATTAAACAAAACTAACAAAAAACAGAGTTTCAAACCACCATAGTGCAGTGCATTAAATAAATAAATAGTTCATAAAAACATTTAATCCAGGAAAGTTAAAATCAGTCATAAAACCACTATTCCAGTACAACAATTCAGTCTCCTTTCCTCTTACTATTTCTCTTGCTCTCCCTGGCCAGTGCATCTTCTCCTATTCATCTCCCCAGGTCACCCTACAGGTCTTCTCAGCTGACTCCAGCAACTGCAAACAATACATCCAGCTCTCTCCAATTGTTTATTTTTTAATTACTGGCTTGAGTTACCTCATTCTACCTTCTTTCTCTTTGCCTGTCATGTTTTTTTCTTTCTTGAACATCCCACCAATATTTCCTGTTTAGGCTCCTTTTATCCTTCATTTGGTTGCAGGTGCTGTGATCACAGACCCCCAAGTGCTAATAAGTTAATTGGCATGTCCACACATTAATGCTTGGATGGTCAATTCCTCTCTAATACCCCGGAGCTGCTGCACCTTACTACCATTCACACCTACGCTCCTCTGCATAAGGGAGCAATTGTTTATTTTAATACTACTCAGTGCCACCGATCCTGACATATGTCACCACACACCTCCACCTACAAGTCACCAGTCACTTGAGGTGGAGGTATGACCCAACCAGTGCAACAGGTGGCCTGGTCCATGGCATGGGCATCTTACACCTGCACTAATATTCCTAAAAGCACTAAAACACCCCAAAATAAAAGTAAACCCAAGCCCCCCCCCCCTTTTGTACACTGTAATATTAAAAGAACTTTAAAGAAAATGGCAAAACACAACCAATAAATAAATAGTCCAAAGGTTCACTTATTCTAAACACATGAAACATGGGCTTGTAGTAATGTTCAGACACCAATACTCCTTGCATTTATCTTTATGTTCCCCACTGCAACTGGCTCATCCCACCACTGCCAACCCACCAGTGACTTTGTGGTTTTCAGGGGTTCCAGAAGGTTAAATAAGGCATTTTATACTTTCACTGCATTAGGTGTCAAGAAATGTAGGGAAAAAAGAGATTATTATAAGGTACAGGGGGTGTTATACTTGGTGCCTACAAATCAGTCAGTCAGTCATTGTCCAACCCGCTATATCCTAACAGGGTCACGGGGGTCTGCTGGAGCCAATCCCAGCCAACACAGGGCACAAGGCAGGAACAAACCCCAGGCAGGGCGCCAGCCCACTACAGGGCACATGCACCCACACACCAAGCACACACTAGGAACATGTCTTTGGACTATGGGAGGAAACCGGAGCACCTGGAGGAAACCCACGCAGACATGGGGAGAATATGCAAACTCCACGCAGGGAGGACCCGGGAAGCAAACCCGGGGTCACCTAACTGCGAGACAGCAGCGCTAACTCTGCAACACCGTGCCTGCAAATTCAAACTCAAAATCAGTATATAAATTCCAGATGGAAGAAAGGAACCATAAAACTCTTGGCCCAAGGAACAAAACAGATTTTCTTATAATAAAGTTTATTCAAAAAGGGGTTCAAACACAAAGCAAGTGATTTCAAAATTTATCAGGGAATTTACAACAATATCACCTCAAAGAAGCTAAACAAAAGTAATCCAAATCCAGAAGATAAAAATCAGAAATAATGAACAAAACAAAAATATTTAAAAAAAACAGAGAAATCAAAATAAAGAACTTACAAAAATTCAAAGAACAATCCAAGAAAGGGGAGTGAAATAATACAAGCAGAAGATAATGCCGGTTATGGTACAGCCAGGGATGTTACCCTGGCTTAAGTTTATTTTTTATTTAGCATAAAACTTTATTATGATGTCATTAATTCTGACCTTAGTTTTGATTTGTGGTCATATTTTTGTGATGTGATTTTCTTTGCTATTCTGTTTATTATTTTTTTTTTGTTGTTGTTTCACATGGAGCCCAACAAGAAAGGGGACACTTAATGATACAGCTGGGGGGCTTCAGCTTTGCCATTGCTTTGTTTTGTTTCCTGAATTTCTTTGTGATTTTGTGGTTGTTGGATTTTTCTGGTTTTGCTCTTAGATGAGATACTGTTGGGTTTTTGTCTGGATTTGGTTGCCTTTGGTTCTGCATAAATCTATGTTGCATTAATTTTTGCCCCATTTTTCCTGTCCCGACTTTTGTGCTCTTTGATTCTTTAATTACAGTATAAGGCATGTTGTTTAATTGCTTTGGATTTGAGGTTTTTCTCTTGTTTGTGATTCCCTGATTGTCTTAGAACTTTTAACAGCCTAGACACTGTGGTATACCAAGTCTGCAGCTATAAACGGATGGACAACTTTTAAATAAATAGTCACTGCACTCAGAATTAGAAGGGGGCATGGTAGTGTGGTGGGAGCGGTTACCAGGCACAATATTGGTATTTCCCCACTGAAGTGCACAGGTGCGGGATCGCCCTTGTCCATAATTGATGCCGGGAGCAGCTAATCAGCACACCTGTGCCACATCCCCATTATAAAAAGCAGAAGCGTGAGTGTGGAGAGAAAAAGAAAAAAAGGAGAAACAGAAGGATGGAGGTTAAGAGAGAAGAAGGCTGGAAACGTGGAGAGCCAGTGCAGTGCGAGCGAATGAGAGCAGGTTCACTGGTGAAGGCAGGCAGCTAGGAGAAGAGCCCCTAAAGAGGAGTGTGTGGCCGACACTCGGTAGATGGAGGCAGAAAGAAGCATTCGCTGCAGCTGAGCACAGAGCCCTGGTTAAACCATAACAATAAGGTTATATTAATGTACAAAGAAGTAAAATGTAATCAAAATCATATTTCATAGATATATGGAGTCTGAGAGCTATAGTTTTATTTTTTCCTTTGCAAATAATTCTGATAATGGTAAAATATGAATCAGATATATTTTTCATTCACAGTGGAAATGTAGAGTTCATGTCCCAGGTTCTGGAATTTGCATTTTCTTGATGCGTCTGTGTGGGTTTTCTCAGCGCCCCTGGTCTGAATTAAGCAAGTTAGAAAATGACATGGCATAATTTTACCCCCTATTAGGAGACAGAAAGGAAGAACCTACACTAAACTATCCTCAACAGGTTCTGAGAAAATTAGAACTTATTGTACAATAACCTTTGACGTGTTCTACTCAGACAACTATTTTATTATGCTTTCATTAAGTCTTGGTATAAATACTGCAGCTCTCTTTGAATGGACTTCCAGACTGAATCATCCACAGATTAAAACCTGACTGATATGCCTCTGTCTTAGCTTTGAAGCTGATGACTGCATCCCTCGTCCACAGATTATTTAACAAAAGAGCCTTCCTGTCCAATTTAAAATCCCACTGCTAATGTAGAGAGCTGACATAACATCTGCCATCACTGGATACCACAAAGAAACTTGTGATTTCTGTCATGCTGTGGCTATCGCCTGGCCTGTGAAGTGGTTTTTGATTCACTCATTACCTCTAAATTCCACCTGTACAAATGGAAATGTTTGATCTGCTTCATGTGTGTCTGTTTATATTTGTGCTTTTAAACATGATTATTATTTAGTCTTGAAATTCATGTTCTTATCTGTTATCTCTCAGACATCCATCACTGGTTCTAAACCAGAAATTAGAATGAATCAGTTTTAACATTTACTGGCACAGATGTAAGGTTAATGAAAGTGTTGTCGAGAACACAGTAAGATGTTGTTTGTTCCCAAAGCTCATAGATGTCAGGTGCAAGACATAGCTGTTTTTGTTTTTCATGCAGAGATGCCCTGTAATAAGGAATGATCCAGGGCAGTGCAAGTTGTAGGATAATGAAGTACATTTATGCTTGAGGTGTGGTGTAGTTAGGTGAGTGGTAGCAAAGAGGAGCAGCTCCACGATGTAGGAGAGTAATTGGCTAAGTATTTACTTGCGGAGTTATGCTCATTTGTGATTATGTCAAATGCACACACAAATGTAGTTTAAAATGAGTTGTGCAAGAAGAGAAGGTGGAAGGCTTTGAAAGGAACCAAAGGGAAGGATGAGTGGGCGGGCAAGTGAATGAACAAATGCGGATTAGAGAAGACAGTGTTGTCAGGCCCCTGTGTGGGAAACAAAGCCTTGGAGCTTCGAGGGGTATCCCTGCTGATTACTTGTGTTGGAGCAGGGACCGTGATTGAAGCCTCTCAGGGATCCAAAAAGTACAGAAGGAGCATGGAAGATGACAGAGGTCTGGCTCCATGTGTTTTGGCAGACGCTGTTGGAGGTTTGCGGGATAGGGTAGCGACTGCAGCGGTCAGCGTCTCTGCTGACTGGGAAGACCCATTGGGAGCGAGCTGGGGAGATTTAGAGAGTGAGCTGCTATGTAAGAAATAGTGACTGCCGCAGAAGACCAAGTTTACCTGGTGGATTTGAATTATTTATTGGTTTTTAGCCTGCACATGAGCATTGGATTATTACCATTATTTATTTGATGGATTTGCACAATTTACACTTTGGGGTTTTGAACCCAACCCTGACTTATAGAAATAAAAGAACTTGGCACAATGTGACACCATCTCTCTTGTGCAGTTGTCCTCATTGCACTGGCTCAACTTGGTTTATGACTATTAATGGTTTGGGTTCAAAAGGGACTTGGCAGCTGCCGCCAACCTGGCCCATCACATGTACTAGGGCCACCAGGAAGACCTCTGTGAATCCAACCCTAGGAGTTATATAAGGCAGGCACAGTCAGGCTGAAGCTTAAAAGGACATCTGGACGCAGACTAGTTAACCTTGGAGTCAGGAGTGGAGGTATACAAGATCTCACTAGGCAGAGTTAATGAAAGGTTAGTGGTAGTGTTATAGAGAGAAATAATGGTGGTGAGAAGAATGTTTTGTACTTTCTACTGGTACGAAAGTACATGATTATATCTGTTAGTAAATTGGATTTCCACAGATGTTATTCTTGACTCCAGGTCAACTCCTGGTACCCCATAAAGTTCATACTGTGTTTTATTCTGCAAAGATAAGATTGTATAGATCTTTAGATATTCAACAAGCTAAATCCATATCATCATATATATTTTTTTCCATTTGTTATATACTTTATTCTTATTTTAACCATTTTCTTATGTTATAAAGATATTTTTTAGATCCATATTTCACAGTTTAAAACAACTTTGAAGGGTTTGATTTAATATGATGTCTAAGTTCTTGTTTACTGTGACATCATCCTTAAGCTCCTCAATCATCTTCATTGCCACAGCTGATGTTGGAGTTCTTCTGGTATAAACATGGTAACTGTTGGTATGTTCAGTATCCATCAGTGGATAACTCTAAACAAATTCTTTCCTGGTGTTAGTAACATTTAAAGAGGTTGGCATCAGGTTTTGTTTCAGTTTTGTCCTTCTTTTGTCCTCAAATGTTTGTGTTGCTCCTTAAAACTTGACACATTGGTCTCCTTTTGACTTTTCTAGTTTCGACATCAGCACAGCCATGAGTACATTATAATCTTTTCCTGGTCTTTTCCCTTCACACTCACAATAATCCTCAGGCACCCAATATTGCCTTTAACATTCATTTTTTGCATAAAGCTTATTAGAAAGTAACCTGGAGTCGGACTTAAATTTCATGATAGACTCATCTGTTCTGTTAACATAATTGATTCCTACAGCAGCAATAGGACATTTGCGGAGTGTTATCCTAACTGTCGCTTCTCCTGACCCTGTTTGTAGTCAGTCTAAGTCAACTCAAGAATTTCATGTTTATCTGAACACAAGGTTGCAGATATTTATTTTTAAGTTCAAATTTAAAAAAAAACTGCAATGAAGGATGCATTTGTTCAGAGCTTCTTCTTTAATGAGAAGTGCAGTTTTGCTCAATTATGATAAACAATGGCTCTTGTGCCAGTAACTGCTTTCTGGGAGTTGAACAAATTCATTGATTCTGGTGTAGCACAATATGTTATTGATTCATTTTTTAAAAAAGAATCTGATATGGAATTGGTGGCACAGAAAAAAAAACCCAGAGAAGTCTGAACCAGTTAACAGAAAGCTATCGATCAAGGGTTCATTAAACAGGTGAAAAAACTATGATATCAAAGAGAAGAATCCTGGCATTTTCTGCCCATTTATTTTGTATTTTTGTCACCTTACCAGTTAATCAGTTTGATGGTTCTCCTGCATAAGACAAAAATATTCATTTTAAATTAGGAAAAAGTAACATGGGAGAAAAAATTAATGATCAGTGTCTACCAACATGTTCAGCCTACTCATATTAAGACTCCAGAAAAATATTCAGTTAAAAAGTGCTATAAAGACTCGCTCCCCACAGACCCAATGACTGACCAATAGATATACAGTAATGCCAAGTGCATCTTTACCCAAACCACAACTTTATACCTTGTTGATACCAGAAACCAACATCAAAAAGACATTCAAGAGCAGTTATAAAAGACAATCCACCTTGTCAGAAGGGGTTGAGTTCTTCTTTGTGCAGAAAAAGCCTAGTGTGTTAACTGTGAAACACAAGTTCATCAAGCGACCATCCCCAAAAAATTAGATTTGAGATAAATTTATAATTTGGTGTGCATAGAGAAAAAGATGAGTGACAATTACTTCACAACGCCACAACAGGTGTTTGGTTATTCTTTATAATTTGGCAAATCCACTCTTGGTGTTTCAGGAATTAAATAACATCTTCTAACACGTATGTTTACACTGACTGTGGAAATGAAAATCATCATATAAAATGTCACGTTTTATAGTACAAGCTCAAGAAGAAGGTTTTATTTATTTATTTTTTTGACTGGAAAAATTGTAAAGGTCTTTTATTAAGGACAAATCCAGACAACAGTTGAGTACATAAGCAGAGTTTTGATAAACATTAAAAGAAGTTTGATAAGAACAGGCCAGCTTGACAAAGCTTGTCAATCCTATTCACCTAATTTCTTGAAAATGAGACCATGTCTAGCTTTAAAGGTCCCCAAAGTTAAGTCTCTCACACTGCTTGCTAACTTATTCCATATGTCTGTAATTCTCTACCTGAAGGAGAAACTTTCCAAACTGTCCAAACTCTGAGTGAAACTGAACAAGTATCCTTCCATGTCTACGTGCTTGTGTTAAAGAATTTGTTTCAAAATAAATAGCACAAATTCACTGCATTAATTCCTTTCAGAATTTTAAAAACTTTATTCTGTGACCACTTAATCTGAATTCGCTTAAATTGAAAAGATTCATCTCTTCTCATAGCTTATACCTTGCTGTTCCAGCATAGTCACTCTTCTCTGGATGTTTTCTAGCACTGCTTTGTCTTTTTTGTGACATGAAAACGTAATCTGCACACAGCACACCAGGTGAGGCCTCATTAGTGTGAGCACTGAATGGGCTTCAATGTGCTAAACCTAGCATTCTACCAGCGTTCTTAATCACTTCATCACACTCCTTGGACATAGATTCAGAAGATTCCACTACAACTCCTTCAAGGGCCTTCTCATAAAGCATACTTTCAAGGTTTGAACTTCCCACTCAATATGAATCATCTGGCTCATATTCTGCATCATAGAATGGCATGGTCTGGTGCAGCTTCTGTTGGGCCAGACGATATCTTTTTTTTTTTTTGGCTGCTCCTGTAGTCGCCACAGCGGATCATCTGTTTCCATATTTTCCTGTCTTCTGCATCTTGCTCTGGCACACCCACCACCTGCATGTCCTCTCTCACCACATCCATAAACCTTCTCTTAGGCCTTCCTCTTTTCCGCTTGCCTCGCAGCTCCATCATTAACATCCTTTTTCCAATATACCCAGCATCTCTCCTTTGCACATGTCCAAACCAACGCACTCTCGCCTCTCTGACTTTGTCTCTCAACTGTCCAACTTGAGCTGACCCTCTAATGTACTCTTTACCATCTTTAACTCTGTCACTTCCAGCTCTGTCTCCTGTTTTTTTGGTCGGTGTCTCCAACCCATATAACATAGCTGGTCTCACTACCGTCCTGTAGATCTTCCCTTTCACTCTTGCTGATAACCGTCATTCACAAATCACTCCTGACACTCTTCTCCACCCATTCCACCCTGCCTGCACTCTCTTTTTCACCTCTCTGCCACACTCCCCATTACTGTTGATCCCAAGTATTTAAACTCCTCCACCTTCGCCAACTCTACTCCTTGCAACCTAACCATTCCACTGGCCTCCCTCTCATTTACACACATATATTCTGTCTTGTTCCTATTGACCCTCATTCCTCTCCTCTACAGAGCATATCTCCACCTCTCCATGGTGTCCTCAATCTGCTCTTTACTCTTGTTACACATCACAATGTCATCAGCAAACATTATAGTCCACGGGGTCTCCTGTCTAATCTCGTCTGTCAACCTGTCCATCACCATTGCAAATAAGAAAGGGCTCAGAGCCGATCCCTGATATAATCCCACCTCCACGTTGAATGCATCCGTCACTCCTACCGCAGACTACACCAGTGTCACACTTCCCTCGTACATATCCTGTACAATTTTTACATACTTCTCTGCCAATCCTGAATTCGTCATACAATACCACCACTCCTTTCTAGGCACCCTGTCATATGCTTTCTCCAAGTCCACAAAGACGGCTTTCTCTATACTTCTCCATCAACACCCTTAGAGGAAACATTCCATCTGTGGTGCTCTTTCCTGGTGTTAAACCAAACTGCTGCTCACTAATCATCACCTCCCTTCTCAACCTTAGCTTCCACTACTCTTTCCCATAACTTCATGCTGCAGCTCTTCAATTTTATCCCCCTGTTGTTACAACAGCTCTGCACATCGCTCTTATTCCCTTATTCTTAAAAATTGGTCGCAGTACACTTCTTCTCCACTCCTCAGTCATCCTCTTACTTTCCAAGATTGCATCAAAGAATCTGTTTAAAAACGTCACTGCCATCTCTCCTTAACACCTCCATACTTCCACAGGTATGTCATCGGGACCAACAGCCTTTCCATTCTTCAGCCTCTTCATAGCTGTCCTTACTTCCTCCTTGCTAATCTATGCTATGTGAATTTCCCCTTGGGGATTAATAAAGCATCTATCTATCTGTTGTGGCACGCGGCTGGGGGTGGTACCCAGCCGGGACGCCCAGGAGGACCGGAGGAGGGCTTGTGCCTCCTCCCGACCACGAGGGGGTGACCACCTTGGTTGTGTTGGGGGCCACGGGTAGAGGGCTAGGAAGCCCAACCCTGTAGGGGTCCGTGGTCACCGCCAGGGGGCGCCCCAATGCCTTGGGAGCCCTGGACCTCAGCACTTCCGCCACACCAGGAAGTGCTGGGGGGGAAGAGCATCAGGGACACCCGGAGGGCTTCTGGCTACACAACTGGTGCTTCCGCCACACGGGGGTGTGTCGGCGGAGGCTCCTCAGGAAGCACCTGGAGCCCATCTGGGGGTGCATAAAAGGGGCCGCCTCCCTCCATTTGATGGCGAGAGTCGGGTGGAAGTGGACGGAGCTCGGATGAGAGGAAGACTAGAAGGCATTGTTGTGCGGCCAGGACTGAAAGGGGCGATTGGTGCTGAGGCACTGGGTTTTTTGCACTGTAAATAAGAGTGAAAATAAAATGTGTGTGGTGAACCAACATGTCTGCCTGTCTGTGTCCGGGCTGTACCCCACACTATCTAATCTGTTGCACTTCCTGATTCACTATCTCCACATCATCCAACCTTCCCTCTCTCTCTTTCTCTTCATTCATCAATTTCTCTTCCTAATTTTTTTCTTATATGGTCTTTGATGTCTTAGCTTTTCAATGGTGGTGTGAGGTATTAGGGTTTCAATTTTACTTCTAGCTGTTAATTGTCTCTTATATATGTGGTGTTTAAATCATTTTGTGTAACAGTTGCATGATATTTCACTGAGCCTTACATAGAAACAGGGGCAGATCTACTATGAAAGTAATGAAGTAAGCTTCAAGGCCCAAGTACTGCCTTTAGTCCACATTGCTTGAATAATTTGAGTGTCTACTGTATGAGAGGGCTTTTTAAAAAAATAATGTTATTAACAATATAGTGTAATTAATTACAAAATAACAGCTAAAATAAAAATGAAAAGGTTATCAAAGTGTCATGCAAGCTAGCCATAAACAAAAAGCAGATTTAATATAAAATAATTATAAATAATTTAAAACACTATTAACACTTATTTTTATCAAAATTATTTATCTTAGGCTAGCCGTAATTGAAAAAATTAAAGCATATTTTATTGCTTGCAATCATTGCCAAGGACAACATATCGTTAACTTTTTATTTACATGGATAATCCTATAAAACATTAAAATATATTAAGCATGTAATAGTAGTACACATTTAAAAAATTTTACCTATGTGGAATTAAAATACAGTAAAAATTAAAAGGTAATTAAAAATATAAAACTATAAGGCATAGGAAATTTTGATTCACACCAGTGATTTTGACATATGGGATAATCCAGTACAGCAATTTAAATCAAAATGTGACATGTAGTGGTTAAATTATTGAACAATTTGTGGTGATCTGTCGTGGAACAAACATTAGAAGATAACAATGGTTAGCCAGACCTCGTTGCTGGTTGTGAAGAAGCCCTCATAAAAGTTCAAGTGTCAGAACTCCAAAACTGTAGGTCTAGCACTGTGTGGAAACATCTACACATTAGCATTGGTGGAAAAGACAAATCTTTGCCATTTTTTAATGTTTATGTATTGTCATTTTTCCCTGTATATTGCATTCAGTATTAACTCTGAAGCAATTGGGGTGCTTCTTGTCAGTCAGTTTGACTGTATGATTATTCTTAAAGTTAAGCTGTTTGGTGGTTTTAACTAGAACAAAAAATCCACTTCATTGAAAAAAAAGGCAATCTGTGATTGGACCTGAATTAATGTGAAGATCCACACCAGTGTGAAGCAGCAGTGCTACCCACTTTAATATCGTGCTGCCCACTGCATGATCTATCTATCTATTCATCCATCCTCAAACACACTTAATCCAAATGTGTGATTGTGGGCCTTTAGCCTATTTTAGCAGCATCAGGTACAAGGCAGGAATCTATCCTGGAAGGAGAGTCAGACCCACCACAGGGCCCCCTCATAATCACTTAACCAATTTAAGAATTGCCAATTAGTCAAATGTAATGGGATCTTGGAGGAAGACTAGAATCTTTCACAGAGGCAAAATTTACACTGTTACTCGTGTAACCTCCACACAGACAGGGAACAGATTGGGATTAAAACCCAGGACTATAGAAATGTGAGGCACTATTGTGCAACCATACTGCTTAACCATTCAATTTTTATTTTATCTAACACCATTCGTCATAAATATTACTAAAAAAAGAACCTACTGGAAACTCTGACATATTATATAAATCCTTTCCTTAAGACCAGTGAATTGAGAGTCAAAGTAAAATGGTGGAGATAAAAGCAGACCACCTGGCACCAGGAATCAATGGCTGCATTTGCTGTCTCTTTTAACCCCACTGCAAATTTCTATGTTTTTGTAAAGGTGAAGCATTTATATTTGTGCATGAAACTGAGCTGCCTGCCCGTCATGTTTTTAATTGTGATCTAAATGGCAGAACTGCACTTATCTTTTTAATATCAAAGGATCACACCATTTTTTCCCACTGAACCACCTCTAAATTTCAGTCTCTTTTAAGGTTATAATTCGTGTTATCTGTCATTTTGTCAGGGAAGGAAGGCCTGCGAGGTCTGTGAATATGCCAGCCCAGGTTTGAGGGTTTTCACTGGCTCTTAAAGTGCCAATAAACATGCAGGGGTAGAATGAAACTAAGGAGGAAGGGGACACACCAGTTAAGTCTTGTGACTTGTCATAATAAAGATTATTAGTCCTGTTCAAGATATAACAAACTAAAAAATGCAAAGCAGACTTTAGATAACCTTAGGTAATCCTTTGGAAGATGAAATAACATAAATAAAATATTCTCATACCTGATAATCTAACTCAGGGTCATGGGGAGCTATGGCCAACCCTAGCAACACTAGGTTTAAGGCAGGAAACAGACATGGGCAAGGAACCACTCCAAATTGGAATTGTCCATATGCCTAACTGTACTCCTCTTTGGAAGAAACTCCACAAGCACTTGTGAAGGCCATGTGTAGTCCACCAGGACAGTAACCAGGGGCCCTTAAGTAAAACTATTGTTGTGAGTGAACCATAAACTTCAAGGTCTGACCATTCAATTCCTGCTTCTGATTTGCTGTGTATCTCTAAGTGAAACATTTACGCTGCATGTGAATGTACTGGAAAAGCTTTAAAGTCCATCCATTATCCAACCTGCTATATCCTAACTACAGGGTCACGGGGGTCTGCTGGAGCCAAACCCAGGGCACAAGGCAGGAACAAACCCCGTCAGGGCATCAGCCCACCACAGGCCACACCCACCTACCAAGCACATACGAGACAATTTAGGATCACCAATGCAGTTAACCTGCATGTCTTTGGACTGTGGGAGGAAATCCACACAGACACGGGGAGAACATGCAAACTCCACACAGGGAGGAACCGGGAAGCGAACCCAGGTCTCCTTACTGCTAGGCAGAAGCACTGCCACTGCGCCACCGTGCCGTCCCAGCTTTAAAGTCACCTTAGATAAATGCATCAGCCCATACAAAACTATAATCTAAGCCTTTCTGTGTTCCACCTGGTGCAAATCCACCGGCTAATTTCCAAAATCCAGGATTACTAAAATTAGATTAGGCTAGATAAACTTTATCTATCTATCTGTCTAATTCCAAGGGGAAATTCAAATTCTAAGAAAAGCTAAAAAGGATCCCACCCTATTCTTACCCTTCCTTTTGCCATCTGCAGTTCATCATACCCTGTGTATGACATGAACAGGCACATGACATTCAATCTGTAAAAGAAATCTACTCTATAATAAAACACTAAGGTCTGTGTGTCTGATTGATCAGTTTAGCTTTCGTGGGATTGGTCAGTTTGGCTTTGGTGACGTGAAGAAAATGGAAGTGCAAGTGTGGGATGCATGAAAAGGAGTAAAGACAAATGAGGTATGCTGAGAAAGTTGCCTTCAAAAAAGGAAAGTATAAAACCAGACAGGAGGAGAGGAAGGTGCCTTGAAAGTAATGACAGGACCTGAGAAACTTTATGGGAACATGCTTGTTAAAGTTGTTAAACTAGGAAAATTAAGCCAAACCAGGTAAATGATGACTCAAGCGCATAACATTTCATATCATCAAGTATTGCATTGACCAGACAAACCTACTAAATATACTAAAGTGATGAATATGATGTACATTTCAGTTTCTTATAAAGATTTTCTTATAAAGTTTTGGTTTTGCCTCAGTTTATATCAGCTACCTGTTGTTACTTCTCAGGATTAGAAACTAAAGCAATTACTTGTGGTTAATAGCTGCATGAAATAAAAACACATGTGTGATGCCTTTCCTACATACTGAACACAATAAATATTATGTCCTACAGCCTATTCTCAGCCTAATGGTTTGAAACAACATGGCTTGTTTGTTGCTCTTTTAAGACTTTGAAAATGGTCATATGCGAGGGAAACAAGCTTTTCAGAGACCAGCAGGATTTTTTTTGACCAAGATGACTGGAGTTTCAGGTAATTTTGATTCATAAGAACCACTGTCTTGAAACTATGTTCTGAGTTGGGCCTGGCATTAGAAACACAAAGATCAAATTATACTGATCATATTTACAGCAGATGGCTTTTGGGAATGGGTGCCTACGGGGGTCAAGAGAACTAACCACAAGTTCAGCAGTATCTCAGCCAAATTTCACCTCCATCATGCCTGCTGCGCTGGAAGCCATTAACTGATTGACAAGATGGTACATTCAGTTTCTGTATGGTGCGGGTGTGCAGGCCAACAATATGACCTACTTACAGCAGTCTTTGAATTATTTCAGGAGATTAGACTATAAACTGACCACTACTTCTTACGCCACATTGTTAGTAAATCAACCAATTCGGTTCAATTGGATGGATTCTAAGGCAGACTCCATAACTCAATGAGAGCATTCTCTATTATATTACCTAAACTAGAAAAAGTCCAATTTTCATTTGCTGATGACATTGTGATCTGTAGTGAAAGAAGGGACCAGGTTGAGGAGACCCTGGAGAGGTAGAGAATGGTGGAATGGGTGGAGAAGAGTGTCAGGAGTAATTTGTGACAGACGGGTATCAGCAAGAGTGAAAGGGAAGGTCTAAAGGACAGTAGTGAGACCAGCTATGTTATATGGTTTGGAGACGGTGGCACTGAACAGGAAGCAGGAGAAGGAGCTGGAGGTGGCAGAGTTAAAGATGCTAAGAGTTGCATTGGGTGAGATGAGGATGGACAGGATTAGAAATGAGTACATTAGAGGGTCAGCTGAAGTTGGATGGTTGGGAGACAAAGTCAGAGAGGCGAGATTGCGTTGGTTTGGAGATGTGCAGAGGAGAGATGCTGGGTATATTGGGAGAAGGATGCTAAGGATAGAGCTGCCAGGGAAGAAGCAAAGAGGAAGGTGGGGGTTTTTGGTGTGGCTATTGATTACAAATCTTATTTGTTTCTGTGATACAGAGGATTGATTTTATCTCTGATTTTTCTCTGACTTTTTAAAATTTTGTAATTTTGTTTTACTAAAAGTTAAATTTGATCATCTTATTATAAAACATCCTCTGTAATGCATAGCTTTGGAACAAAGTAAAATGAAAAAAAAAAGGTGTCAACTATATGTAATAACTAGCTTTTACCCGCGACTTCGTCCGCGCGGGACTCTGTTTTAATATACTTTTTTTTTGGAAATATATATATGAAGTTATAGTTATTGCCCGTGACTTTCTTCGCATGGAACTTCTGACACCATGGGAGTGTAAATATTTGATTGCTTTTTAGAGGATTTCCTTATAAACAATATTTTTTGTTTCTGGGCGGTACTAATATTACCAGGCTCATGGGCGAACTTACGCGTGAGCAAGCTACGTAAAACTGACTGTAGGAGAAACAATCTCCCCTTAAATCTACGCCAGCGTATTTCAAAGTTTGGCCCTGAGACTTATTTATCATCATGGCGAAGCATACTTTGAGGGGAAATTGCAGTCTCTTAAAGTCAAAGGGGAGGTCATTGGATATTAGAGGAATGCGCGGCACAAACACTTTTTCTCCATGAGCATGAACTGTCAACTGTGGGACCTTATATAGACAGGTGTGTGCCTTTCCAAATCATGTCCAATCAACTGAATTTACCACAGGTGGACTCCAATTAAGCTGCAGAAACATCTCAAGGATGATCAGGGGAAACAGGATGCACCTGAGCTCAATTTTGAGCTTCATGGCAAAGGCTGTGAATACTTATGTACACGTGATTACATGTGAAACCTCAAGTAAACTTTTTTCACGTTGTCATTATGGGGTGTTGTGTGTAGAATTCTGAGGAAAAAAATTAATTTAAGCCATTTTGGAATAAGGCTGTAACATAACAAAATGTGGAAAAAGTGATGCGCTGTGAATACTTTCCGGATGCACTGTAGATAGATACTTTATTAATCCCCAAGGGGAAATTCACATACTCCCACAAATTAGTAGGCCTAGGCGGGGACTCTGTTACACTCTTGGTTGGCTAACTGTTGATAACAAATTAAAGATGTCAGGTGGTGCTATGTCAGAATCTTGTGGCAAAGTGGTTATATATTTTTATTACTTTCAGAGTATTATATGCCCTGGGGAGCAAAAGCAGAGACAAGAATAATATGGAAGATTTCAAACTCTTGAAGGAATCAATCCAGATTCACACAACACTACCAGTGAAAGCCTGATAAATGAAATGTCAGAGTCTGTGTCCAGCGTTTCCAAAGTCAGTAGTCTCTTGTGGTAGTTGTTAAAAGGTTCAGCTAAGTTCATCTGGGTGTGCAGTACAATGCGGTATTCCAAATGATGAAATATCTCATTTAAGGAGAGACTCGTGGAGTGCCATCCCGGTTTGACCCCAATAAGCAACTAAGACCCCCATGGTGCTGCATAACAGTATGAGCCAGGCACATTTCTACGTTAGGGGGAATATGTGACAGCCTATTTTATATGCAGCAGTTTCAAAGCTGTCTACTGCTGCCCAGTGCGTCTGTTCTACTGTCAGCACCAATCGGCCATTGACATGCTGCACATGCAAATGTGTGGGAAATAGTAAAGAATTTATATGCCACCTTTCTTTGTATAAAATTTACTTTGAATAAGCATATCATATGAGAAGAAATATTTCTTAAGTGTACGTATGCAGACTACAGTATGTTCAGTGTATCACTCTGTCTGAACCACACTGTTATCACTAAAATTATTACTTATATAAGAAGAAGGAAAAATAATCATTATAATAATTTGAGTTTCAGGATGGAATGATGAGCTCTTAGGAAATTTATAGGAAAGATGACACATGTCACCCATGACTTTAAAACAGAAAGAGCCTCATAGATTAGATTACAACAACATTTATTTATATAGCACATTTTCAAACAAATGGTGTAGTTCAAAGTGCTTTACAAGATGAAGAAAGAAAATAAAAATAACATTAGACAATACTAAATAACAAAGAAAAAAGGAAGGTCTGATGGCCGGGAGGACAGAAAAAACCCCAGAGGGTTGGAGAAAAAAAATAAAACAAAATCTGCAGGGGTTCCAAGGCCACAAGACCACCCAGCCCTCACTGAGCATTCTACCTAACATAAATGATCTCAATCAGACCTCATGGTTTTCAGGCTTCATGTGGAAGAATTAGATGATGATGGTCATGTGGGCATCTGGCCTTCAATCCATCAATCTAGGGACAGCATGGTGCTTTGATCAGGTGGTGGTGGCGCAGATCGCTACCACAGAAAACCAGAAAAAGAACAGCAGAGAAAGTATGGGTTAGTACGGATTGCGGAGGTATGATAAAAATGATAATTAAATGCATATACAGAATATCAGGGTTAAACTAAAATGAAGCTATGAGAAAGTCATGTTAAAATAACAAGTTTTTAGCAGTTTTTGTAACGTGCTCAACCGTATTAGCCTGGCAAATTCCTATCGGTAAGCTATTCCAGATTTTAGGTGCATCTGCCTCACCACCTCTTTTAAGTTTAGCTCTTGGAATTATAAGCACTCATTTGAAGATCTAAGGTTACGTTTTGGAGTGTAAGGTGTCAGACATTCTGAAATATAGGATGGTGCGAGATTATTTAAGGCTTTGTAAACCATAAGCAGTATTTTAAAGTCAATTCTAAATGGCACAGGTAACCAGTGTAGTGACATCAGAACTGGGGTGATGTGCTTGGATTTTCTTTTCCTAGTTAAGATTCTGCACTCGTTGCAACCGACTGATGTCTTTCTTTGGTAGTCCTGAAAGGAGTGTATTACAGTAATCTAGCTGACTAAAAACAAAGGTGTGAAGTAATTTTTCAGTATCTTGCAAGGTCATAAGGGATCTAAATTTTGCTTTACTCCTTAAAGTCAAATAATGCTGTCCTGGTAATGATTAATATGTGATTTAAAAAATAGGTCAGAGCCAATAATTACCCCTAAATTCTTTACCTATTGTCACATACACTGAGAGAGCATAGTCAAATTCTTGTGCCACTATTTGTGGGAGAATGAACAAGTTGCAAGGAAGTATATAAAGGCAATGCAACGATAATGTGATGTATAAAAAAATAAATAAAATAAACAAAAATGCCAAAAGAATGGTCTAATGCACATAATGCAAAACTGAATAGGCATATGCAGATAGATTACATAGTTTAACAGGAGTCAAAAAGGGTGCAGATGGCAGTACACCTGTAACATGCAGCAGAATTACACATACACCAGCAGGTGGATACAATGCTGGGCAGGTAAGGTGAGGTTACCAAGAGTTCAGCGGCCTTATGGCCTGGGGGATGAAGTTGTCCCTGAAACTGACGGAGCAGGTGGCGAGACTCCAGTAGAATTTAGAAGTGAAAATGAGAGGAGCTAAATGGTTGGTATCAGACATGGGGTGGAGTTGATGGTATGAAGCTGTTAAAGGTCAGTCACAAAGATTTTAGCAGCAGTATGGACATTCATTTGGGAGGAGGTTACAGTCTTGGAAAGTCAGATTGCCAAACCAAACATTGATGTGTCTGGTCAGGCACTTTCAATAGTGCACCTGTAGAAGTTCACTAGTGTTTTGGTTCCCACCGCAAAATCTCTTTAGCCTCCTCAGGAAAAATTAGCCATTTTAAGGATGCAGGTGGTGTTGAAACACCCAGGAACCCAAAGCTGCTAACAGTCTGGATGGGGGAGTCATTGATGTGGAGTGGAGTGTGAATACCTTTTGTATTGAAGGTAACAATGGCCACCTTTGTTTTGTCAACATTCAGGGAGAGGTTTTTGCTATGACACCATACAGTCATGTCTTTTAACTCCCTCCTGTAGACAGCCTCATCTTCATTATACATGGTGTCTTCCACAAACTTTATAACATTCTTGCCCTCATGCTTTGCTTCAAAGTCAGAGGTGAATAGACTGCATAGCAGTGGGCTGAGGCAACAGCCATGTGGGACACAGATATTGGTGAACATAGTTATTTATATCAATACGCATGGACTGGGTCTATTTTTCAAGAAGTCAAACACCCAACCACAAATGTTGCGGCTGAGGCCAAGGTCCCTGAGCTTTGACACCAGGCAGGTGGGCACAATTTTGTTAAAGGAAGAACTATAGTTGATGACATAAGTGACTACAGTGTTTGGGATAAGGAAACGTTTGTCATGAATGTCACCATGTGATGTGAGGGCTATGGCTTCTGAGATTAGTAGATGACCAGCGGATATTGAAGCCGGAATTAAAGTTAGCTGTAAGGACTATGGGGAGTTGGTATTTGCCATTTGTAAGGACTCTTGCACCTGGCTTACTGCTGTGAATGCATTAAAATATATTAAGACTTTTGAGCAGTGCATTATGGTAATTAAATCATGATGTAATCATGACATGACAAAGTATATCTGAGATGGAGATGTAGAGAATGCATCTATGGTGGTTGTGACTTTGAGGCTAAGGATCTGTGCTGGTATCTAAAAGATTGCAGATACAAATTCCATTACTGTCAGTAGGGATCCGATTTTGCCCTTGAGCAAGACCTTTAACTTGACAACTGTTCCAGTAGAGCTTTACAATGCCTGATCCTGTGCTCTGACCTCCTAAGGTCATGTGAAAAGATAATTTCCCCTCGGGAATTAATAAAGTGTTTAAAAACCAAAATCTAGAAATACTGTATTGACTATAGAATAAAAGTTTCTGAACATCATCAGCCAGAATCTTCATGCCTTATGATGCCATTCTTTTTACTAATAAAGAAAGAGGTGTAAAGTGTAAATTAGGTGTAAGGTAGAAACAAATCAAAAATCCTTAATATGTAGCGTCATCTTGCAACAAAAAGCAGTACTGAGTTCTTATATCAGTCCCCAGTCATATTTAAACAGTGGCAGACAGTCTTGTTCTTAACAAAATGATTTCATTGCACTTTGAGTGAAAGAATACATATGAAAATAGAGAGGTATATTGTGAATGTGCATCAGACATCTTGTTGAGGTAATGAGTAATATGATAAAGGTATGTCATACTGTATTATAGAAAATTATGAAAAATAATGTACTATAGAAATGAACAACAATAAATTATATTAAATTACAGTTGTAAGAGCCGATCTTGGAAAATGAATGTCTAATGTTAAAAGCATATAGTGTTTGCTTACTTCATATAGAATGTCTGATTCTCATAGTTACTATGATATGGTATAGACTTTCACTCCCCTGTAAGTTAACATGAGATAGAACTATCTTGGAGATATCTGAAGGTCAGAGTGTTAATTAAGCCAGTTAGGGAAATTGTCTTACAGCTAGCATGGACTATTAGATATGTTTGCAAATATGAGATAGTATACGGTTTTCTGACCGTGTCAAACGTGCTTACGTGATTAACTTGCATAACAGGCCCCAAGTATGATTGTATGACCAAACTTAGAGAAATGAAGCAAGATCTATAAGCCATAAACAGAACTTTTCTAACACAACAACTGTTCTTTTCTTTGCTATATCAATTTTTTCTCTATTTTTGTGTGTACTGCTTTGCCTTGAACCTTTTAAAATGAAGATATTTTGTCTGCGGAATCATTTCATCACAATGGTGGTTCAATCATCCTATGAAGCAAACTAGAAGCTGTAGAACTTTGGTAATTATGGATAAATGAAGCTACAACAGTATATAGTTAAAATTAGTTTATAATATAAATTTGCACCTGCGGTATCCTGTAAGAGGGCTAGTATGAGATACCCTATGAGATATTTTTCAATACAGAGAAAGTCTGCTTTTACACCAACACTGAGACTCAAACTCACTCCTTTTATATTTCAGCCAAGGTTCCTCCACGGGGTGGGGTTCAAATTCTTGTTTTATGTCCTGCTTTGTTAACTTATGTTACTGTTACATTTGTTAACCCTATTCCTGTGCTATGTTCCTTGGGTTTTTTGGGCAGTTCCCAAAGAGGCAGGGCCTGCCCTCAGTTTCAGTTAATTTCACTTTGTTCTATATGCATTTTTCAGGGACAAGCTATTTCTGTGTGCTACAGTTCTTTTGTGTTGTGTTGTTTTTAATGCAGCTTCCATATTTTTTTTTTTACTTTTTATGTAATTTTAATACAAGATTATGACCCTGCTCAGGATTAAGTGTGACTTTGTTTGTAAAAAGCCATGTTAAACATGCTGGTAATTCATATTGTATAATATTAAACTCTTTGAAGGCACAAAGCATGATAATATAGTAAAAAGAAGAATCATAAGTGAACAAGAGTTGTGTGACTCATTCTTGGGTAATGATTCGGTTCAAGCTGGAAAGAATTAGTGAATGACATATGCACAGTGCTTTCAATGTGCTGCAAAATGCGCATGCTAAACAGAAGCAAAACTATTACAAATTAAAGGAATACTTTTTAAAGCTCAGTTTTGTGTATTTTATTAATTGTATAATATGTCATAAACGTATTAGTTTAATTTTATGTTTACATTTTTCCTGTTTAAAATAATTTTATTGATGCAAAATGCAAAACAAACATTTAAAACATTTTAATATAAATGTGTTGTTACTGTATTGCACTTGTTTAATGAGCAAGAGAATGATCAGAATGTTCAGTGACAGAATTTTCGTTCGCTGATAGTGTTGTAACTAAAAAGAATCATAAATGAAGTGAACAAGAATCATGAATTAGACAAGCGGTACTTGCAAATGTGCTTTAAACGTCTAAACGGAAAAGGAGTTTGTGCAAAACTTAATCAATTACTTTGTGCTTTCAAATCAATTCCCATGATTCGCTGAAAAGAGTCATTCAAAAAGAAGAAATCGCTCAGCAATTGCCTATCACTATTGCACCATCTTAAACAGAGCAGTCTACCACTTTAATTAAACAGTTGCTATTCAAGTGTAGCCCTTTTTCAGCTTTGCATTTTACATTGTCCTGATTCGCATACAGTAATTTAATTACGATATTTCTGTTTATAGTTGCCATGGAATGTCTGCCACATAGCAATACACATATTATTACATTCTAGTTTCAAGCCTTTTTGGGGTCCTGTGTGCTATACCTGTTTTTACTGTCCACTTTTTATGCTAAAAAAAAAACAGTCCTGATTTAAATTATATACTTTATGTTTATACGTAAACACCACATACTCATATGTATCTGTGCCGGAATACAGTGATTATGTACATGAAGAGAAACCACAAACTGGTTTCTGAATGCCCACTATACATCTGGATTAACGCCCTGTTGGGGAACAGGATTTAATTAGTATAACAACTTTGTTAAAAATGTATTTTAGTTTCTTTCTTATCAGCTTTATGATGGTAAAAAGTATTACAAACATCAAGTCTGTATTAAATAAGTCATGGATGTAAAATTTATCTGCAAACATAAGCTAGGTGAGATCTATGCTGTATTTTGTTTAAAGTTAAAGGATTGGTGTGAACTGGCTGAATGAGCAAAGCTTCTTACAAAGTACGGGGTGCATAGCATGCATACATACCTACAGTAATTCCACAGATACCAGATATGTGAGTTAAATTGTGAAAATTGCCATATTTCAATGTCAGAAGCACAGTATAGGCCAAAAGAGCTTGCAATAATTCCATTAAAAGTGACTGGTACACCATTGCCTAAACTGAAACACTTAACACAAGCTTTTTTATTGGTCATACAATGAATTTGCTCTGTATTTAGTTTGTTTTAAGCTATAAAAATCCTCTAGGTATTATTTCTGGGGTTTCTGTACTCTGGGAAATTGACTTTTATTTAACATATTTTTGGAAGCCATTTTGTGGTTTCTGTCATCATGATGCAGGTTGCAATTTGTATGGCCTTTAAGGTCATTACATCGGGCTATTTGTTGAGAGGTTAAAATATTGTCTCAACGGCCATTTTGCATCAGTGGTTGGACAAAACTTGACTCACTTATTACTTTGATTACTGGTTATTGAGATAAAACTCTGCCATTTGACTCTGATTTTCAGTTCACAATTATGCTGTGATATTCTCAATTTTTGACTTTTGGTTTTGACCTTCGCTTTGTCTGTGCCTTACTCCTATTTTCTGAACTGACTACCATTTTAGAACTCGGACACCAGGGGCTTCATGTATAAACAGTGCGTACGCACAAAAATGTTGTGTTAGCCTGTTTCCACGTTCAAATCACGATGTATAAAACCTAAACTTGGCACAAAGCCACGCACATTTCCATGGTAGCTCATGCCCTGGCGTACGCAAGTTCTCCGCTCGGTTTTGCAGACTGGCGGCACCCAGCGTCAAAGCAGTGGTACTGTTCCAGTGTGGTTTCCCTTTCCTTTCTAGATCAACATCCCTGACGTGGCTTTATAAATACACTGAAATTAACTGCATATTGTTTATTAGTTTAATGCAACTGATTGTAATTAACCTGTAACAATATATTGGTCCACGGAATGGCCAGACTATTCCAAATATCATAACTGCTTTAGTGTTGTTACTCTCACTGCACCTTCTTTTTCTTCTTTCAGCTGCTCCCGTTTGGGGTTGCCACAGTGGATCATCTTTTTCCATATTACTCTCACTGCACTACTTGGAGCAGCTGATCGGAAAGAGAATTATCGGTATACAGCATCAAGCACACGCTGCCTCAGCCATGCTGCCTATTTGAACTGCTCTCACATGGCAAATGCTTCAAAACCTTTCCTGTACGGACCTCGCGGTTCAGAAACAGTTTCATCCCACGAACTCTAAACGTACTCAATCAGTCTATCAAGTGCTCCCTGTAGAACTATTTGTACTTATAAGTACAATCACCTCACTGTAAACTTGCACTACAGTTATAATATTATATAACCTGACCCACTTTATAAATCACGTATTTACATATGACGATATAATTTTTAAGATGAAATGCAGCAAAATATGTTTATTATATTATACAGATAAAACTTTAACTTCAGTTAAATAATCTATATTGTTAATAATTAAACATGTGAGGACACTGTGTTGCTGCGCTAGTTCACGGATTGTTCCTGCCTCGCGCTGTATGCTTGCTGGGACCGCCATGACACTGGAAGGATAGAATAATTAAACACGTACTACGAAGATATTTCAATGTTCCTTAAAAGTTTTGAAGAATCGCCGTTCTAAGCTTACAGATTGCGTTTATTACAGAGCTGATTGTGTGGCGATTGGGTATTTGGAGAAAGAAAAGTAAAGACAAGAATTGGGGGTTCGTACGTTTGAAAGAGACAGTACTGCTGCAATAAATTATTTCATCGAAGGTCGCGCACAATCACTGCGCCACTAAGTTCCCATATTTAATAACATGCTTTAACTCCTTTCATCTTGAAAATGATATCAAATATACATCTCATTATTTTAATTATTCAGATAGCTGTAATATTAAGAATGTAATGGATTCTGTGTCCTGTCAGAGGAAGAGAAAGCCCAGAAGCATGTAGTGATTCACACACATAGAGCACATAGAAGATGAAATACAAAACAAAGCATTTAACGTGCTATGTTAGTTATGATGAGATTTGAGAAACTAGTAAATTAAACAATTTTAAGATGAAGTTTATGATGTTCTACTTTAATGACAAAGTAAACTACGTGATTAAAGTGGAAATTTCAAGATTAAAGTTGACATTTCAAGCTTTTTTCCCCACTGTGTGCCTATTTTTTTTCTCTTTACCCTAATAAGCTTTCATATGACATTCACACAGTGGGCTACGACTCGCCTTTTTATGGCGACTTTGATTTTATTGTTTATACCACTGTTTAAACCAACAAATAGTATGTTTTTCCTTGCCTCCACTAGGTATTCACTGAACTTCTTCTATTTCCCCCTGTGCTTTTGCCATTGCCTTTTCACAGAATGCTGAGCTTAAGGGCTATTTATATTGATTTGCATATTCAAAGAGGCGTAATTCTGGGAGGAGACGGGGCGGGACAGCAGGCACTTGCACGTGCGTTACTTTTCATGCTGACCAGGATTTATGTGCGGAAGAACATGGAAGTTGGCGTTCGCACAGATTTATGCATCTGGATTTTTTTGTGCGTAAGCACATTTCCTCTTTTGTGCTTACGCCATGTTATAGTGGGAATTCTACGCACAGCGTTATGCATGAGGCCCCAGGAGTTCATGATGTGAGATACCTGGGGCCTCATGCATAATGTTGTGTGTAGAATTCACACTAAAACATGACATACAGACAAAAGTGGAAATGTGCGTATGCACAAAAAATTCAGATGCACAAAACCGTCCATATGGCAACTTCCACACACTTCCACTACATAAATCCTGGTCGGCATAACAAGTAAAACTCATGCACGCGCCTCCCAGAATTTTGTATATTTTAATATGCAAATCAATATAAATAGCCCCTTAAGTTTAGTGTTCTGTAAAAAGACAATGGCAAAAGCATCAGGAAAATAGAAGAATTTCAGTGAATAACAAGTGAAGGCAAGGAAAAACATACCATTTGTTGGTTTATGCAGTGGTATAAACAACAAAAGGAAGTTGATCAAGTGACATGGGGTCAATGAAGTTAAAAAATTATCTGTATAATGTAATATACATACTTTACTGCATTTCATCTTAAAAATGATATCAAGAGCTCCAAGAACATAACACTTGGAAATCTAAATCAATTTAGAAGCCAGTCATCATCATCTGAAAATAATGTTATTGTATGGTACAATGAGATTCAATATGCAGATTCTCCATAAACTTATTTTCCTATAAAATGACAAAATAACAACAACAATAATAATAATACGAAAAAAAAACAATGAAAAATGTAAGCATAACTGGCTCAGGTTGTGCAATATTACTACTGTAGTGTACGTTTAAAGTTAGTAATTATAAGTATAAACAGTTCAACCGGGAACACTTGATGGACTGCTTGCATTTAGAGCTCAATGAAACTACTTCTGAACCGCCAGGTCCCGACAGGAAAGGCTCTGAAGTGTTTGTCGTATGGGTGCAGTTCAAATAGACTGTGCGCATTGCCGATGCTGTACCCCAATAATCCTCATTCCGATCAGCTGCTGTAGAGCTGTGATTCCACACTCAGATAAAGTGGGTTAAAATACTCTGAGTGGTGCATCGAGATTAACAACTCTAAAGCAGCTGTAGTATTTGGAATAGTTTGGCAGGTGTGTGCACCATTATATTGATACAGGTTGATCACAAGATGATGATGTAAATCACAGTGGCAGTAAATCCTGCATTAGGTCAAGCCCTAGTCCTGGCCTGGGTTGAAGTGTGTTGTAGCTGTGGAATGTATAACCTTACATATAGGTAACTGCAAGAATAGAGTATAGATGGCGAGAAGACAAAATATAACTGTAGGCCCATGGGAAGAGTCTGCCCAGTAAGATGAGGGATTTATGCTTTAAGAGAGATCATCCCTAAGCCTTTCCCACAGTGGTAAAACTAGTATAAATGTATTGATACACATTTGCAAGAAGAGAGACACTCAGGAAGCTAGAAAGGTTAGATCCAAAAAGACGGTCGCACAGTACTAAAACCAAAACACAAGACAAAAATTGAAGTCAAAATATTAGGTGCAAATCAAACACCAGAGGCCTCATGCATAATGCTGTGTGTAGAATTCACACTAAAACATGGAGTAAGCGGAAATGTGTGTATACACTAAAAAATCCAGATGCATAAATCTGTGTGTTCACCAACTTCCGCGTTCTTCCACTACATAAATCCCGGTCAGCGTGAAAAATAACGCACGTACACGCGCCTGCTGCCCCGCCCTGTCTCCTACCAGAATTATGCCTCTTTGAATATGCAAATCAATATAAATAGCCCTTAAGCTCAGCGTTCTATTAAAAGGCAATGGCAAAAGCATGGGGAAAATAGAAGAATTTCAGTGAATACCAAGTGGAGGCAAGGAAAAACTTACTATTTGTTGGTTTTAACAGTGATATAATCAACAAAAGGAAGTTGATTGAGTGACATAGAGTGTCAGAGAAACTCGAATGCTCAAGTTCACAAAATTCGCAATAAAATTCGAAATAAAAAAGAAGTTGTCAGATATCAAAGTCGCCGTGAAAAGGCGAGATGTAGCCCACCGTCTGAATGTCATATGAAAGCTTATTAGGGTACAGAGAAAAGAAAAAAAAATAGGGACACAGTGGGGAAAAAAGCTCAAAACATCAACTTTAATCTCGAAATTTCCACTTTAATCATGTAGTTTATTTTGTCATTAAAGTAGAACATCATAAACTTCATCTTAAAATTGTTTAATTTACTAGTTTCTCAAATCTCATCGTAACTAAAGTATCATGTTAAATGCTTTGTTTTGTATGCGTTCTTCTATATGCTCTATGTGTGAATCACTACGTGCTTCTTAAACAGGTTTTCTTTTCCTCCGACAGCACACAGAATCCATTACATTTGTAATATTACAGCTCTCTGAATAATTAAAATGCTGAGATGTATACTTGATATCATTTACATGATGATAGGAGTTAAAGCATGTTATTAAACATGGGAATATGGTGGCGCAGTATTAGCGATGAGCTTGCGCCCTGTCCAGAGATTGTTCCTGCCTCCCGCAAGATGCTTGCTGCACCATGCGCAACATTCAATGAAATAATTTATTGCAGCAGTACTGTCTCTTTCAAACGTACTAACCCTCAATTCTTGCCCTTCTTTATCTTTCTCCAGTAGCCAATCGCCACACAATCACATCATAGATGTTAAGCCATCTGTAAGCTTAGAAAGTGGATTCTTCAAAATTTTTAAGGAACATTGAAATATCTTCATAGTACATGTTTAATTATTCCATCCATCTATCCTTTCAGTGCCGCGCCAGTCCCAGCAAGAATACAGTGCCGGAACAATCCGTGAACGGGCCACCAGATCGTTGCTAGCGCTGCGGCACCGTGTCCTCACATGTTTAATTATTAACAATATAGATTATTTAAATGAAGTTAAAGTTTTATCTGTATAATAAACATATTTTGCTGCATTTCATCTTAAAAATGATATCGTCATCATATGTAAATATGCTCTTTATAAAGTGGCTTAGGTTGTGCAATATTATAACTGTATCGCAAGTTTACAGTGAGATAATTGTACTAATAAGTACAAACAGTTCTACCAGCAGCACTTGATGGACTGATTGAGTGCATTTATAGTTCTTGGGACGAAACTGTTTCTGAGCTGCGAGGTCTGTACAGTAAAGCCTCTGATGCGTTTGCCGTTTGAGAGCAGTTCATGGCTGAGGCAGCGCGTGCTTGGTGCTGTAGACTGACAATTCTCTTTCTTATTAGCTGCTGTAGAGCTGTGATTACACACTCAGATATAGTGGGATGAATACTCCGAGTGGTGCATTGAGAGAAACAACACTAAAGCAGTTATGGGATTTGGAATAGTTTGGCCATTCCGTGGACCATTATATTGTTACAGGTTAATTACAGATATCTTAAACTAATAAACAATATGTGGTTAATTTCAGTGAATTTCATAAAGCCATGTCAGGAATGTGCATCTAAAAATGAAAGGGAAACCACACTGGAACAACAGCACTGCTTTGATGCTGGGTGACACCAGTTTGCAAAACCGAGCAGAGAACTTGCGTACGCCAAGCATTTAGCTAGTGTGAAAATGTGCGTGGCTTTACGCCAAGTTTAGGTTTCTTACATCGCGATTTGAGCATGGAAACTGGCTTACGCAACATTTTTGTGCATATGTACTGTTTATACAGTACATGAGGCCCCTGGAGAGTTCAAATACAAAAGTTAATTTTGAAAAGAAAGAAGGGTGTTTGGAATCTGTCAGCACGGATGAGAAAGAAATCCCTTGAGCATCTTTCACCTGTTATATCTTTTTCCGAGATTTACAACCTTGGAGGCACATCCTGACAACATGTTGTGCTACCCTCATTACAAGAGCACAATTTGGTACCAGACATGGAAAACAAAATGGCGGCTGAACTGGCCACAAAAATCTTGACAATAATAAAAGTACAGAAAATAATTCAAAACAGAATCTAAATAAGTAAACCTTAAAACAAGTATCTGATCTCCTAAAATGATGGAACAAAAAGCATGTAAAACTTGAACACAAATTCAAATTATAACACATGGAATGTCCCTGTCCTTCAGAACCAACAGAACTGATTGTCCAAAAAACAATAACAATAACAAAGGTACAAATGTTCTGCACATTTTAAAATGCAAAAGTATGCAACATATGTATAGGTTGCAAATCAATAAACACATCGGATCACTTAAAAAAGCAGGTTGGTAAGGCACATAAGATAGGAGTCAACCCTGGACAAGGTGGCAGTCCATCTTAGGACTTAAAAAGCACATCAGATAACAACCAAGCATGGAATTAAAACCTGGAGAGATGGATCCATGAGAAAACAGTTCCAGCCACTGCACCACTGTGCCTCTTTGAATATTTTATATTAGAAAATTTGTAATATAAAACAGTGTAACCAATAAACTACACATTTTTATGTTAAACAAAATTATTTTCTTTACAGTTGAGGTTAACTCCATGATATTTTGTTACATTTATTACAATAATTGAGAAAAAAATAATTAAACTTGCATTCACACTGTACTGCTTAGCCATCTAATAATAGGACAGCCACATTCGTCTTATACTTCATAAATTTGAGATTAAGCCAGCATTCTTACAAGCATCCTCCCTTATTATTGTTTCTGTTATTTTTTTCTGTCATTCTGAGAAATTTTGGATTGCTGTTGTAGAGTAATTCTCAGGTTAGCAGAAATCACCGCCTCTCAGGCCTTACAAAGAACAATTCACCACTCAGTAGACACATTCTTTAAGGATGTCCCTACAGACAGACTGGACAGAAGGATAGTGCTGTTCTTCAAGCTCTGCTTTGAAGATTTTCCAATCTTAACACAAAGGTACAGACACCTGCTACCTTACACTTTGTCACTACTTTTGTCTTGAATTATAATGATGAAGGCATACCCACCATAACATAACCCAGAACGCCCCCCATAAATAATACCATACAGAGATGTACAAAATCTTAGAAAACGGCTCCACTTCTTCTAGTCCTGTGATGGACAAGGCTCATTGCTGCTTTTTCCTCAGTCCTGCAAATGGACAGACAGACGGGCTCCTAGATGGATCACCCAATTCGTCTCTGCCCCCCTAATCTTACACACTAACTCCTCTCCAATTACCACATCATGTCGACCAGCAGAGACAAATTGCTGGTGTCAGAGGCAGGCGAAGCCATTTGTAACATGGATTGTCTAAATGAATATCGATGGCCGGGGGAGTGGGGGCTGTGAGCTACCGAGGCTTGCAGAAACATTTTTTCTTTCTTCTTTATTTGTTAAATCCAGGAGCAGGTTAGTTCTAAATGGTGCCTCGCCTTGGCTAAATTGGATGAAAATTGTCCTTGAGTTTAGCAGGATCAGAGCAGCCATATGAAACCAAGTTTACAAGACATGAGGGACTGGGCTTGTTTAGCTCATTGCCAAAGTGGTGCCCCCAGAGAGCAGTCTGAAATAGAGCCGTTACGCTGTGTGGACAGAGGAAGCTTGCAGAAGGAGGTTGTGAGTACACACACACACACACACACACGCAGAGCACAAGTACATTCACAGCTAGATGCAAGACAGTTATACGCACTGAGGCAAGTCCCACAGTATATGTGTGTGTGGCCTAACGAATGACAGGCTGAACCGTTAACTGCTACTGGCTCACTGTGCGACTCTGAGCAAGCCTCTTTAGTTGACATCACTTACATTCTGGAAATAAGGAAACTTTGGCTAAATAAATAATTGGACATTTAAGACCTTCCCAGTGAATGATTTTTTTTGTTTACTGCATAATTTCTAAATGTTGCTAATGCAGGCATCCAATTCTCCAGACGAGTGGAGTCACATGGTGGAAAATCCTACTGTTTTTAAAGGCCCTTTTCCCTTTTTTTTACCTCAGTGCTTTGTCGGGCAGGGGATCTTAGCGAGGAAGAAGGAGGAGTCTGCTGACCTCACCAATCTGCAAAGAGGACACACATACACACACTCTATGTTCAACACACCAACGTTAAGGACACGTCTGCTGCTTAGGAATCCACTAAGAGGAGAGATATCTCATGCCAAAACACGATGTGTTACGGTTTTGTGACGTGTCAGCATACCCACCATGGGCATCCTGAAACTGCTTCCATACGTTCCCTGGACCCCATAGTGAAGACAATAATATTAAGTGTATAGAACCATTTTAAATTTTGATTCTTCAACTTTATAGAAAATGAGATACACCTTCAAAATATTCTGTAAACTGGACATGTCTGTGATTGATAATTTTACAGGTCTTTGTGGTGACATTTTTGAAAAGGAAAATATATATTTTGAAAAAAAAAATCAGAAGTATTTGGATACACTCCATTTTGTATAACCAGTATTTTTATTCCTATTATGTGATTATTAAGTGACCATCATAGCAATTATTCAATAAATGACATACTTTATTATTCTATGCATGGCAGACATTGTTAGAAATTATGACGTACAAAACCAGGATGTATTTCAATTGTACCACCCATTTACTCTTTGAGGGTCAGATGTGGGAACTGAACCAGAAATCTTTAGGTTTTTGGTCCAACACCTTGGTCAATAAACTAGACCACCCCACACTTTATTCTTACATTTTTGTTGTGCTGTTTTTTTCAGTTTACCATACAGCTATTGGTTTTGTCATTCCATACCACTGTGGTGCGCTCGACTGGTAACTTCACTTTAAGAGAGACCCACTGAATTAACAAGCTAATTAAATAAATGTCATTTATGGGACACACTCAGGACCCATTGGAGGGCGTAGTGAACCTCCTCTCTCTGACACACTAACATGGAGGACTTTCAAACAATGATTTATTCAGCAGAAGTGTGTCAAGAAACACTACTGGGGCTCCTTTATAACAGCAGCAATATGCCTGCATAATGTCTCACTGTGATTATGACAGTCAAGTCAGATGTTTTCTTTTGTTTTAGTTTTCTTTCTTTTTAGACAAGCTAGTGTGTGGTGTGTGTTCATACGCATTTATTTATCTATCTTTTTATCCATCCATTATCCAACCCGCTATATCCTAACTACAGCGTCACGGGAGTCTGCTGGAGCCAATCCCAGCCAACACAGGGCGCAAGGCAGGAAACAAACCCCGGGCAGGGCGTCAGCCCACCACAGGGCGCAAACACACACACACACACACACACACACAGACACACCAATCACACACTAGGGACAATTTAGAATCACCAATGCACCTAACCTGCATGTCTTTGGACTGTGGAGGAAACCCACGCAGACACAGAGAGAACATGCAAATTCCACGCAGGGAGGACCTGGGAAGCAAACCTGGGTCTCCTAACTGCAAGGCAGCAGCGCTATCCACTGCGCCACCGTGCCGCCATCTATCTTTTTATGCATTTATTAATTTAAAAAGTTTCTGTAAAAAGCCAAATTTCCCCCAAGAACAATTAAAGTTCAATCCATCATTGCTTGCTTACTTTAGTTGCTTCATGAATTATTCTGTGATAGTGGTCACCATGAAGGATGTTATATAAGACAACAAACAATCATATTAACTTTGTGAACCCACTCAGTCAGTGGGTCAAATTGGGTAATGTCTGTGTCCACTGCTTAGGAATATAAGCCTATCACAGCATACAATCCAGCTTAGGGTCACCAATCAACAGGATCGGCAGCACCAAAACAAATTTACCAGGGGGGTATTACTTGGTCACAAGAGGCCGATTAAACACAAATTAAATCAACAGTATTTTCTATTGTGACCAGTGAACAGATCAGACAGGTGCCTGGACAAATGGTTAGGGTTCCAGCCGGGTCACCCCATTTAATTCACAGGTGTATAATCAAAAAATATGGAAAAGGCATGAGGAAAACCATTCTGTGAGTAAGGGTTGAATCTGACCCCTATCTGACACATATAGCACATAATTAGTCATAATAAGTGTTGGTTCAATTGAATTTTCATTTTGCGGAGTTTATGAGAAGGCTAGTCCCCATTTAGGGATGACAACACTTGGCCCAAATGTGTTTATGGGAACATTTACAGGTTTACAAGATCATTAATGTCATATGTATAGAGAAATTCTTACTTGCATGTGCTAATCAACATGCAACATGCTGAATATTTAGGTGTAATGAGACACTGCAACCTACAGTAAGCTGAGTATTATTATCTTGAGCAGACAAATGATTAAGAATAGCTTGTCTGTTTAGTCTTGTATCTCAAATTAATGCTCAGGCATTTGTCGACAGATGCTAGTAAGTGATGTTGAACATCATACAAAAATCGGTCACTAAGGTCTCTTCTTCTAATCATCATAATACTTCTCATATCCTTCTCACGGCAAGCAGCAGCTTGGCCACACACTGTGGCGGACAAAAGAACAACAGATGTGTGTTAACACGGTTTTGCTGACAGGTAAAGAATCAAGTAGACATTTTCTGAGAATGAAACAATTTGCGGAAACCAATTAAGTGATCGGAAGAAGAATAATGACAACCCCACCTTCCGCTTCACGAAACCTATTGGTACTTGCAAACTACTGGGGCTGAATTTGCTGAGTTTGGGGCAATTTGCAGAAGCTGATTATGTGATAGGAAGAAGAAGAATGACAGCTCTGGCCTCTGCAAATGTATTGGGGTTCGCATCTTCATTGTAGAAAACTCCTTAGGCAAAATGATCGAGAAGGTAACATGCCTACTGACTGTGAAGCAAATTGCAGTAGGTGATTATTTGATAGAAAGAAAAAGAATGACAGCTCTGGCTTTCACTGCTCATCAGTAGAAGAACATGGATGAAATCTGTTTACAGTGAGGCCCAATGCACAGGACAGTCAGCTGCACACTGTTATGCCATGATAAACAACAGGATCCATGACTTCAGTTGGGTATCAGGCTGTTTCACTGACAACGAATCGAAACAATGACACACATACCAAAATGAGAGGTCAGCTTGAATATGGATCCATTCAGCAATGGAGAGCAAGAAGAACAGCAGCGCCATACACAATGCAGTGCTGAAGAAGAATGACAAACAAAACACTGTAACTTCCTCAGGATGTGCAAGAACAAACTATTTACAACACACAGACAGTATCAATGGATGTGTCACATGCATAATGTAAGGTGTTTAATACAGGAAACATAATGCAAGAATAAGAATAACAGAGAGATACATGCCAAAAGAAGAGTAGTGCTTTGGATATTTTGTAAGCACTACATAGGAGCACAAAATTAAGTCATTCACAACCAAAACATTGCAGGTGCAGGCTACTTCTGCCAAGTAATTGGGCTTTGGTTCCTTCCTGAGCCGTACACTTAGAGTGCAAAAGACAACCATACACACCATTAGGGCACAAGAAAGGTGTTGGCACCCTCAGCAGAGTGACGTAGCGTAAGAAGTATATGAACCACCTTTCTTCCAAGGACCAGAGGTTCGAGTGTTTCTTAGTTATTTAATAACTTCAGTATATAGTGCAGATGAGCCTCCATCATGACACACCTCATTATATCCTTTGGGTCTTTAAGGAGTTCTCCTCAAAGCCCTATACTAGGCATGGTTCCAAGTACCTGGGAGTCCAGGAACAAACTATATGAACTAAATGAGTTGTTCTTGATTATTGCTATCTGATCGCAATGATATATGATTATTGCTATCTGATCAAAGCTGATCATCCGGCTATGACATTGGATATCTCTGGGTCCACGGTTCTTGAGGCTGATCCTCCAATTAGCTGTGAACCACCCAATCTCACTGAGATTGCACCGGTAGTGAACGAGCTGAGGGGGGAAGGGCTGCAGGGATCTGTGGTATCCGGAGTGAACTTCTCCAGGCTGGTGGTAAGGCTGTCCTCCTTGCATTGCAAGCAATCTTTGCTTCCATTTGGGAGACTGACATTATCCCAACTGACTGGAAAACAGGACTTGTCGTCCCTATCTGGAAAGGGAAGGGTGATTGCCTGGACTGCAGCAACTACAGGGGGATAACACTGCTCTCGGTGCTGGGTAAGGTCCTTGTTAGGGTCATCCTCAATAGGATCCGTGATCACTTGCTCACCTACCAGACAACCAGAACAGTCTGGTTTTACACCTAAGAAGTCTACCATAGACCACATCCTGGCACTGAGGGTTCTCATGGAACGCAAACGCGAATATCGGCAGAGTTTCTTTGCTGCCTTTGTCGATTTCCACAAAGCGTTCGACTCAGTTGATCGAGCTGCCCTGTGGGACATCCTGAGGATTTGCGGGATCCCCTCGAGGTTCCTGGATATCATGGCCGGCCTGTACTCTGGTGGGGTGAGTACTGTGCAGAGTGGAGGCAGGACCTCTGCGTTTTTCCCAGTTGATTCTGGGTTTCCTCAGGGGTGTGTTATTGCTCCTACTCTGTTCAATGCTTGTATGAGCTGGGTGTTGAACAAAGTCGTGGGGTCTAGCAGCTGTGGGGCATCTGATGGTGAAGAAAGGTTCACAGATCTTGACTTTGCTGACGATGCTGTGATCTTTACGGAGTCAATGGAGGCTCTGATCGGGCCACTTGAGAGAATGAGCGAGGACTCTGAGTGTCTGGGCTTGTGAGTGACCTGGATAAAAACCAAGATCCAAGCCTTTAATGACCTCTTGGGCACAGTCATCAGCAGTATGTCTGTTTGCGGAGAGAGTGTTGACCTTGTTGAGAGGTTTACTTACCTTGGCAGTGACATTCATGTCTCTGTTGACTCTTCCTATGAAGTCAGTAGACGGATTGGGAGAGTATGGGGGGTCATGAGGACGCTGGAAAGGGGTGTGTGGCGCTCCTGATATCTATGCAAAAGGACGAAGGTCCAAGTCTTTAGAGTCCTGGGGCCTCATGCATAACACCATGCATAGAATTCACACTATAACATGGCGTAAGCACAAAAGCGGAAATGTGCTTACGCACAAAAAAATCCAGATGCATACACATTCTTCCGTTACATAAATCCCGGTCAGCGTGAAAAGTAACGCATGTGTATGTGCCTGCTGTCCCGCCTCGTCTCCTCCCAGAATTATGCCTCTTTGAATATGTAAATCAATATAAATAGCCCATAAGCTCAGTGTTCTGTGAAAAGGCAATGGCAGAAGCATGGAGGGAAATAGAAGAAGTTCAGTGAATACCGAGTGGAGGCAAGGAAAAACGTATCATTTGTTGGTTTAAACAGTGGCTGGCGAAACTGGAAAGCTCAAGTTCACAAAGTCGAACAGTGCCCGAAATAAAAAAGAAGTTGTCAGATATCAAAGTCACTATGAAAAGGCAAGTCGTAGCCAACCGTCTGAGTGTCATATGAAAGCTTATTAGGGTACAGAGAAAAAAAAATAGGCACACGGTGAGAAAAAAGAACAAAATGTCAACTTTAATCTTGAAATTTCCACTTTAATAACGTTTATTTTGTCATTAAAACAGAACATCATAAACTTCATCTTAAAATCGTTTAATTTACTAGTTTCTCAAATCCCATCGTAACTAAAGTAGCACGTTAAATGCTTTGTTTTGTATTTGATCTTCTATGTGCTCTATGTGTGTGAATCACTA
>JANRMT010062791.1:128966679-129003995 GCA_026402145.1 Polypterus bichir lapradei | reverse complement strand
AGTGAGTGAGGGCTTTGCCGTTTATTAGTATAGATTTAAGAATAACAAACTGATATATTACAGTTGAAAAGTTATTTTGTTATGTTATTATTACTAGAGAATGTTATTAATGAATGCTGCTGACCCTTTAAAAAGCTGTGCTGATAATCATCTCCACCAGCAGCGATGCAAAGTTCTATTCCCAGTAACATGTTTATGTGGATATGGCTTTCATGATACAAGTCTTGTTAACATATGAGAACTTATTACCACACGGCCCGCAATGTAAACCAAAACATCAGAGATACAGAAGGTAGGGTTTCTTGGTTTAGCTGTGCTTCTCCACAGGCAGTAGTGGTCAACATTTTAGCCAATTGCTGAATTTTGTGTTTTACAGTAACACCTGGAACAGGATATTGTTCTAGGAATCCCTCACATGGTTTCTTGAAGGAACTACATGCTACATAAGTGAAATACATGGCATGTCTACTGTCCAGCACCTGCACAGATAGCAAAGCTATCAACATGAAGCAAAATGTTCTCTGGAACTTTCTTCACCTCCTCACCTCCTTAAAATACTTGATTTTCTCTTTAATCATTTCTACATATAAAAGTGGCAGTGGTTAGCACTGCTGCCTCACACCTTCAGAGTCTTTGGTTCAAATATCAGACGTGGTCATTGCCTGTGTAAATTTTGTCTGCATAGGTTTTTCCAACATCCTAAAGATGTGCATGTTGGGGTATTTCACATTTTAAAATTAGCACTAATGACTGGGTTACTGAGTGCAATGACCCTGCTCCTCTGAGGAATTGTGGGCACTTTCTTTACTTATTTATTTTGTATTTGTTATTTTGATTATAATTTTACTGATTGGTTTGTTTTTCTAGTAGAGCATGGCTGTCTGGTTTACATTAAGTTTCTTGTCATAGGATACTCTGTTGATAATGTTGTATAAAATTGATTTGAATGATAGTAGACAATTATGAGTCCACTGAGAGTTTCTTGTCTTTTTCATATGTGTATATTATGACCATTAGTAGCTAATAAGAAAACAAAAAACAAACTGACAACTTCAGTTGCTGCAGATCCCAGCCATTCTGGTAGTATTTATTTTAATCAGCATTATCACAATCTAGGCCACTATCACAATTCTTAACCGAGAAAGATGATACTTTTCTAACTCTTTTGCAGCATTATAGGCAGCACTCCTCTCCTCTGGCTTGAGTAAGATGAACTCACTTCTGGTTTGCCTTGACTCCTTTCCTTGACCAGAAAAGCTGATCCTGCTGTTGCCTCTGTACATTTTATGTGAACTTCTACTTCTCCCTTCTGTGTATTCCATGGGTATTTCATGGGTTTGAAAGGCTGTGAACTCCACAGGCACCTCCCTTCCTAGTCATCTTCCATTTTGCCTCCAAGGGTTGCGCAGTATAAAAAGAGTGATTTTTCAATATTTATAAGGGTTAGAGAAGTCCGCTTTAGAGGGGACACCTTAAATATTGGATAAGGAGAGCCTAAGGGGTTGGTCTAGCAGAGGAAAGCAGTAGCTCCTCATTTAGCAAATCTTTTTAAAAGGGTGCCAAAATGGCTGGTCCACCAGCAGGTATAATCACAGAGTGGTTTATTGGAATTTTAACTACCTTCTGACCTGAAAAAGTTAAGCAGACTGAATCCCATTGTTGTTGAGGTGTAAAGTCCACAGTAGTCCTCAGGCAAACTGTAACTGGCATAGAAGAGATCAGGTCATGAAATGAGGCTAGAAGCACTGAACTTGAATTCCAAAGGGGATAAATTAGGGTTGCCTGAATCATACTTGATAATTTTTATATTTTAGTCAATGGAGCGTGTGAAGTAAATAAGGTGAAAGAATGAAGAGTGTGAATGACACTGAGGCTCCAGAAAACCCCAGACACAAAACGTCAAGTCTGCTGAAAAACATCTAACAAGCAAAGTGCATCATAACAAAGCACCAAGAGGACAAAATGATGTAATGGGAGACTGAGAAAGGAGATGCAAGAGAAACAATACAAAGAATATGAGCTAAATGCAGCCCAAGATAACAAGAACAGGACTTGAAAGGCAAAAACTTCACTTAGTAGATATGCAACGTCCTTAGGGGACAGTAGGCTCTGCCAACTCACCTTCTCATAAAAGTGGATAACCACTCCCGGACCAGACTTAATAAATGTTCCTCTCTCTGTTTAGATGAGTCCTGCACGCTATGATAAAGTGCCTGTTGTTTAGCCGAAACTGTGCTGAGTAGGACTTTACCAGTTGAAAATAAATAAGTTGTCCAGGGAGCAAATTGATTTAAAGCGTCTACAGACTATATTTATCTAAACCCCCTAGTCGATCTTTCTGCTTTTTAAATCCATGGCAGAGCACACTTCTTTTTAATGTTTATTTATTGAGCCTTCGGGTCATAGTGCCTGTTATCAAAGATCACTATGTTGTTGGGGTGCCAATAACGGATGGAGTTGATTGTTTAGGTTGCTGATGGGGATACCAATTTGTGGATCAGATGGGGCATTTGAGCTGTTGCTGAAGGTTCTTGTTTTCTTATTTTTCTTTATGCACAATGTAGCAACACTATCTTGGATTCCTTTGTGAGATCCCATTGAAAACACAGAAATAGTTGAGATATTATAATTACTGAGTTTTTAATTCCCAGTTACATGGAACCGGAGAGCCTGCTGGAAATGAACTGAAACCAGCATATAGAGGTGGCAGTTCTTTTATGTAAATGAAAATGCAGATTTGCATATTGTTTTTTTTGTTGATACTATATAAAGTATAATTATAAAGTAAACCAATTAGGTGCGTAGCTCGAGTGTAAAAAACAAAAACACACAAAAAACAGCAGCCTTTTGTAACCCGAGGTAACAGGTGATTACATAATACGGCTGGCCCACTTTCCTCTTGTCTCACCTTCATTTATTTTAAGAATATTCATTTTGTTCTAGGATATGTTGCATGCAACTTATTTTGTATCTAGTATTCTTTTCATTGAAGTAAATATGTATGGAGTAACATTGAAGTTTGTTTGGTGACTTGGTTAGTTCAATTTTTTTTGTAACAGTGAATCATATTTAGAAATTACAGTGAAAATAGAATGTAATTACATGTACTAGTAGTGAACAGAAAATATGTTTTTAAAAAAATTTTACAATATCATGTAGCTGAAACTGCTCTCATAGACAGCAGATTCCAATTCAAGTGATGAAAATATTCCTGTGCTGTTGTTAGTTGTTTAGATGTGGAAGGTCTGTGGTTGATTGTACTTCAAATATCTTCAATATTCCGTTTTTCAAAGGAGTACCTGATGGAGATTTAAAATCTGTGCTGAAGTCTCAAGCTAAACGTTTTGGCTGCCTCATGTTGGATAGTAGATCACTGTGCCATTTTGTAGATAGATGACAGTGTCAGAGAAATCCTCTGTTATTATAATCTTTACATAATGCAGCCATGAGGTTGTTTTTAATGTAATGGAAATACTGAGTACACGTTTAGTCACTTTAGCAGAAAGAGTCCCTGAGTCATCTGGGTGGGTAGAGGCAGAAGACAGACTTTTAGGATATAATGAGACCTACCCCTTGTTTCCAGTACAGCAAAAGATGGTACTTACCTTGTACAGTGATAAATAAACAAACTGTATTATTTTTACTGTATTAAATTAAGTAAACAATATCATTGTTGAATTGAACAAATAAATATACATCTAATGTTATACCTTCCTTGTATGGCAATACTTGGTCATCCATCCCCAGTCACACTTGACCACGTGTCCTGCAGCGAGGTGCAGTTGCTTCAGCGCACATGACTGCAGATGTTTCACTTATTCACTTATTTCACTTGTTTCACTTATTAATTTAATCTGCCATCAGGAGCAACTATTGAACAAGAAAAAGAGGAGAGGTTGGGTGCATGTGCTGATAGCATGTTGCTGCACCCATTACATAATGAACCACCTGGATTGGCACCCGAGTGCAGCAGGTGATACCTCAGCACCCCACTGGAACAGCATGAGATTTTTTATGGTGGCTGGAGTGCCAATCCTACCACCAACCCCTGAGTGTTCCCTGTAAGTTCGAGGAACTACTTGCAGGGCTGGATGCAGATTAACATCATACCCAAGATGAAGGAATTGCAGGTTTAAGGACCTTGCTCTGTGACCCAACGGAGCAGAGTCACTTCTGTCATTTACAGGATTCAAACTGGCAACCTTCCGATTGGCAGCGCAGATGCCTAGCCTCAGAGTCACCACTCCACCCATCAAAGAAAAAAAATGTACAAGGGATCTGCTATCCACATAAAATTAAAAGAGTAAACCAACTGGAGTTGAAGTCACACAGAATATTCCTCTGTGTTAAAACTGAAGAAGTTGCAGTTTCACCAATGCTTTTGTATGGGGGATTTTTAAATTTTGAAAATGTGTAAAGCATGCTATTTAAGATATCTCAATGAATATTAGATTATCCCAACAAATTTTCTTAAAAATGTCATTGTACCAAATGTAAAAAAGAAAATTGGTCCACTGGGATTTGAGTGGTTTCATGCAGACAGACAGAGGGACAAGGCCTCTTAGGTGTGAAAGCACTTAAAATAATAATTAATCAATAAATGTTTGCATCGTTGTTTCCGTCAGATATTGCCCACGCCAGTTTCCCCAAACAATGTACTGTATCTAATTGACTGGATGCTCTTCTTTGAGTTTACTTATTTACTATTCCAAGAATACCAAGAGTCACTTCAGGTTCTGGATACTTCCTAATAAATATTGTAGTCCCCATGTATTCTAGTCACCCCACGTTTCTTGTCACCCTGGGGCCCTGAGAGCAATAGAAGACCTACCTATCGGCATAACACTGCCTATACCTGCCATTATGTTTGCATTCTTCTTTTCAGAATAGCTGCTGCCATCTGGCACAGAGGAAGCTAGGGAATGATTCTTGATAAGGTGCCAGTGCCTCCTGAACCTTCACTCAACTATTTCCAGCATTGGGTGAACATTTTCCTCCTTGCCTTGTGGGTAACCACTTCCCTATTCACAATACATTCTGATAGATTTTAGGTCACATCTTAGCATCTGGAAATGCATCATAAGACTAATGACTCTTGGGACACTACCGTTCACTTGTCTGAGACACATATGGCACATGTGGCTTCTTTTGTCACACATTTATTGGCTTGATGTTTTCTGATTTATTTTTAGGGCCCAACTTCTGAGTTCTGATCAGCTCCCTTCAGCATCTCACCTTGATACTGAAGAATCATCGCAGTCATTTCATTACAATATGCTGTTTACAGTGTAAAAATTATTAAAACTATAATGCAAATAATCATGATATACAGTAATAAAGTGAATGTGATAATCACAGTAATATACAAAGAAGACAGTATGGTAGGTAATATTGGTACCTCGTAACGCTTGGAGTTCCTCCATTCATTTTCTGTAGGGTTTTGTTTCTTGGGGGGTCTCTTTTTCCATAGAATGCTGGTGCTTCCAAATGGTCCTCCTGAAAATGTTTTGTGCACCCAGCCAAGGGCTCCTGCTTTCCTGACTGTATTTGGGGAAGCAGGTATAGAAAATGAGAAGAATATGCAAAGATAAGATTTAGGATTTATTATTTTACATGGCTCGCTTTACATTTTAAATAATACTAAAGCAATTCAGAAAGCATGCTTGAAAAAGAATATGTGCACCGATTCGAGTTAATAGTGTGTCAGACATGTGGGTATCGGGAGCATTTAACACATTTGTGTAGGACAAAAATGGGGAAGAAATTGAGTGTGAAACTGCTGCTAAAATATGTTCAGTCTCTTTCCTTTGAATGGCATATGAAAAAAAACATGAGGACCACTGAGGTCATGCCCAATACCCATGAAGCTGCACCCCTTCTGGTAGCAAAGATATTTAATCTGAATGACACCGGGAAGTCAATGTTAGGGTTCCGCCTCTCTTAAGAACATTCATTTTATAACAACAACCATCAATTGTTTTCTTCGGGCAACACTATGCCTCATCTTTGTCCTTCAGACATATAAGTGAATGGAACATTCAATTTGTCCCCAGCCCTTATTTCTTTTCTGTTTTATCTTTATTTACAAGCATTTTAAATGTATACAACTATACACTGTGACCACTGGGAGGCATAACTGAGCCCACGTTTTATGGTATAGGCATTTTCCTATTTTTTGGAATCCACTTATTTTATGCGCAAATCCATGCAATGTTTTAAAAATGAGACCCTAGGAACTACAGACCCTGTTCTTCTGCAACATCACTGCATCAATCAGCATGAAAACTTTCACTCTTTAACTTTGTGACATTTGTGGACACTTACAGTAAATATGCCCTTCTTCAAACCAGTATTACAGGTCGGTGCCAAGTCTGCCCCAGTTTGCTCTTTTCTTATTTTCCAACTAATGAACTGAATTCAGTTCACAAACTCAGTCCTGTGTAAATTGCATTCCCTGTTTAGGATAAAACTCTTGACTAATAAAAAAGTGAGAGAGGAAGATCTTCCATTTAAGAAGTCAGTGCCATGTGACTTGCGCTTTCTGTTTATAATAGACACTGATTTTTCCAAAAGTATATATATATATTTAACAAAGTTTAATCAAAAATGCATGTTTTTTGTATGTGTTGCGCATACAACTGGATAACTGAAATGTGGATTTATGCGATCTGAGTAAGATGATATTTTTTTCTTTTTCCATGGCTGTTTTTCACATTATTTGCCATAGATAGATAGAACTTTATTTGTCCCCAACATACTTGTAGGAGTGGTAAACATGTAGATGATTCTCTTTGCAGCAAGAAACAAGCTACTGTACCTGAATTCTCTCTTCTGTCTCATCCCAATTATCAATACACCTTATATGTGCAGAATCATCAAAAAATTTCTGCAAGTGACATGACCTGGTGTTATACTGTATTTATTGAGCTGGACACTAATGGCTTTTTTATATTGTGAACATTTTTCATCTGAGATTAAAAATATTATGTGACATCACTGCAAAGTAAATGGGGTAAGTAACTAATAAAACATATTTTAGGGTGGAGTATTCCTTTAATTATAATATGGCCTGGGTGTTATCACTGTCTCTTCTGGTTTATAAGGAGTGGTAAGTTCATCAAGGCAGAGAGGTGCGAAACCCTTGACAGCTTTGCTATTCAATAGAGGATTTCAAAATTGGCTGTAAACATAGCTGGAAGCCAATTAGGAGACATAAGATGTGAGATGATAATGATCTTAATTTCTGGTTCTTGTTATGAACCTTGCTGGTGATTTGTGAGTTATCTGTGCAGAGTTTAAAAAATGTGTAAACTGCCAGAAAGCAAAGAGAAAGTAATTCCGTTTTTGCATATGTACGTGAACCTTTTTTAAAACCTGTCAAAAGAGGTCTACCTTCATCAGGCAGCTCTCAGAAGTGGAATTAGTTTCATGTATATGTATATCCATACAGGTATTGGCCAGGAAAATAACAACTGATTGAAAGCAGATTGTATAAAAGTAGCTTCTAAAATGAAAAACAATCTACTGTACATACCTGAACTGTAAGTTGCACCAAAAAGTGCAGACAGTGTTGGGTAGATTTATGGCTCAGATATCTGTAAAATGAGTAGCAGTGAAGGGTAATTATTGGACCTGCTTATTAAAGAACTGTGATAGCTTATCTTCTATTCCTTTCTTTACATATTGCAAAATGTCCTTCCTGGTGTTAAGAGCACTTGTTAGCACAAAGTGTTTTATGATTAATACTACTAGTACCCAAATGCCATGGCCTTCCTGTTCATCATGTCTCAGTTGATTAAAGGATTTATCGGAAGTCCTAAACCAACACATGAGACTTTATTTTTTATTTAGTTGTCAAGGTTCATAACGTGACTGTAGCCTAACAGAAAGGTAAAAAAAAGGACTCACCGAATCGGATAACCCTTTGTACAGCACTGGCTCCATCAGGCAGCAGCCAATTGGTTGTCACAAAAAGTGTAGAGCACGGCTGTACTGGAAAGTCAGTGCTCGGCCTCTAAATGTGGGTGGCAATTTTCAGTCATTCAGATCAGCATTGTCAGGTAACAAGCTCAGCAACTGCTTTTGGCAAATCTGACATACATTATGACTTGTAGTTGTGATATGTGACATCATCTTTAACGTTTCCATCTTTATAGCCACTACCTGAAAGTGATAAAAATGCATCTGTTTCTCTCTGTTTTTCTTTCCCTCATTCCCTCTTTTCTAATATAAAGGTCTAAGCTCAGACATTTAAGTATGCATAGTTAAAGCTCATTAATCTGATCACACCTCCACTTTCGACATTTCTCATTAAATTAGTTTCTTTTCTTACCCACTCCACTTCCCAATTCCAGGCATCCCTCCAATTGAATCCCTTTTGTATGCAAATTCACAGCTGTGTAATGTCAGCAAGCCGCCTCTCCAGCCTGTTGGTGTTCAGAGCAGGAGCTGAACTCTGTTAGGAGGGAGATTTTCAGGAGGTTCAGACCTTAATTACATATTCTGAATCTCAGGATGTATCTCTGTACATAAACAGATGATATTTTTCTATATTAGAGATGTATCATGTTTTTAGAGTTCTTTCTCGATTATTTTTTTTCACTTCTTCATATCCGCAATGATCAAATGCCTTTTTTTCCTTTTGGTGGTCAAGTCTTCCCTTCCCGACTATTGACAGATGGTCTTTAGAGCTGCATTTTCATTATAAAACTCTGATCTTAACGTTTTACATTTTTCTTGCCTCCCCAAAGCTTTCCTTGATCAAATGCAAATCTGCAAGCTCTACTGCTCAAAGCTGTGATCTTTTTTTTTTATAATGTAAGCATATTCAGAATATTCCCTCTTTTTTTCTCATCATTTTAACCCATTTCCATGGCTCTTTCAGGTGTAATTAATACTACCTTATAGTCAGACCTTTTGCCTGTGTTAAATATTTTTTACAAAGTGTTTATTCATTCATCTGTTTTTCTCAAATATTACAGGGTTATGGAGAACCTCATTAATAAAGCAGGGGCCAGCTGTGGGAAGGTATGCCAGCCCAGTGCTGGCAACATCCACATACACATCCACACACTGCTCCATTTTGATTGACCAATTTAACAAATTTGCATATTTCTTGAGTATAGAAAACAAACCAGAGTGCCTGGTGAAAGCCAACATGAGCACAGGCAGAATGTGTAAATCCATAATTCAAACCCACTGAACCACAGGATGATTCACAAAGTATTAATATAGACTGTAACATCAAGTAATGTTGTTAATAAAGTCAGGGATAATCTTATAAAAGCTATTGGATCAAAATTTTGCTTACTTTGTCTAAGTTGAAAATAGTTGTGAACATTACAAACCCATAAACTACAATAGTCACTTAACTAAGGCCTTAGAGTTTTATATGCACTTAACTAGAAGATGAAACACTAGAGATTGGGTTGTGATGAAACTGGCTAACTAAAAAGTAGCCCACAAACCATGGATTACATCCTGACATGACCACCATGATACGCTTGTCTCTTACACTGATTTACAGTATGAGAACGTCTTTTGATGTGATCTGCAACATCAGTAACAAACTCTGGAGTACAGAAGAAAGGATTTCATGGTTTCTGTGCCTTCTGTGCAGATCCAATAGTATGCAAGTTTTTCATCAAATGCTGAACTGTTCCCTTCTCAACAGCCTGTTCAATGATTTTCCATGAATCCAAAACCATCATACTCTGTTCTGATGAATAAGTCACGTATCTTTTCTGGCACCCACACAGATATCCTAACTAATGAAACAAAACCAAAAGTGCACAAGGAATTTGCACTACAGGACAATGCTTACTGTTGCTAAAACCAAAGTGAGGCTGCTTGCCATGTGTGGGACTATTTTTTCATACACCATCCTGATGTAGAGTTCCAGCTCCACATCCATTCCCTTCCCCTTTGTACCCATAAAGCCATAAAAGACTTGTCAAGCTTATGCTGTGACACCATACAAGGGGGAGACCCTAAAATTTTCGCAATCGTCAAAAGTATAGGAGTAGAGTGTAGTTATCGAATACGCCACTAGGTATCGCATGCCTACATGTCATGTTAATCAGTCCACTGAGTGCCATCAAGCTGAGCTGATTGAGTGCGTTTATTCTACAATCGCGCAGGTGACTTTGGCGATTGATTTTTTTGTTCTAAACCACCATTGCAGATTGTCCAGAAACAATAATGATCTCGTTTTTTGACATTGGCAGATTGCTGTCTGTGTATAGACTGTTAAATATTGACATTACATTGAACTACTGAGGCATCTATAGGAAAACATAAGGACAAAAAAAAAAAGTCCAGAGAAGGAACGCATGCCTTGGACTGTGTTGTCAGTCAAAGAGTTTTTAATAAAAATAGATGTGGTTGTTGCTTCACACCGCCCTACATTTACCAGATCTCATTCCGTGTCTTCATTTTGTTCCCAAAATTAATATGGAGACTGAAGGGAAGAAGATTTGCTACCATGGAAGAAACCTAGAAAAAAAAACTGGAGGCTCTCGACACAGTAACAATGCATGAGTACAGATATGTACCTTGACATGGAATAAGTGCTGGGACATATGTGTTGCATCTCCAGGAGAGTATTTTGAAGGTAACTAAAAGGAAGCTGACGTAACTTTTACAATAAAGTTTTTTTTTTTTTTTTTTAATGAATTCGGTAATTTTTGACCCCCATATATTGAAAAGTATGGAAATGTTCAGCTTTTAAGGACTGCCCAGTACAATCATGTGTGTTGTTTTGTTTAGTCATTTGCCTTACACCAGGGGTGCCCAATGCGTCGATCGACCGGTAGATCGGAAAGGGAGTGCAGGTAGATCGCGTTGCATTCAGAAAAATATTTTTTTAAATGTTAGTCTATCATATATCCTCCCTATGGTATTTGCCACTTGATTGACATACAGGGCGGCCAGTCTGAGATCTCTTTTCTTCTAACACACTGGTCATCCCGCACACACGATCAAACACACAAGCTACTGCAAAACTTCGGCTGTGATCTAGTTAGCCTTCCAATTTATATCGACTAAAGAAGGGATTTAAAAAAAAATGTGTTGTTTATGGGCTGGATGTGGAATTGGAAGAGGATTTTTTTCTCTCACAATGTCACAATCGAAGTGCGTTTGTCTCATCTGTCAATCTATCATTGCTATTCCAAAGAAGGAAAATGTGGAAAGGCACTTTCGAACTGTTCATAAAAACTACAAAACTGACTTCCTTCCGAAAAGCGATCTGAGAAAGAGAAAGGAGAGGGAACTAAAATCGCAGTTAATCAGACAGCCGTCATTTTTCACTTGGCTGAATTCAAAAGCAAAGGCAGACACAGCAAAGCATCATTCTGGGTGATTCACTTGATCATTAAGCATAAAGGATGCCTTCGTGAGATTTCAAGACCCCTGGCCGGAGAAAAAGGAGTTTCTCTTTGTCATTAAACATGCAGAATACAAGCAACTTAATAACGATCAATGGCCGCTAGACTTGGCATTTTTTTTCCGATCTGACCAACATGTTGAATGAGCTTAATTTACAGCTGCAAGGAAAAGAGAAAACCATGGTCAATATGATTAGCTCAGTTAATCCTTTCAAACGAAAAATGCAACATCTGTCCTCAAAGCTGTAGCACCTTGATTTGGGGAACATCCAAAACCTCACGTCAGAGCTGGAGACGCAATGGAAGGCGTGTGCCCAACTTGACAGCATACGTGACACAGAGCAGATTGAAAATTGTCTGTCAGACTTTATCTAATGGAAAAAAAGTAACGATTCAAGTGTTGCCCAGTGTGGCGGAGTAAGAGTAGCGTTTCTTCTTCACAAATGTACTCAAGTAAAAGTAAAAAGTATGGTGCAGTAAATCTACTCTTAGAAGTGCAATTTTTTTTTAAAGTTACTCAAGTAAATGTAACAGAATAAATGTAACTCGTTACTACCAACCTCTGATATTCAGTATATATATATATATATATATATATATATATATCATTTTTAATGTAGGTAGATCATTTTGACCTTGTCATTTTAAAAGTAGCTCGCAAGCCGAAAAAGTGTGGGCACCCCTGCCTTACACAGTTTTATCATCCACTGCTACAGACTTCATTTATGTCACTGCTAGAAAGTGCTGACTTAGAAGTGAATAACTGACTGCAGTTTAATGCAGACAACAGCACATTTACAAATGCATGTAAACTGAGTATTAATTACAAAGATATGTTGAGTAATAATGGCCAACATAAAGCAAACTCTAAAACAGGTTTAGGAGTTTATGTTGGTACACCATTCTCTTCCAGTAGGCAATCTGTAGAAGTAATTTAAAAAGGGGAGTAAAATGCTAAGTAATAGCATGGAAACTATTAAATATAAATCAACTGATGTCATACACAGACACTACAACACACTAGCGAAACCACATCTGGAGTCCTGTGCTCATTTCTAGTCACAGCACTACAAACTAAGATGTGACAACTCTAGACAGCTGTGCAGAAAAAAAAGAACCAAAGGCACAGGTGCTTGTCCTGCTCTCACAGGCATAGGGAATTAATTTTATTTATTTTTATTTTATTTTTATTTTATTGATTTTATTAAAATCACACAGCATTCCATACAAATAAATCAATTTTTACAAACATAAAATCGAAAACAAATCAATCCCCACCCCTGAGAAAGAGAGCTAAGCCAGCAGAGTAGAACTTAAAGCTATTAAAAATAAGTAAGTAGATAAATTAATAAGTGAATAAAGATAAAAGGAGAAGAAGAAAAAAAAAAGGGCAGAGAATCTGGTTCTTCAGTGCTTTAAAAGCTTATTCTAAAATGTTATTGATTAGATCCTGCCAGGTTTTTAAAAGGTTCTGCACAGATCCTCTAAGTGAGAGTTGGATTTTTTTCCAGTTTTAATTAATATATAACGTCAGTTACCCACTGACTTCAGTTAAATTCAGTTTCTTGCTGCTTCACCACCTGAGGCCACAGGTCCGCCACGCCCTCGACCCTCTGCAGTTCACATACCAGGAGAAGGTGGGAGCGGAGGATGCCATCATCTATATGCTACACCAATCCCTCTCCCACTTGGACAGAGGCAGTGGTGCTGTAAGAATTATGTTTTTGGACTTCTAGCGCCTTCAACACCATCCAACCTCTGCTCCTTAGGGACAAGCTGACTGAGATGGGAGTAGACTCACACCTGGTGGCATGGATCGTAGACTATCTTACAGACAGACCTCAGTATGTGCGTCTTGGGAACTGCAGGTCTGACATTGTGGTCAGCAGCACAGGAGCGCCGCAGGGAACTGTACTTTCTCCGGTCCTGTTCAGCCTATATACATCAGACTTCCAATACGACTCGGAGTCCTGCCACTTGCAAAAGTTCGATGATGACACTGCTATCGTGGCCTGCATCAGGAGTGGGCGGGAGGAGGAGTACAGGAAGCTAATCAAAGACTTTGTTAAATGGTGCGACTCAAACCACTTACACCTGAACACCAGCAAGACCAAGGAACTGGTGGTGGATTTTAGGAGGCCCAGGCCCCTCATGGACCCCGTTATCATCAGAGGAGACTGTGTGCAGAGGGTACAGACCTATAAATACCTGGGAGTGCAGCTGGATGACAAATTGGACTGGACTGCCGATACTGATGCTCTGTGCAAAAAAGGACAGAGCCGACTATACTTTCTTAGAAGGTTGGCGTCCTTCAACATCTGCAATAAGATGCTGCAGATGTTCTACCAGACCCTCTTCTACGCGGTGATGTGCTGGGGAGGCAGCATAAAGATGGAGGACGCCTCACACCTGGACAAACTGTCAATCATGAAGAATCCACACTATCCACTAAACAGTGTCATCTCCAGGCAGAGGAGCAGCTTCAGCGACAGACTGCTGTCACTGTCCTGCTGCACTGACAGACTGAGGAGATCGTTCCTCCCCCACACTATGCGACTCTTCAATTCCATCCGGGGGAGTAAATGCTAACATTACTCAAAGTTATTGTCTGCTTTTACATGCATTTGTATTACTCTTTAATTTAATTTTTTTTTTTTTTTTGTATCAGTATACTGCTGCTGGATTATGTGAATTTCCCCTTGGGATTAATAAAGTATCTATCTACAGTGGTGTGAAAAACTATTTGCCCCCTTCCTGATTTCTTATTCTTTTGCATGTTTGTCACACAAAATGTTTCTGATCATCAAACACATGTAACCATTAGTCAAATATAACACAAGTAAACACAAAATGCAGTTTTTAAATGATGGTTTTTATTATTTAGGGAGAAAAAAAATCCAAACCTACATGGCCCTGTGTGAAAAAGTAATTGCCCCCTTGTTAAAAAATAACCTAACTGTGGTGTATCACACCTGAGTTCAATTTCCGTAGCCACCCACAGGCCTGATTACTGCCACACCTGTTTCAATCAAGAAATCACTTAAATTATAGCTGCCTGACACATAGAAGTAGACCAAAAGCACCTCAAAAGCTAGACATCATGCCAAGATCCAAAGAAATTCAGGAACAAATGAGAACAGAAGTAATTGAGATCTATCAGTCTGGTAAAGGTTATAAAGCCATTTCTAAAGCTTTGGGGCTCCAGCGAACCACAGTGAGAGCCATTATGCACAAATGGCAAAAACATGGAACAGTGGTGAACCTTCCCAGGAGTGGCCGGCCGACCAAAATTACCCCAAGAGCGCAGAGACGACTCATCCGAGAGGTCACAAAAGACCCCAGGACAACGTCTAAAGAACTGCAGGCCTCACTTGCCTCAATTAAGGTCAGTGTTCACGACTCCACCATAAGAAAGAGACTAGGCAAAAACGGCCTGCATGGAAGATTTCCAAGACGCAAACCACTGTTAAGCAAAAAGAACATTAGGGCTCGTCTAAATTTTGCTAAGAAACATCTCAATGATTGCCAAGACTTTTGGGAAAATACCTTGTGGACTGATGAGACAAAAGTTGAACTTTTTGGAAGGCAAATGTCCCATTACATCTGCCGTAAAAGGAACACAGAATTTCAGAAAAAGAACATCATACCAGCAGTAAAATATGGTGGTGGTAGTGTGATGGTCTGGGGTTGTTTTGCTGCTTCAGGACCTGGAAGGCTTGCTGTGATAGATGGAACCATGAATTCTACTGTCTACCAAAAAATCCTGAAGGAGAATGTCCGGCCATCTGTTCATCAACTCAAGCTTAAGCGATCTTGGGTGCTGCAACAGGACAATGACCCAAATCACACCAGCAAATCCACCTCTGAATGGCTGAAGAAAAACAAAATGAAGACTTTGGAGTGGCCTAGTCAAAGTCCTGACCTGAATCCAATTGAGATGCTATGGCATGACCTTAAAAAGGCGGTTCATGCTAGAAAACCCTCAAATAAAGCTGAATTACAACAATTCTGCAAAGATGAGTGGGCCAAAATTCCTCCAGAGCGCTGTAAAAGACTCATTGCAAGTTATCGCAAACGCTTGATTGCAGTTATTGCCGCTAAGGGTGACCCAACCAGTTATTAGGTTCAGGGGGCAATTACTTTTTCACACAGGGCCATGTAGGTTTGGATTTTTTTTTCTCCCTAAATAATAAAAACCATCATTTAAAAACTGCATTTTGTGTTTACTTGTGTTATATTTGACTAATGGTTAAATGTGTTTGATGATCAGAAACATTTTGTGTGACAAACATGCAAAAGAATAAGAAAACAGGAAGGGGGCAAATAGTTTTTCACACCACTCTATCTATCTATCTATCTATCTATCTATCTATCTATCTATCTATCTATCTATCTCTCTATCTATCTACATGCAGGGCTGGTGCATGAAATAATGCCACCTGAGATAAGGTAAATGTTTGCCATGCCCATATATACTTACTAGGTGTAAGATACACATTTAAATTGGTATTCTAGTCGGATGGCAATTCAGGCTTCATGACACAAAAGTTAAGAGTTACACTGTCTCCTTGGTGCAAATGACAACTGTCACACATGTGTGATTAAGGGACAGCTTCAGGGCTTGGCTGACTGTATTTACACTCCACTTCCAGGGGTTGGCGCTGCCACTTAATAGCCCTTCGACTCCTCCCTTTACAGAAAAGATGATTGATAGAAATTTCACCGATGATGTCACTTCTGGTTTCCAGCCACCTGAACCTGCCTCTTCCGCTTCCCAACCTTTAAAACCGACTCCTCTGCCATCTTAAAGCAGGCAGGTCTTGACTCGCGTTTATTTACTGCTTTGTATTTTGACTTGCAATCTTGCAATTATACAGGAATCACTTTGATGCCCCAAACCTTCATGAAATTTCTTGTTTTTGTTTTTAGACAATGTAATAAATTAAATAAACAAATATGCCAATATCAAGCAGTGGCATTTGGCCATGATATATGCATGCACAATTTTCATTCTTAGATGCTCATGGTGAAGCAACTTAATTTAAATTGCATTATAAAAAATGTGAAACTTAAAAAAAACTGTGACAAATAAAATATTTTTTTATTTATTGTTTTAAAAGAAAGTATATAAATAAGGCACTGGATGTACAGTATATGTAATACTCGAGGTTCATACTCGGGTCTCTTTTTTTGATATTATTATTTCATAATGTTAGGAAAAAATAAGTACTGTTACATGAAAAAACACTGTCCTTACAAATGTGCCTTCCAAGGCAATCGTTTGGCCCTGGCTACGTGAATTCCTAATCCAGGTCTTCAAAATTCATGCAGGCATTGACAATGACATCAGTCAAGCCAAATTCTTTATATTGAATCAGGAATCAGTGTATTCAAGATGGAAACAAGAAAGCACCTCTTCACGCAAATGGTTGTGGAATTTGAATCAAATTACAAAGGTCTGTAGTTGATGTGTTGACCTGAGCAGGTTTTAAAAGTTGCATGCATAAGGAACTGGAACAGCCTAGGCCAGGGGTCTCCAACCTTTTTTCCCTTGAGAGCTACTTTTACAAAATGAAAATGGCCAAGAGGGCAGCATGGTGGTACAGTGGTAGCACTGCTGCCTTGCAGTAAGGAGACCTGGGTTCACTTCCCAGGTCCTCCCTGCATGGAGTTTGCATGTTCTCCCCGTGTCTGCGTGGGTTTTCTCCTGGTACTCCGGTTTCCTCCCACAGTCCAAAGACATGCAGGTTAGGTGCATTGGCAATCCTAAATTGTCCTTGGTGTGTGGGTGTATGTGCTCTGCGGTGGGCTGGCCTTGTTCCTTGCGCCCTGTGTTGGCTGGGATTGGCTCCAGCAGACCCCTGTGACCCTGTAGTTAGGATATAGCGGGTTGGGTAATGGATGGATGGAAAATGGCAGAGAGCTACTCATGTTTTCTAGCGTTTATTCTCATAGCTTATTTCAACCTAAACAAATTGAATAAGCTTGTTTTGACTGAACATTTACATTTGTTGGTGTCCACAACTCACATTTTGCATTAAAACATCAGAAAAAATATTTAGTTCACCTGCAAGTGCATTTTGTACAGTATGTCTGTATGTATTTTCTATTGTATCTCACACTATTGAATTAAAACACGAATGCTGTAAAAACAAAACACTGCAATTACAAATACACAGATATTACTTATTCATTTGTCATTTTGTTACATGTCACTGTTTCACTTCACATGTCCAGTTGCATGTGTGATGTGTTTTTTAGTAAGTGAGATGACTGGCACTACATGGAGTCAACAAGAGAGGCAGGTGTATGGTGGGGTGGAGCCACTTAGGTTCACTTTGATGAGTCATTTAAATGTTCGTCTGTCAGTCTTGTTCTGAACTTTGATTTCATGACATTCTTGTCAGACTCACAGAGGTGTGGAGACCCAAACAAAGCAGACATTTTCAGAGCTGCTTGGTGAAGATTCTCATAGTTATCTGGCTCTACTAAGCTCCAGAAATGCTGAGGATGCTGTTGAGACTTTAACTGCACGTTATTTTGAAGGATTACTAATATATAATATATCAAATCCAATGTCTCCCTGTCTGTATGTCTGTCTGTCCGCTTTTCACGGGAGAAATACTTAATGGATTTAGATAGAGTTTTTTTCTATAATTTGCATGAACAAATTCTGGTTGATTTTGTGACTTCTCTCATTTCTCTATGTATCATAGTTCGCTTGCGGTACCGATTTATTTGTGTGAATCCGAGATCCACTCAACGGGCTGACAGGAGGGGCCTTCCTCACTCACTCGCCAGCTTCGGGGCGTGTTCCTTAACTCCGCTTAGCTAGCGAACAAGAGAACAATTGAATTCAACTTTGTCTGATATTTAAAATAAAGTGTTACTTAGGTCTTGATGAGTTTGAGTCCGGATATTCTCTTAAGTGTATGCCTCATTGAAAAGATAGATTACAATTCAGATTGTGGATCGTGATTTTGTGTTAAAAGGATCGTGATATGATTTTTTAGAAAGATCACTCACCCCTAATTTGGCTACTCAAGTTTTCAAATTTATGTAGGATTCATTAACCCTTTGGTGAGCTACTTGGAAAGGGGTTGCAAGCTACTGGTATCTCGCGAGCGACGTGTTGGAGACCCCTGGCCTAGGCAATACAAAACTAGATAATCTTGATTCTTGGAACTGAATGGCCAGGTCATCTTTGCAAAATTCCATGATCATGTGTTCTTATTGTGTTCTACCCAGCACACATCCCTTATCCTATAACCAGGTTCTTAAATTCAGCTCTTGGAGGACAGGTTCTCAAATTAGGAACTGTTGGATGCCTGAAAGTCTACCCAAATGAAAATGTGCTGCTTTGACCTCAAATCGTAGCAAATAGCAGGTGTTCACCTCCATTACTTCTGTGGAGTCTATTTGTTGTTTTTAACTCTCCTACGCATCATCTGACCTTATCATTGGACTCATCTTTAGTGACTTTAAAATCAAGTCTATATATAAGACTCTTTTAAAATCAAGTCTATATATAAGGATTGTACTTCTCTATTTATACATCTATTGTACATAAATGTGTATATTATTATCTTGTATGTTATTTACTCATTATTATCCTTAAACTAATTTTGATTTTCTTTGTTTGAAACTATATCTTCGGCACCTTGTAAAGCACTTTTAGCTATGTCTTATAGAAATAAATGTTGTTGATTTTGCTGTTGAAAATCAGGATCACAAATGGAGAGAGTCTGAATTGATTGCATAGTCATACAGATAGGATTAATGACATTTGGGAAAAACTATGAGCCAAAACAGAATACAAAAAAATCCAAAATGATCAAACAAGCAGGAACTGATAACATTAATAAGTAAACAGTTGACATTAAATTTAATCTGAGAATTTTTAAGCAGTGTGGCAGTGTGGCAGATGGATGGGAGCCATCCTATTCAATGTGTTACCTTCCCCAGACTGCTAGATGGCAGCCCCCCTGGGTTGCAGCGGCATTCCCGGATCCCAACAGGGCTGTGCTACAACAGCTTTTGAGCCCTCCTGGGCAGTTTTTCCGCCACACCTAGAAGTGCTGCAGGAAGTAGGTCAACGAGCACCTGGAGCACTTCCGGGGTTGTTATAAAAGGAGCCAGTAGTCGTTACTCTGAGAGCCAGAGTCGGGAGGAGGGAGACAAAACTTGCCTGGAGGAGAAAGGAAAAGGAGAAAAAGAAAGAGAAGAAGAAGAAGAGTATTGTGTAAAGGTGTGCTTGTGTTTTGGTAACTGTGTTTGACTTGTGGGGACGAGGAAGGCGTTTCCCACAAGGAAAAATAAAAACTCTTGTGTACTTTGAACCAGTGTCCTGTGCCTGTCTGTGTCAGAGCTGACCTTTACAGCAGGTACCAAATGTTGAAGAATGTATACACAATTTTGTGTGCAGAAAGATATGGTGCTGGCTTATAAACTGTCACATCGTTGATGTCATACTGCATGACTTTTGGAACAATGTCCCATGGAAGCAGGCCATTGTGTCATAGCAATAGGCCCACAAAAGACAAAATTTCAATACATCTTGTCAATAAAAAAGAATAATAATCAAATCAATTTATACAAAAAATATTAAAGATTTTAATTATCTGATGTTGAAAACTTAAGTAAGAGATTATTTTAGAAATGGAAAAAAATGTATTAAAATCAGAAACACTTCACAAATTCAGCATATTGTAACAGAGTGCTGAGGATGTTAGTGACTAGATATTAGTTTAGAAGGTCATTATTGTCAAGAGTACAGAGTACAGTGAAATTCTTACTTGCATATGCTAATCAACATTAACATCAACAGTGCCAGGCAAAGGAGGTTATTCTTAAATTATATAACACATTAGTGAATATTCACTTGGAGTCCTGTTTCCAGTTTTCGTCTTCTTAATGCAAAAAAGACATCGCAAAAAGGGAAGATAAGCATAAGCCAGTTAACAACCCCAGGTGCACTATAAATGCTAAGGCATTTTTACTTTTTGTATTACTTTTCTTGAATTTCATTTTAATTTAACTAAAATTTGTTTTTCTTTCTTACTTCATATTATCCTTTGCATACAATATTTACAAGTGTCAATCAAAAAGTAAAGGAAATTTGAAAATTATAATGATAACAGATAGAAACGGTCGACATTACTATGGGTAGATCAGATGTGCACAGTGCAGCACTCTGTCGTTAACCTAGCTGAAGCCATTATCAAATGAACATGGGTGTGGGATGGCATCATTGTTAAACATGGCCATAGTGAGATTTCTTTGGTCAGAGGTAGTGCTGAAAATTCACCAAAGGACATTGGCTTGTGCAGATCAGGAAACTGTTTAGGTTCTCATCTTGTGCAAACTTTATGGAACCCCAAGTCATGTGCAAATCCATAGTTGATATCAAAAAATGCAGTACCAGCAAACAACATAATCCATTAGTTTTCTCGGATGAAGTTGATGTGTGCTTGTGTGCATGATGTTCATGGTCGACCAGATGCAGCTTTGTGGGTTAGACTTGTTCTTCTCGCTTTAAGCCTATCTGCTCATTCATAAATGTTTTGCTGAGTCATGCTGATTTCACTTCTGTACTGATCTTCTATCCTTTGGTGAACTTCAGCAGGTTTCATTCACTCTGCTCAAAGAAATCTCATAACAGCTCATTGTTTAACAATGGTGCTATCTAGCTGCAGAGTGTCTGTGTTCGTATTCGTTTGACCTTGGCTTCAACTACACTAACGCGAAGCGTTACACTGTGCATGTTTGAACTACCCATAAGTTGTGAATTTGTGGTATTGCACCATCTTCTATCCATTGCGGTTACCGCGTAATTATTTTCTCGTAGGGAAGCTATTGTAATTGTCCAAAAATTTGATTTCAAGATTTTGATGAATCTCGACATTTTAGACCTTCCTGGGTCCAAAAATACCATTTTTGGAATTATGTCTGTGTGTCTGTCTGTCTGTCTGTGTGTGTGTGTGTTTGTATACTTTCATTTAGGTCATCCAAATTTTGCATACAAGTATTAGGTAGAAAACATAGATTTCTCTCAACTTTTGAACTATTTCTGCAGCTGCATAGTCCAGTTTATTCAACTTTACTTTTATAATAATTGTTCAATGTATTATTAATTTGATTTGATTTGTTGTTTATGGTCCTTTAATGTACATAATATAAAAATATAATCATTGTCTTGCAGTTTACTCTTCAAGTATCTATCCCTATATCTGAGTATATGAGAAAGTCTAGGGGAGACCACTCCTGATTTTTTTTAAATGGCCTTTACTTTTTGATTTACCCTTATATTATCATTTTCTAGTTTTAAGTTTAGTACAGCATTTCTCAACCTTTAAGTATTTGCGACCCGAGTTTTCATAATAGTTTTAATCGCGCCCCCCCTAACATTTTTTTGAAATGTAGATGCATATTTTATTATACCTACTTAACTTTTATCGACATTTATCTAACTCTATATTTATTGTTCTAGTATCAGAATGTAGTTTAAGTTAATTTGTTTTGGTTTCAACAGATGTTTTTTTCATATTTGTGATTCTTGTTTTCTTTTTTTCACATCTTTGCGTCCCCCTAGGGGGGCCCGCTCCACAGGTTGAGAACCACTGGTTTAGTATATTTGTAGTTAATCATTTTTTCCCAATTTATGCATTACAGATTGCTAGTTGTTTCCTCCCACAGTCCAAAGACATGCAGGTTAGTTGCATTGGGGATTCTAAATTGTCCCTAGTGTGTGGTTAGTGTGTGTGTGTGTGTGTGTGTGTGTGTGTGTGTGTGCCCTGTGGTGGGCTGGCGCCCTGCCCAGGGTTTGTTTCCTGCCTTGCGCCCTGTGCTGGCTGGGATTGGCTCCAGCAGACCCCCATGACCCTATAGTTAGGATATAGCAGGTTGGATAATGGATGGATGGATGGATGAACTTGTCAGTTTTTAAAATTATTTTTACCTTATAAATGTAATTATTAGTTGATAAAATTGATGTAGTAGAGGGTTTTTTTGTTTATGGCTCTTCCTGCTAGCGCTAAAACACAACACTTATGCTCTTTTTTCAGCTACCATGACTTATTTCTTTGCTTTACAATCTTGACTTATTCTGCTGTATGTTCAATGCATTCTTTTAACTGTTGTATATTATACTTTTTTTAGTGGCAATAATGGCCACTAAAGTTATTGGGGCTGATGTAGATGATCCAGCAAGTGTGTGTCAGAGGACAATGCTAAAGAAATTGGAGATCATCTCAACTGATGTCAGACATCCATTGCATGCAGAACTTAACTTCAGTAAATCAAGAAGGATAATCGCTTTAAAAACCCACACAAATCGCTCCAGAAATTCCTAAATTCCTAGTGCCATATGACTTCTTAATAAGGAATATCGGGGAAAATGATTAATATAATACATCCATCCATTATCCAACCCGCTATATCCTAACTACAGGGTCACGGGGGTCTGCTGGAGCCAATCCCAGCCAACACAGGGCACAAGGCAGGAAATAAACCCTGGGCAGGGCGCCAGCCCACAGCAGAGCACACACACACCCACACACCAAGCACACACCAGGGACAATTTAGGATTGCCAATGCACCTAACCTGCATGTCTTTCGACTGTGGGAGGAAACCCATGCAGACACGGGGAGAACATGCAAACTCCATGCAGGGAAGCAAACCCAAGGTCTCCTTACTGCGAGGGAGCAGTGCTACCCACTGCTCCACTGTGCTGCCCAATACAATACAATACAATACAATACAATTTATTTTTGTATAGCCCAAAATCACACAAGAAGTGCCTCAATGGGCTTTAACATGCCCTTCCTCTTGACAGCCCCCCAGCCTTGAATCTCTAAGAAGACAAGGAAAAACTCCCCCAAAAAAAACCCTTGTAGGGAAAAAATGGAAGAAACCTTGGGAAAGGCAGTTCAAAGAGAGACCCCTTTCCAGGTAGGTTGAGCGTGCAGTGGGTGTCAAAAAGAAGGAGGTCAATACAATACAGTACAATACACAGAACAGAACAAATCCTCAATACAGTATAAATATAAATTTTACAAGTATGGAGCAGAATTTAACAGTAGATGATATCACATAATATGATTTGGATTTGTTTAGAGTCCTGGAGACCTCAGCTGAACCAGCGCTGGGCCAGCCAGTCTGATGAAAGGACCCCTCTACCCCACAATTCCTGCGATCCTCCATCAGGCATGACTTTACCTGTATCCTGTAACACTTTTTGTGTAACTATGAATTAACTGCCTTACCTTAGCCTGTATTTTCTCTACTTGTTTTGTGTCATTTCTTTCTGTCTTCTAATTAGATGCAACTGAGAAGGCAAATTTCATGTTTTCTTGTGTAAACATGACTAAATTAAGCAACCTTGAATCTATTAGAAGCACTGTTAAAGCTGTGAATAATCAGTAGTCATGCATACCTAGCAGGGCTGTAGACTAACATTTTGCACTGGTTGCACTGGTGCGCCTAACTTTTTTTCTTAGGTGCACCAGCACAAAAGTTAGGTGCACCCAAATTTTCAACCGCATCACATTTAACACCACAGTTTTACAAGTTCACTTTATTTATTTATTTATTTATTTATTTATTTATTTATTTATTTATTTGTTTGTTTTTTTTTTTATCGCTGTCCATATAGGCAATATTGACTTGTAAATGATTAACTAACAATCTGGTCAATATAAAGTTCTTTATTTGAAGGCAAGCACAATTCTACAAGAAAGGTAACTTACTGAAAAAGTGTTGGTGCTTAAAGTGCTTTACTGAGCTGAAATTTAAACTTAAAAAATCTCAAGATAAATTAACTAAAAAGAAAATCTAAATTAAGTGTTTTAAGGGCTTCAAACTGAACATCTCATGGCTCAATGTCTTATGGACTATCCTCCATTGCAGTCACATGCCCCTCGGATGGCCAACTCCTGTAGTTTGGCCTTCTTGATCTTTGGCCTTGACTAAACCAGCTGGCCACACTCTCTCTAGCATCAAAATCTTCCAGACTTGGGCATGAGCATGCTCGATCTCAATGTGTCCAATAAGTATATTCACCGGTCTTCCTCTCCGCAAGATACGACCGTACACAATGACGCATTCCTTTGTGGCGATATCTGTGTCTCCGTCGATCAGGAATGCCATGTACGCACTGTTCGCAATTTGCACAGACGTCTTTTTTTTCAATGTATCTGCGATGCCTCCTATAAATTGGGCGCACGCGACATCATTGCTGTACGTCGGGTTTACGTTCAGGCCATTTTTCTTCATAAGAATTATTTCGGACTTGAATTTAGTGAAGGGAAGTTCTTCTTTTGCAATATTGTAGGCAACGTTAAACTTAATTATCATCTCGGCCTCGCCTGATGATCTGTTTGCTGCTGCCTGCCGCTGAAAGGCAGCGGGGAGAGGGGACACTTGAGCAGTGCATTTATCGCGGCATGTAATGTGTTTTATAGATGCATTGTGCTTTTTCAGCGTTTCAATTCTAAATGTATTAGAACCAGTCACAAATGCACTACTGCCGGCCATGGTCTTCCCACACTCTTTACAGTAAATACAGTGCATTATATTATCGGCTTTACTGTATCTTAGCCAGGGAAACTGGTCAAGCCACTCTTTTCGAAATGTATACACTTTACCCCTTTTAATTTCAGTGGGCTCGGACTCGATCGTATGTGGCTCATTATCTAATGCCGTCTCCGGACCAGGGCTTGCTATAACTTGGGAGGTTGATGGCTCCGTGTCAGAGCATTGGTTATGATTTTCGGACGGATCAGGCCCTAACTTAACATTCTTAACGAAAAAGCTGTCAATCGTTCTTTTCATCATCTCTCATAATCCGCGGCTACATCCACTGTTTACCTGATGGGCTACTCACCTCTCTCTGTCTGACTGCATCACATGCATTTTCAAACGTACACACACGTACAGGAATATCTGGACCACGGCCAATCAGAGGGGGGGCGGGATCCGCCCTTCACTATCTCTGATTGGTTTAGACCACGATATGGGCCTAATGTGTGTCTGTTGTTGAACAACAGGGAGACTTTAAAAGTCACGGAGTTTCGTCTTTTTTTCCCCGCGAACGGCTGGTCGCACCGGTGCAACCTTTGATTTTTTTTAGTCGCACCATTGAGAAATTAGGTCGCACGTGCGACCAAATTGGTCGCACTCTAGAGCCCTGCCTAGAAAAAGAATCATTTGTTGAATTTTTAACGTAATGTACCTTTATTGGCATTATATTATAAAAAAATAGGTTTGCATGTGTTTGCAAGTGTGTAAAATTAAAATGAAAACCTCGCACAGGAATGACACTGCGGCTCAAAGTGCACAGCATTAGCTTTCTCTCTGTCTTGTATTAATGGTGCCACAACCTATCACTTTTTTCTCATCACTGGGGACAGTAATCATTTTTCTCGGGGTCACAGGTTACTCTTCTTCACCCTAAAGTGAAGGGGCAGACAGCTGCCAGTCAACTTTATTAAACACATACCCTCTTGACTGAAGACCTGAATTTACTAGGCAGGCAATATAAAAGGTCAAAGGTTTATTAACAAGTGTTACAGATGTCTGAAAGCCAGACGACAGGCAAATTAAAACATAAAAACAGGCAATTGCTAGCCCTGCTCCAAACCCATGAGGTTTGGGATTTTATTAGTTTCGTGAGAGGATTCTTCTCACAGAGGCATAGTGAGCTTGACTTTCACAAAGCTACTTTTCTACTTCAGATAGTGAGAAAATCACCATAAATGCAGTAAATCAATTCAGTTTATTTCTGTAAAGCACTCTTACTGAGTGGAAGTACTGTAACTGTTGCAGTTATCATACAATTACAAATTTTACCAGTTACCATATTCACCCACACAAATGCAAATTACTTCAAACACATACGAAATAAAGCAATGTGTGTGTTATGGGAAGTATTGTGATTTATAGAGTCCCAATTCTTTATGTATAAATTATGAAACACTTTGACTGTAAAATTAAATTGCTGGCTGAGTAAATGCAGGATATATGAATTGTCACAAATTCGACTGTAATATGAAGGCACCATATATGTCAGTGTAATTTGCAATATTTCCAGAAAATGATATTTTGTTTTTATTTTTAAACTTGTAGCAGTGTCAAAAAAGACTTGTTTTCTGTTTATTGTTTAACATTGAGTTTGCCTACCCATTAAAAATGCATCAAATTTTCATTATCATCTAGTAAATGATTTTGTATAGAACTGTATATTGATGCAAGCACAGATTGCATTTAATTTCAATTCAGCCTTTCACTTCTACTCATATGCCAAGGCACATGCTGGAAAACTAACAAGGTGTACTGTGCCAATTGTGGCCAATGGTTGATTGAAAATAACACTAAATCGACACTCATGTTGGGAGCTTTGGTCTCCCAACATACATGTTGATTTAATGTTATTTTCAATCATCCATTGGCCACCATGCATAAGTATCAGTCATTAGCATAACAGCTATAAACCTCATTCACATGGACCAAGCACAGCCACACTGCTGGTACCCACATACAACATCAGACAATGTTGTAGGCTGATAACACCAATTTTCTTATTTATAAACTCTCATTTGGTATTTTTATGATCATTTTTGATTTTTTGACCCTAATTCTACGTTTCCCCTTTTTTTTAATTTTTCATCCTAGCCCTATTAACCAGACTGACACACAGATAGACACAAACACACACAGACACTTGTCCATTTGTTAAAGTAGATAAGTTGGTTTCTGTCCATCTCGCAGTTACTCTTTGTTGCACATATTCAGTGTTAACGTTTGCAGTGCACCATGTATTGGAATGTATTTTGTAATGCATGTAGTAATAAAATGCATTTTGCTTTTTGAGTCCAACAGATGGCGCATCACAAACATTAGCACTGCTTTTCCGAATCTCATACCAAATGTTGTTTAACAGAGATGTACCAAACAGGCTAACTGTGGAAGAAAATAATTTAACAAAAGGAGGTTATTAAAGCTGATCCAGAACTTTAACATTAAAGTGCTGAATGTCAAATTAACACAGTGCACACTCTATATAGCTTAAAATTGTCCTCCCTTTCCTTAGCTACATCATAAATCACTCCTAAACTGCTTAGTTCATTCCTTTTGAAAGAGACCAGGGTTAGGTCATGTCTGGTGACTTTTGCTGACCACCTAACCTTAGTTAGAAAACATATTACCAGCTTTATTACTTACAGAGATCATCAATTGCCTTATCAGTAACAGCTTACCTGTAAACTCCTTAAAGAAAAACAGCACATAAGTCAAATCACCTTCACATAACACTAATGGCCGCCAGTAGAAATATTTTATGGGAATGATATACTTAATAAGTACCTATAAACGTACAAGAAAATAAAATATTATGAAACTATTTAACATATATGAAACTATGTTCATTACTTCTTGTTAAACTACAAATTATATTTTGCCAGTAATAGGATTTAAAGCTAAAAGAGAAGAGTACAAACTCCAAATAGACACTGTCAAGAAATAAATCGACAAAACAAATATAAAGATTTGGGAAAGCCTTCCGCGTATAATGTTTGGAGCGTTGATTCAAAAATATGACAGTTAATGTTCTTTTGTAAAAATTACAGTTGACAATTCAATAACGATAGAGTGGATTTTTTATATTGAAACGGCAGGAAGGGGAACTTGAGGAAGTGAAAATGACATCACCTCTCAGAGAAACCGGAAGTTTAGTTAGTAATTGGAGCCGAAAGTGATGCCATCTGGAGGGGGTGACTGAAGTGATGCCATCAGTTGGGGACCGGAAGTGATGTGAACAGAGTGGAGATGGAAGTGATGTCATCTGGTTGGGATGGAAGTGAAAAAGAAGAGTTATTCTACTGTTGTTCTGTCGAAAGAGGAAAAAGACATTAATGGTTGTTTCCAACCCCCCTATCTCTTGTACTTTCATTCCCATTTGGACCCTTTGGCTGCCTCCTAAGAGCATGTGTGTGACAACACATATACCCACATATATACAATATAAATTGAGCATATATTTTTCCCACAAGGCACACAGATACACAGACAGACACACAGAAACACTTGTCCTTTCATTAAGGTTGACAACACAATGATGTCACATATAGCAGCACAACTAAACAGCAGGACCAACAGCCATCGCTGATTTAAATAATGTGGTGACACAAACAATAGCACTCAAAACGATGTACAGTAATCCCTCGCTATATCGCGCTTCGACTTTCACGGCTTCACTCTATCGCGGATTTTAGCATAACTAAATATACTGTATAACGAAAATTTTTCACTGCTTCGCGGGTTCTGCGGACAATGGGTCTTTTTATTTCCTGTACATGCTTCCTCAGTTGGTTTGCCCATTTAATTTCATACAAGGGACGCTATTGGCGGATGGCTGAGAAGCTACCAAATCAGAGCACGCAGTTAAGTTCCTGTGTGCTGATTGGCTCAGCGACGGAGCACCGAATTCGATTAACCAGGAAGTCTCATCTCGCTCATTCAGCATCAACATGTTTTGCTGCGTAAAGAGTTAACTGTTGTGTTTATGTTTGTGCATAGTCAAGCCCTTCGTTATGGCTTCAAAACGATCTGCTCCTGCTACTGCTTCAGGAGCCGTGCCCAGGCGCCAACGGAATATGCTAACGATTGTCGAAAAGGTAAAAGTTTTGGATATGTTGAAGTAAGGGAACAGCCACACCGCTGCAGGACGCCATTACGGCATCAATGAAGCTACGATTTTTTTTATTTAAAAAGTAGGAAAGGAATATAAGATCTACGGCCGCAGTGTCCTTTAACCAGGGCACAAAACGAGTTGTAAGTGGATGTAATAAGGCGGTAGTCTAGATGGAATCTGCTTCAGGGATTTGGATTGAAGACTGCCGGAAGAAGAACAATGGCGGTGCTACACATTCGCCTGAAGAGGCTCCTTTAGAAGAGCTGTAACGCTCTCCTTTGTTGTGCAGTAAGAATTAAACTCATCGTTATCGGACAAGTCATCGTGTCATTGTTGGTGAGTACCCATAACTAATTTTCTACGTACTTAGTACATGTACGTACGTTTATTGTAACTGTACGCACATTTTATACAATTTTTCTTGTATTGTAGGTATTTATTGCCGGTGGCCTGTCTATCTTAATGGCTGTAGCATATGTGATATTGGAGAAGCTCTACAGTATCATTAAAATAGCATTTTGGTTTTATGTACAGTATTTACATGTTATAGATTTTTCACTTATTTTTATATTACCTAATCAATTAAAATATTTTTAAAACTGTATTACATATTAAATAAAACTCCTCAATGATATACGATACGTATGTTTGTGATTAGTATATAAACAGTGTGTTTACATACATAATTTCAACGAATCTCACCTAATAACTAAGAGAATATAAAGGGTTTATGCTGTATAACTGTGTGGGGAATATTTATAAACAGTGTGGGAGAGTTTATAAGGGCTTAAAATATATAAAAATAACCATACAAACATATGGTTTCTACTTCGCGGATTTTCACCTATCGCGGGGGGTTCTGGAATGCAACCCCTACGATCGAGGAGGGATTACTGTAGCCTATGGAAAAAATGGCAACAAAATGACACAGAAAGAAAATGAAAGCAATTCTATAACTAAAATTAATTTTGCAGAAAAAATGCAAATCAGACTGAACAAGTTCCTAACATTTCACATGCCTGGATTGATCTTCAAATAACAACATGTTAAATACTGTACATGGACTATCTTTCATTGAAACCACAAGGAATGCTCTACCCAAAACTGATATATTTTCATATGTTACCTCATGTAGTTTGCAGTAATGGCCAAGAAAAAAAATAATCTTATCTTTTCATGCAGAATGGAGAGGAAAAAACTTAATAGAACCCAATCAGGAACAATGCGGTGCAATGCCAAACGTTGTGAAAACTGTCAATGAAAACAAAAATCTCACATTACTCGTGTCGCATTATCCACATGTCAGTTATCCAGTTGTATGTTCAAAATGTGCAAAATGAATGTTTTTTTTTTGCTAAAATGTTGTTAAATAGTTACCTCCAGAAAAATCTGTGCTTCATGGGATGTATTTTTTGAACTAAAGACAAGACCCTTAACCACCAAATGATCCTTTTAGAACTCAGCCCTTTACCAAACTAGTTACACTGAAATAAGACATATAATACATACAGTATTTCTGGAGATAACCATGAATAAATTTTGCTTGAAACTGGGTGGGAACAATTAGACGGCTCACTGAGTGTCACATTGTGGTGTTATGGGTCCACAGCTCGCTCAGCAAAAGCAGTTTTTTTTAAATAAATAATCACCGCACTCGTGGCGGCTTCGTGAGGGGGCATGGTGGCCATAGCAAGCCACGGGGTGATCTGCGGTGTGGGCGTTTCTCACCGAGTGCACAGGTGAGGAACTGCCCACATCCGTGATTGTTCCCGTGGCTAATGTGCTGCAGCTGCTATGGCCTCTCGCAATATAAAAGAAGCGCGAGTCGGGTACAGAAGAGATCACAGATGAAAAAATGAAACAAAAAGGACGGAGGTTACAGGGAGCAAGAGAGGAAGCAGGTCAGTGCAAGAGAGAGACACACGAAGTGTGTGGGTGAGCGAGCGAACGAGCGCTCGTGGGCAGCTGCGAGGAAATTGGGTGTTAGGCCGACACCCAGGCGTTAGAGTTGATGTCGCTCCCGCTGAGCGATCAGGTAGCGGGAGTGACCAGGGAAAGGCGACTGGCCGTAGAAGACCGGAAAGGCAGCGGGAGTCGCGAGGCTTGGAGCTGCAGTCCTTCGTATCGGCGTCCTGGAGACCAAGGAGTCCAAGTCTCTGGTCTGGGATGAGTGCCAGACCGAAGCCAGGATCGGGAGGTCTCCAGACCTGTGTATGTGTGTATGAGAAAAGGGCAGCTGCTGAGAGAGTCTCGCCTGCTGCATAGCCCTAGCGGGAGAAGCAAGTGAGACGTTAACAGAAAAGATGCACCGCGCTTGTTGTTGATTTTTAAAGACTCCTGTTTGAACGTTTTAACCTCGGATTTTAAAGGATTGTTTTTTCTATTTTTTTTAACCTTCACGTTTGACTTTTAAGGACTATTTATTTATTGAACTTTGAATGAACTGCACAGCACTATTTATTTGAACACTTTGTTTTGTTGATTTGATTTTAATAAAAGCACTTTTGCACCTTTTTGAACCATCCCCTTGCTCAAATGTTGTCTCACTGTCTAGCTCACCTCGGTTATATCTATCGACGGTGTTGGGTTCAAGGGCTTCCAAATAGCAGATGGGAGCGTGGAGCCGAACCCGCATCGTCACACACATTTCTAAACCAATCCAACATTTCATTAAAGTGGGGCTCAAAGCAGGGGTGGTGATTTTGAACTGCAAGATCAGAGGTGCTCTTCTTAACCTGGTCTGCCAAAAAGCTGGCTTCTGATTATGATGAACAGTCAATAAGTCTCCTAAAAAAAGGAGCTGCTGAGTCCTTATGGGCAGTTCTTCTACCACACCCGGAGGTGCTGCTGGAAACGAGTAATCAAGCACCAGGAGCACTTCCGGGTGCATTATAAAAGTAGCCAGCAGCCACTACTCGGAGAGCCAGAGTCGGGAGGAGGAACGACGAAGCTCGACTCGAGGAGTGAAGGAGGAGAAGGAAAAGAGTAAAGAAAGAGACTTGTGGTGTTGTGCTGTGGTATTGTGCTGGGACTGTGTTATACTTGTGGGGAACGGGGAAAGTGTTTCCCACAAGGGAAAAATAAAAAATAAACTTTGTGTGCCTTGAACTTGTGTCCCACGCGTGTCCATGTCGGGTTCAGCTGGCGGTGCCAGCGTGGTGGGCCACACAATGTAAGCTTGAAAGAACTGGCAGCTATAATAATGAAAATAAGAACTCCAAAATATGCAATTGACGTAAACAGTGTGACACACTCCATCATAAGGACTGGCATTAAGAGAGCTGATAATGAAGAGCCACAAGAGATGCAGATTTCAGTACTCAAAACACCCAAATCAAGAAATCTGTCTGAAAACACAAATGAGGCTGCATAACATTCACCTTCACATTGCACATCTAAGGAAATTTAACATTACAGTCTTAGTGGGAATGCCAACATGCCATAACAAAATAGCCGCAGTGTTTAAACGTGTTGTATATTCATAGACCACAATGCTTTTCTAAATTCTGTTTGCTGCTGTTATGTCATATAGTGAAGCAATAGTTAAAATGAGAGAAAGCTATCATGGCAGACAGAGGCACTTATCAAATATGCAGAGTCCAGTAGCTGCAGTGGTCTACGTGTCTGTGTGTCTTTCTGTTTCCACTATTGCAGCGTTCATTACAACATGTAAATTAATTATTAAGCTCCAGTTACCTTGTGCTACTGAGCTCCTGAATGGATAACAGCAATTTTATCTTTTTATTTTCCCTCAGTGTCACATGTTTCGTTCAGTATTTTTGGCTTTCTTTGTGAAACCCCAGCGGCAGTTTAAAATGCACAGACTGGAGATTTTGGGGTTGGGTGTTTTAGGAAGAAGCATTTCATGTGCAGCTTTTGCAGAGGTGGATTTTCACTATGCTCATCTGAAAATCCCGTCTGGCCCTACACTACTAGTATCACCCTTATTCATTAAACCTGTTTTTTTCAAACATGTGCATTCTTTTCTAATAACTTTAGCTGCACCATTTGAAATGCTCCTGCACAATTTTACCAACACCATTCAGGTGGCTTAATTCTATAGGGCTGCTCAGTGAATTGTTAAGAGATGCTACCTTTTATATAACAAGGATGCATAACAGGATTGCACCAAAATGTAGTCTTCTTGTCTCTTAGAACTCAGCACCTTGAGTATTGTAGGTCTGCAGGGGGCACTCCCATACAGTTGCTGGCCTTTGTGACACTGAAAGCCCCAAATTGAAAAGAGAGACAGAATGTTATGAATGCCTCTCAAGACAGCTAAAGCCGAAAATGTGAACATTCATTTATTTCTTCAATTTGTTTGTTTTGAATTCCTTACATCCTCTTTAAAGATTTTAGTGCAATAGAGGTTTGCTGCTTTGACTTGCTTATTTTTTGATTTTGTAGATGCCACAATTTGTATAATGTGGAAATATTTATGAGGCAAACAAACAAAGAACTGTCAGACAGTCAGCTGTGTCTCATTGTCAAGCAGGTGTGAACAGAGTAACTCAAATATATAAAAGGCAATTTAATAATAGGGGCACCTGCTTCATATAATTTCCCTACTGATGTGTTCTTGCTCTCACTCTCTTTTCCTCTCACTCACTGTCTTAGTTTACAAGGTTGGTGGAAGTGCTGCATTGAACATCTTCTGTAAATAGATAGCTAGACAGAACCTCAAGATAGGTCTAAAATTAAAGTCTTTTAAAGGGGTGGTTTTGTCTTCTCTAATGAGAGAACAGATGTTAAATGTCCAGGAGGAGATATTTTGTTGGCATGTGGCATTATTCTCTCATAACTTTAAATTTCTGTTTGATATTGTGACCAGTGGAGAAGATTCTCAAGTCTGCCCTTCACTTAAAAGGACCCGCTTACACCACACAGTCCAGTCACAAAGGTTTTATTTGTAAAAAGAAGGGTTCCAGGGAGGTACAGGGCACAGGTTACATGAAGATAAAACAATAAACACTCACCACCTGCCTTCTGTTTTTCTCTTTTGTCCCCCCACCTAAGGAAACTGGTGGGTTTTTTATCAGTTGCTCTACTTTCTTGGCAGGTGCTTTTGTTGCCTCCATTTCACTCCCAATTCTGAGCTCATCTGGCTAAAGAAAGGATTCTTCTTTAAAAGTGTGGCCCTTTGACTGCACCCAGGGTCATGGCCAGTTGACTGACCTGTGGCTCCAGCTCACACATCCATCTATTTAAAGTGCCAAGTGCACCTATATTGACAACCAGGGATTGGCTTCCTGTTGCTCCCTTGTGGCTGGGAAAACTAATTGCTGGTCTCCAGACCTCCTTTGGCCACCTTTACTTCTCCATTCAGGATGGGCTCCCAGATCCACAGAGCTTTCCTTTGTGTTCTGTCTGAAATAAAGGTCCTGACCAGCACCAAAATGGCATCTTGGCTTCCAGTCCAAGCAGTGGTCCCAACCAGTTCCAAAAAGGCATCTTGGCTTCCAGTCCAAGCAGTGGTCCCAACCAGCTCCTGAATGGCATCTTGGCCGTCACTCAGGGCAGTGGTCCCAGATTGCAGAAGAAAACCTCTGCACCTTGCTGACCTTCACAATATTTATTAAGAAACTATTTATTTCATTCATATTTTACTTATGGGGCATTTCACACATTTTGCCCTGGAACACAATGAAATTCATAAAAACATGTCTGACCTGTGTTATCGAATTGACTTTAATGAAAGATTATATTTCTTAACAAGATACAAAGCATACAACATTATTTACTTAGATTTTCAAAAAGCCTTTGATACATTCCCACACCAAGGATGCATTTTGAAACTAGAAACTGTAGGCATCAGAAGAAACCTACAAAATTGGATCTCAGGTTGGTTAACCAGTGCAGGTAAGAGGAGAATGCTCCATGCAGGGTGATGTCATCAGTCCTGAGACCACTACTTTTTAATTGACTCCGGTATAGATAGTAGACTTGTGAAATTCAGGGAAATTAGAGGAATGGCAGATACTAAGGATGCAGTAAAAACAGTTCAGAAACACTTGGACAACCTTGAAAAATGCAGCACATAGAAAAATGCAAAAGAAACATCTATTATAAATACAAGATGAAAGTCAATGTCTTGTGGGAAGAAACCTCTGAAAAGGATTCAGGGGCTTATATTGACACACCGTGCTCATCTAAGCAATGTTCAAAAACTATTAAAAAGGCAAATAAAATGCTATATTATATCATAAAGACCATTAAATATCAATCAAGAAACATTATGCTGAGACTATATAATGCACTAATGAGACCACATCTAGAGTACTGTGTGCAGTTCTGGCCACCATGCTACAAGAAACACATAGCAGCACTTGAAGCTGTGCAGAGGAGAGCAGCAAAGTGCATCCCAGGACTTAAGGCCATGTCCTACTCTGACAGGCTCAGAGAATTAAACCTGTTCAGTCTTGAGCAGAGGAGACTGTGTGAGGACCTAATCCAGATCTTGAAAATTCTCAAAGCCATTGATGAAGTAGATCCAGATGAATTCTTTCAACTTAAGGGTGAATCATGAACTCAAGGACAGCAGTGGAAATGAAGGGAAAATGCATTTAAGACTGAGGCTAGCAATCTGTTGGAATCTGGAACAAACTACCAAGACCAGAACCTGTGGCAACCTTTAAGAAGTGTCTGGATGAGATATTGGGACAGCGTAACTGTTAGCTAAACAAATAAGCCTGATGGACTGATTGATCTTCTCTTGTTTGTCAAATTTCCTATGTTCTTGTGTATGTTATTATGAGATGCAAAGCAAGGAAGCAACAGACCATCAAACTCATTTACTGAAAGGCCACCATTGTTCACTCTAGGCAATTTCTCAATTTCTCAGAAGCCAATTCTCACTGGTAATGAAACACATTATTTAAATGTATGGATTGTTAGTGCTCTTATTTTGCCATACCACACATTTCTTATACTGCTGATTTTCTTTATTTTTTCTGAAAACACCATCCAAAAGTGTTATTGACCTGTGCAGATTAATATTTCTCAGGCCTTCACTTTTTCTTTTCAGATTTTTATTGAAACATTGTATGATGGGCACAGATACAAACATGATCCAGTTAGCTGCTTTGCATCTTATTAAGACTTTCGGTTTGTGTTGACACAAAGTTTTCATCATCAAAGCAATGCGCAGAAGCAATTAAAAACCTAATTAAATGTTAGGTTGTATTGTAAAAACTGTTGAATTGAAATTGAGTGATGTGATGCCCAGAATCTGTATCTGGAGTATCGTGTGCAGCTCTGGCCACCACACTAGAAGAAAGACATAGCAGCACTTGAAGCTGTGCAGAGAAGGATAACAAAATATGTCCCAGGATTTAAGGATAAATTTTAGTTTGAGAAGCTCAGAGAATTAGGCCTGTTTAGTCTTAAGAGGAGGCTCTGTGTGGACCTAATCCAGGTTTTTTAAAATTCTGAAAGGCATTGATAAAGCAGATCCAACGGAATTCTTTCAGCTTAACGGTGAATCATGAACTCAAAGATACCAATGGAAATTACAAGAAAGTGCATTTAAGACTGAAGCCAGAAAGCACTAATTTACACAAGGAGTTCTGGAACAAACTACACAGTCATGAAACTGAACTAGAAACCTTAACAACTTTAAGAAATATCTGGATGAGATTTTGGGACAGCTTTAGCTATTAGATAAAGAAACGAGCTGAATGGACTGAATGGCCTCCTCCCACCTTTGTCGAATTTCTTATGTTCGAAAAGTGGCCATAATAAAAAACGTGTAGCCACAGTGGCCCACCAGAACATGGGTCTAATACCCCTTTTCTATGTTTTATTCACATGTAAAATGCTATACATTTACAGACCGATAAGTTAAGCCATTAAATAGGTCAGATGAAGATTGTATGCATCCCATCACTTCCTACCCACCCGCTGTTCGTTTTCCTAATATCAGGTAGGAAACATCAGTCAAGACCAGAACTGCCAGATATCACAATAAGCTATGATATGCATAAACAGGATATTTGAAACTAAAAGTTGTCTGCACTAATTTCATGAATATATCCAACTGTGTTGGAGTTCAATTAGATGTTTGTGGGGAATGATGATTACTATTGTCCTGATATTGCATGTGTGTATCCAATGTTATTTTGTATGAGCTTCACTAGAGTAAGTTCAATAAATCAGAAGTTATTCAATAAATTAAAGTTATTTAGATAGATAGATAGATAGATAGATAGATAGATAGATAGATAGATAGATAGATAGATAGATA
>JANRMT010062791.1:128925635-128947405 GCA_026402145.1 Polypterus bichir lapradei | reverse complement strand
TATCTATCTATCTATCTATCTATCTATCTATCTATCTATCTATCTATTATTCTCTTTAGTCACTCACTGGATAATGTCCAACAATTTGATTTATTCATTGTGTTTCAGGTATCCTCAGTTCTCATTCTCTCTTTCTGGGTGTTGGCCAAGGGAGGGTGCACACTATGCATTTTCAGCCCAAGAGTTTATTATATTATCACAAAATCACAAGAAAGTAGTTGATGATCAGAATGCTGCTACACAGAAGGTATGAAAGATCTAATCTGGCCCAGTGCAAGACACTTACTAGCTCCTGATGGTTTTTTGGCATGTCCACTATCCACTTCAGTTCATTAAGGGGTGAGAGGTTATTCATTTTTAATTCCGATCATCCAATCAGAAAGCAACTTTATGTTTATACCTTTACGAGCAAAGCTCTGAAAGTTGTTGACACGTAAGAAGGGGAAAAATTGGTTCAGTTGTGGCTTGAGGTCCAGCCACAATATCTATATATATAATTCACTAAGCAGCTGACCATGGCATGCAAGACAGAGACCATGGGATAGGGATATGCACGACAGAGCCCCGCCCACCAACTCTAACCCTCCTCCTGCATCATGGGATAATCACGACAGAGCCCCACCCGCCAAGTCTAACCCTCCTCCTGCATCCACCCTCATAAACTGTTTTACACGCTGCATACAGCGATTCCTGTCCGTGACAAACATGCTTCTTCTTAGATGGTCCTGCGGGAACAGGGAAAACTTTTGTCTACAAAAACCTGATTCATACCATACTAAGAGTTTAGTATAGTGTTTTTCTTGGCTTGCCCGCCTGCCCGCCCGCCTGACTGTTACCAGCATTCACCGCAATGTACTGGAGTGTAAAACTATCGCAGCTGCTACCTCACAAACTGTCCTTATTCCCATCTTTTCCATTCACTCACAGTCGTATCCTCAAACCCACCCCATTTGGATGTGTCTTTCAGGAAGTGTTCACCCATCAATAAATAATTATGCAGCGTAGGCTACACCGCGGGTTGGCTAGTTTGCAATATTATAATCCTGATTGAGTCTTCATTAAAAACTACTGAAGAACATTGCCAAGAAGCTACCAATTCCTAGTAACACATATTTGCACATTTAATAGATTAGAATAAGTAACTTTTTTTTTTTGTTTATTTCACCTTATACAATTTCTTGTATTAGGAATTTGTTAGTTTTCGCATACCCCTTGGGGTTAGAGCACAGGGTCAGCCATTGTTCAGCACCCCTGGAAAAATTGCAGGTTAAGGGTCTTGCTCAAGGGCCCAGCAGAGTATAATCTCTTTTGGCAGTGACATGGATTCAAACCGGCAACCTTCTGGATACCAGCACAGAACCTTTAGCCTCAGAGCCACCACTCCGCTTAATCCGCAAGCTGAAAGATACGGGCTAATCAAGTGGATGCAGATAACAAACTTAGCTACATTTAACTTATTGTAAAAGCAGAGATACAGTAAAATCTCACATTATTCTTCACAGTCACCTGGTTTATAAATAATGACAGTATTGTGGACCACCTGATTTATCTTAACATGTACAAGTAATACATTTATTCACTTGCATTTTTGTCTTTAACTGAAAAATAAACACTGCTTAAAAGTAATAGTAAATAATTTTAACATTGTATTCATTGCCACATGAATAAGTAAATATCAAAATAATTCAGAAAAATTTAATTTGCACCAACTCTTTAAAGTTGCTTTAATAAAAACACATTTTTCAAATTAGGTTTGTCAAAAAAATCACAATATCAGGTGTATGATATTTGCCTGTATGTGTATTGTAATAAAGACAAGTACAAAGCATCAAGGTTTGGGGTTTTTGGCCCTGTAAACTGTAACAAAATGTTCAGTCAAACCTTTTCCAAAAGAAAACATCAGACAAAACATGGATGGGTGGATGGACATTTTAAAGAGGCGGACCAGAAATTAGTGATGTGGAATGCTGGGAAGGCGCGGTGGTGGATGGGTAGTGGACGTCATCAATGGGGGACCAGAGGAGCGAAAGGAACCTGGAAGTGTTGGTGTTCTGTTTGTTCGGGACAGATTATGGCGGCGGCGCTTCGTCCTTTCTATGGGAAGAGAGAGAGAGAGAGGTTAGTACCCTGCCTTTGTCCCCGGCACGATTTGTTGCGATGCACGTCGGGTCCTTAAGCTGCTCCCAATGCGCTCGTGCGTGACAGTATGAACTTTAAATACTTACTGAAGAGTAATATCAAATCTGCAAATCAAATTTATGTAATTTTTAAATGCTTATCAACTACTGTTTTAGTTTTCAGAATCATCCCCTCCTTTTTTTAGATTGAGGGCTACGTTAGTAAAATCAAGCTTGTCAGTTTAAGATTATTATTTCAGACTTGCCACAAAACAGACTGTTGTTTTGTTTTGTTTTCAAGTTGCATAAATCACATAGGTGATCAGACTTTGCTATCGTTTTGGCCTTGGAACCCCTGCAGATTTTGTTTTGTTTTTTCTCCAGATTTTTATTTTTTCTGACCTTATCATTGGACTCATCTTTAGAGACTTAAAAACATGATACCAATCTACTAATTATTTATATATTATTTATCTAATTATTTATCTATTATCTGGATTCTGAGATCAGGGATTCTGATTTTGAAGCTTACATTGCAGTTGAGTGCAATTCTAATGAACATATAGTTTAGATGCATTTTTCTGTGACACCATTTTGTTTTTTTTAGAATGCCACTGTTTTGTGAATCCTGTCATTATGACGAGGGTCGATATTGCCACTGGTGTGACTTTTAGGGCCACGACTTCAAGAGATTGTTTGGTGAAAGGTTAAAAGATCATTTCAACTGGCATTTTGTATCTAAGTTTCTGGAAAAATTTCAAATGAATGGCATGTTCATATAGTTAATGCACTTGGAAATGATTTCTGTTCCATGTATTTTTTGAATATTGTTTTGGGCTTCCAGTTTTGATTTAGTTTCTTGTTTTTCAGACTCTCATCTCTTCTTCTAGTCATTCATTAAAAAATTCTTTCACCTTGTGTTGGAACATGTGTTGGAACATTTTTAATATTGCACTCTCAAAACATGCACAAGTCATGTATAGTATTTTTATTTCTGATTCTATAATGCCATAAAAGAGGCACACCTTTTTTTGCATTGAAAGCATGGCAGAACCCTTCTGCTTTATTAACTAAAACTATATGGTATTTTTAAAGTAGTAGAAATTCAAAACCCTGGAAGCACTTCTTGACGTACTCCAGCTCTCCAACACTTGACACAAAGGCTTAGACACAAGTATAAAATGAAGAAAAGAGTGTTTTTTGTGGGAAACTTTTCCTTTAGAAGTGTTTTCCGCCACAGCAACAATACAGTATAAAGCACAAGCAGCACAGACAACTCTTTGCCTTCTTCCTTGTCTCTCACTCTCTGTCTCAGTCACTGCCTCCACATCCTCCATGCAAGCCTTGTCCTCCTTCGTCCAGTGGCAGGCAGTTCCTTTTATGTGAAACCCAGGAGTACTGCCTGTGTCCCATAATTGTTGTCCACAATCACTTCTGGGTTAGGTTGGAGCCCAACAAGATAAGGCTAGTCAGTCCCCACAGCACTCCCTGGCAACACCCATGGAACACAACAGGACCAAGTGCCAGAATTCCAGTTCCCTTAATGCCTAATGTAGGGAAACTGTGGCGCTGCCGCAAGCCAGGGGGGCTGTCATCTAGCAGTCTGGGGGAGACAATGCATTATGCAAGCTGTCTCCCCATGTCCTTCAGTGTTGAGGAGGTCCTGGCCAGACAAGTGTGCCGGCTGTCCCTCACAAGGTGTAAATTTTCTTTCTCTTGCACACTCTCTGCACCCTTGCTCACACTTGTCATTCAAGCTTTTTTATTTGTGCTTTCTTGCATACAATCCAATAATTCTTCAAGTGCCACTAGTAGTGTGTGAGAACCACTGAGCTAGACAGAAATGGGACAGAATATATGAAATATTTTCGAAGGATTCGAAGGATGTGAAATAGCCAAGATTTCATTCTAAAATGGTATCAGACTCTGACATTCAGAACCCACAGCAGAATGTCCAAACATGCACTGTCAGGGTGGATGTTCCCAAATTGTCCACATACACAGAAATCTAGCAAATATTAAGGCATCCTTTTTCTATTCATCCATCCATCAATCTACTATCATGATGGCTTGTAGTCATTGGTGGACTTCAAATCCACAACCTTGCTACCATCATTGCTTTCCAATTGGCCTTGTCTTTTGCCTGGTTAATCTTCTGCCTGATTGTAATTTCCTGGATCTGATCCATCCTCCGTGTTCTTCTCCTCCTTTCTCTTTCTTTATTTTTCTATCTCCCACAATCTTGCGTAACTCTTCTCCAGCCAAGTATCTTGTGATATGGCCAAAGAATTAGCATTTTCTCTTTAGTATTCCTTCTAACAAACATGATTTCACTTCATTGCCTCCTTGAATCCCTTTCTCATTTGTGACCATGTCTGTTCAGCTAAGATTCAAGATCCTCCTGTAGCACCACAGTTCAAAGATTATGGTCTCCTTCTTTAGAGACATTGTAAGGGGAAATGTTTCCATGCCATAAGTGAGAACAGACAAGATTTGTTTTTGTAGCAGTCTTTCCTTCATGTTTAGAAAGAGCTTATTCCTCATCAGCTTTTTAGTTTCTCCAAAACCTTTATTTGAACTGGGTGATTCTTGCTCATTATTCACGTTTTTATTGAGCCATATTCTGAGATACTGGAAATTGGCTACTTGCTTTATTCTTTAATTTTCTTACATTAGTTTTATTTCTTTGTGCTATTAATTTGTTAACATAATGTTTTTTGCATGTTAATTTTAAGGGAAACTTCCATGCACGTTTCGGCTATATCATTAAGTACATGGTTGAGATCTACCGTATCATCTGCATAGCGTACACTTCCGGTTGAGCGAACGCGGGCGTGACTGATCGCCGCTGCTCTCTGGTAACTCTTTTACTTTTTTTTTTCTTTTTTAACTTTTTTACAATTAACTTACAATCTAACGGACTAAGCAGCTGTTTTCATTTTCATTTCGGGCAGATTTATTCATTGAGTTTTATTTTTCAATCATTTAAAGCTAGACTGATTTCTAGCTTGACTGCTGATCTGGCTGTGCATGGACTATTTTTCGGCCTATCCCTGCCTTGAGACTTGGCTTTGTTCTCTGGACATCTGAGTTGTCTGCGTCTTTGCTTAACCTTTGGACCGGTACAATATTTATTTGATTCATGTTTGTTTGGTCCCTCCTGTCACTCGCTATCTAACCTGCGATGGACCTGCTCCAGTACTCAGCTGCCGAGCTACTCCGACTCTGCTTTCACCTGTCCAAGCCTCTGCTGACTAGCCTATATCTCCACCCAGACATCGTATTCCTCCCCCGTCGGAGATACATCCACCACGGTCCCGCTGGAGTATCCAAGCTGACAGTTCGAAAATAATAAACTCCATCTGGTCCAGTTCTTGACGTCCTCGACGTAATTTAGGCAGAGTCGCTGACCACAATGTGTTAGCCAGACTAGCCCAGTCAGCTAACACCATTGCTAAATGCGATAACGCCGTTGTTAACTTTGGTCTGCTGAACATCCACTCACTCACAAGCAAGGGGCCTCTCATCCACGATCTCCTCACTGATCGTAAGTTTGACTTTTTCTGTCTAACTGAGACATGGCAACAACCCTATGACTTTTCCCAACTTAATGAATCCACTCCCCCGAGGTGTGTTTACATCTCTCAACCCCGTGGTTCTGGCCATGGTGAAGGTCTCGCGTTAATGTATCATGAGAAATGGAAAGTCTTGCTGTTGTCTGTTCCTGCCTTTGGTTCTTTTGAATCTCTTGTATGTCAATAAATTGACCTATTCCTACTGTTATTGCAACTGTTTACCAGCCCCCTAAACCAAATAATGACTTTCTGAATGACTTTGCTGTTTTTAATTACACACTTATCTACTGTTTCATCAAACATAATACTTCTGGGGGATTTCAATATACATATGGATAATATCAATGTCCCTATTACTAGAAACGTTTCATCCTGCCTTGAGAGTCTTGGATTCCAGCAACATACTGATGTTCCCATTCATTCCAAAGGACATATCTTGGACTTAATTTGCTGTTCTGGAGTTACCCCGCTTGATTGTACTGCAGATGAACTATCCATAACTCATCACTTTCTTATTTTATTCAATGTTAAATCTTGCACTTTCCAACACTAAGCTTTCCCATTGCATGTCTTTCCGTAATATTAAGAATATTAACTTAGACTCTCTTTCCTCTAGTATTGATTCCCTTATGGACATTGATAATTTATCCACTCCTGAAAAACTGGTCTCACACTATAACACTGGACTTAATGGTATTCTTAACTCTGTCACTCCATTAAAAACTAGATCTATTTCTTTCTCCTTTTCTACTCCCTGGTTCACGCCTGAACTTCAACTTTTGAAAGCCAAAGGCCGGCAACTTGAACAGCTATATAAAAAAAACTGTACTCTTTGTTCACAAAGAGATGTACAAAAACCATATACTTTATTACAAGGACTGTATTGCCCAAACTAAATCTAACTATTATACTCTCATTATTTCTTCCAATTAAGGAAACACTAAGTCAATGTTTTAACTACTTAACAATATCACATAAACCCCAGATTCTTTACCTTCTCACCTTTACTCAACTGAATTTTGCATTTCCCTTATGTCCTTTTTTAATGAAAAAACACAGAAGATTCATCAGTCTCTCTGTATGGATTCCTCCAGTACTTCATTTGAATTTCACCCACCAACTCACTCATTCTCCTCTTTTCAGCTTCCTATGTTCTCAGAAATCTCAGATCTTGTCTGTAAGCCTAAGCCATCCACCTGTCAACTGGACCCCCTCCCTACAGTTCTGGTCAAAACCTGCCTCCCCTCTCTGGTCCTCCTTATCTCTGCTATAATCCACTCTTCTCTCACTACTGGTACTGTTCCTTCATCTTTTAAAACTGCTGCAATAACCCAAATACTAAAAACACCTGGTGCCGATCCGACTAATTTCAGTAATTTTCGTCCTATTTCTAATCTACACTTCATTTCAAAAATAATGGCTATTCAACTTCATTCTCATTTATCTCAAAATAATCTGTATACATAGTTCCAGTCTGGATTTCGTCCCCTCCACAGTACAGAAACGGCACTTATAAAAATTACTAATGACCTCTTTATGGCAGCTGATTATGGTTTAATTACTATTCTCATCCTCCTTGATCTGAGTGCAGCCTTTGACACTATTTGTCACACTTCTCTTCTCAATAGATTATCTTCGATTGGCATTACCCACACTCCACTAGATTGGTTCAGATCCTACCTCTCAGGCTGCACTCAGTTTGTTCAGCTTAAAACTTTCACATCCCAAACCACTGCTGTTACTTCAGTTGTGCCCCAGGGCTCTGTCCTGGGGTCCCTCCTTTTCATTATTTACCTCCTTCCCCTTGGCAATATCTTTCATAAATATAACATTAGCTTCCACTGTTATGCTGATGACACCCAGCTCTATCTCACTTGCAAACCTACTGCTACCTTTCCACCCTCCTCACTTACTGATTGCATAACAGAAATGAAATCCTGGTTTTCTTCAAACTTTCCTAAATTAAATAGTGATAAAACTGAGGTCCTCATCATTGGCACAAAATCAACATTATCCAAAACTGATCATTTTTCATTTATTATTGATAATTCCTCTGTCTTCCCTTCCCCACAGGTTAAGAGTCTGGGTGTCATCCTTGACAGTATTTTATCCTTTCAGTCCCACATCAATAACATCTCCCGGTCTGCATATTTCCACTTGTGTAATATTAATCGTATTCATGCCTCCCTCACTCCCCACACCACTGCTATCCTTGTTCATAGCTTTGTCACTTCTCATCTGGATTATTGCAGTTCCCTTTTCTTTGGTCTTTCTCGCAAATCTCTTCATAAGCTTCAACTGGTTCAGAATTCAGCTGCCCGCATCATTACTAGAACCCCCTCTATTCACCATATCACTCCTGTTTTGCAGCAGCTTCATTGGCTTCCAGTTAAGTTCCGAATTCAATTCAAAATTCTCCTACTAACTTTTAAGGCTATCCACAACCTTGCCCCTCCATATCTGTCTGACCTCCTCCATGTTGCCATTCCCTCCCGCACCCTCAGATCCTCTTCCTCCATCCACTTGACTGTCCCCTTCGTCCGTCTTACCACTATGGGGAGCAGAGCATTCAGTTGCTCTGCTCCCCAGCTTTGGAACTCACTATTATCTGAGCTTAGAAATATTGAATCATTTTCACTTTTCATATCTAAACTTAAAACTCATTTGTTTAAGATTGCCTTTTCTCTTTGATTACAATTGCTCTGTCTGATTTTAACTTTTGTATTTTACTTTTGTTTATAATCTGCATTTTGTCTATTGTTCGGTGTCCTTGAGTTTTTAGAAAGGCGCCTACAAATAAATAAAATGTATTATTATTATTATTATTATTATTATTATTATTATTATTTACTTTCTGTATGATCTTAGATTCAAATACTGGAATTTGAACACCTTTTAAAGCTTCAGCAGCACAGGCGTTGAATAGCAGTGGGTATATCCTTGGTACGTGCCTCTATGTACTGTTATCGCATATTCTCATTTGAAATCCATCTTCCTAAACACTTGTTGTTTGTTACAGATGGTGGCTATGAGCCCAAAATCTTTTCCTTATCTTTCTTTTTGGCAGTATTAGTTTTGCCTTGATCAGAAGTTTGGTTGAGGCAGAGAGAGGCTAGAATACTTATCTAACGATAAAGTGACCGTTATTTGAATTACACCTCTACTAAAGTGAAGCTGAAGTGAAATAAATGCATAAATTGATTGACATTTTGGTAAGTGGCCGCTCCACTGCAGTAGTTTTTCAGTCTCAGGGATACTCATGAAGATTTTGATTCCCTTAATATTATTAGCAAGGCCAAAACACCAAATAATTTAACATCTACTCCCATCTGCCCTAAAATCTTTCTCCAGGCGTTGTCCTCCCACAGGACACCCTTGGTCTTCCTCTCACATCTTCCTACACAGTGGAACAAAAGCAATGAAGGAGTTAATTTGATTGCTCAGCACCGCTTGCGGAAAGAAGCTGTTTTCGGTTCATTATCTATTGATTACTGGTCTCAATTGACTCCCAGTAGAACAATTTGTATCGGAAAACACTGTGCTTCATCCCTTCTGAACTTTAATTAAAATTTACAGAACAGGCAAAATGTGACCTATTCGACTTTTCCCTTGTTAAGAAAAAAAAAGCAATCTGATTTTCATCCTTAGAGAGCGGCCAAACCAGATCAGAGGTGATTCATATTTTGCTAGTGAGTCACATTTTTGGGCCAACACTTAATAACATGAAAAAGATGACAAAGTGGTCTCCTGTGCCTTTACTGATTTTTGACTGGATTCTTTTGCACAACATACCAAAGTATGCTGATTTTAACAAGTGTCTGAAGAACTTTTTTTTGCCTTTTTTTCAGCTTTGATGAAGAAACTTAAATGGTATTGTCAAACACATGTGCATGGGAGGCAGCTAAAGGGCTCAAAAGAAGGTAATTCCTGATCAGACCAGGGGTTGGCAGAGTGCATTAATCCTTTCTCAGACCAAATGTGGGAAATTCCACCTGGTTCCACTCCAGAAGTCATCATTTCCAGTTTCATCTTCCAAGAAGTTGCAACCAGATGACCTCATTTCTGGTTCCTGTCCCAAGATCCCTCCTGTTCCTGCCGTTCCATTATATTTCAACAACAACAACAACATTTATTTATATAGCACATTTTCATACAAAATATGTAGCTCAAAGTGCTTTACAAAATGAATAATAGAAAAATAAAAGACACAGTAAAAAATAGAATAAGTCAACATTTAATTAACTTAGAATAAGAGTAAGGTCCGATGGCCAGGGTGGACAGAAAAAACAAAAAAAAACTCCAGACGGCTGGAGAAAAAAAAATAAAATCTGCAGGGATTTCAGACCATGAGACCGCCCAGTCCCCTCCACCATGTTTATGGACCTGGGCAGTTCTGTTTTGGACTCTTGTCTGTAAAGACCATTTTTTCAACCACTTTTCAAATTTTACAGCCAATTTTCAAGTATGTGGGAGGCTGCCCCAAACCTCTTTGTGTGTCAAGGCTTGATTATTTACCACAATACCTACTTGATCTCATGAGTGCACTTTTTTACTTTCTATAAGTTTGTTTTCTTTCTTGAATAAACTGGGTGCACATTTTAAAAATAGTGTCAAATGGGATTTGATGGATGCTGCAGTGATGAATAGTGTAAGTAAGCGGTTCATCACTTCTTGCCAGTAAAACAACATGCATTTATATAAAACTTAGCAAAGCTGTTGATTGGTTTTCCAATGGCTAACTCTGCTGCCTTATTGGATTGGAATCAGATCAAAATCTATTAGTCAAGAATCTCAGAATCACTCCTAGGAATTGCACTAAAAGTCTGACTCAGGTAAGAATTTGTCCCACCTCAGAGTAGAGCAGAAGAAGCATTGAAGAAGTGTCCAACACTTTTGGTGTGTTCCATTCCTGGTCAGAATTTTCAACTGCTACAATCCCTTAAATCGGATTTCCAACTTGAAAACTCAGGAATGGTTTATCAAGCACAAGATTGTCTGGCTTTAGGTCATGACGACATACACTGCAAACTTTACTGAAAACTGTGGTATTATACTGTTTATTAGCACTTCTCTCTATTTGTTTCTCATTTAATCAGTCCTGCTCACAGCAGTCTCCAATCTCTATCCATAGACAAGTTGCTACGATGTTTGGATATGCAAAATACCACATAATGCGCTGTTATCAACTGCTATTTTTTCCAATGGAGCAACCACAACAAACGTTTTCCTGGAGGTGTCCATATTCATTTTCCAGATGTTTAACTGGAATGCAGTAAACTCCGGTGTGACTTCATTCCCAGCTCCAATATCTGACTTGTGAGGTAAATGTGATGAAGCATTACTCCCATCTAGTACTAAGAGATCACATTAGAGAATGAATGATACAACTTCGTGACACTCGAAATTGGATTGAAAACTGGATGATGTTTTGTAGTTTTCTTATACTAACACTAAGGCTGCACCGGAAAGATAATAATAATAATAATACTCAACAACACATGATTCTATAGCACATTTTCATACAAATAATGTAACTTAAAGCTCTTTACAATATGTAAAAGAAGTAGTTACATGCAAAGAAAAACAAATTACATTTACATAAGAATAATAATGAAAGAATAGCATACAACAAATAAATACTGCACACTTACATAAGACAGATAAATAAAAAGAGAAGTTCAGTCTTTACAACAACAACATTTATTTATTTACCACATTTTCATACAAAAATGTAGCTCAAAGTGCTTTACATAATGAAGAATAAAAAAAATAAAAGACACAGTAAGAAATTAAAATAAGTCATACATAGAATAAGAGTAAGGTCCGATGGCCAGGGAGGACAGAAAAAAACAAAAAAAAAAACTCCAGACGGCTGGAGAAAAAAATAAAATCTGCAGGGATTCCAGGCCACGGGGCCGCCCAGTCCCCTCTGGGCATTCTACCTCACATAAATGAAACAGTCCTCTTTGTATTTAGGTTTCTCATGGAAGGACTTGATGATGATGGGCACGTAGACTTCTGGCTTTTAGTCCATTAATGTTGGAGCATCATGATGCTTTTAGTAGATGGTGGTGGTGCAGGCCGCCACCACAAAGAAACTGGAAAAAGAAACAGAAGAGAGAGTAGGGGTTAGTATGGATTTTAGAGCCACCATGAATAGTTATTATAATGAATTGAATATACAGAGTATCAGGATTAAATTAAAGTGAAGTTATGAGAAGGCCATGTTAAAGTAATGTGTTTTCAGCAGTGTTTTAAAGTGCTCTACTGTATTAGCCTGGCGAATTCCTATTGGCAGGCTATTCCAGATTTTAGGTGTATAGCAGCAGAAGGCCGCCCCACCACTTCTTTTAAGTTTTGCTCTTGGAATTCTAAGGAGACACTCATTTGAGGATCTAAGGTTACAATTTGGAATATAGGGTGTCAGACATTCCGATATATAAGATGGAGCGAGATTATTTAAGGCTTTGTAAACCATAAGCAGAATTATAAAGTCAATTCTGAATGACACAGGTAACCAGTGTAGTGACATCAAAACTGGAGAGATGTGTTCGGATTTTCTTTTTCTAGTTAGGATTCTAGCAGCTGCATTCTGCACTTGTTGCAAACGATTTATGTCTTTTTTGGGTAGTCCTGAGAGGAGTGCGTTACAGTAATCTAGTCGACTGAAAACAAAAGCATGAATTAATTTCTCAGCATCTTTCAATGATATAAGAGGTCTAACTTTTGCTATGTTTCTTAAGTGAAAAAATGCTGTCCTAGTGGTCTGATGAATATGCGATTTAAAATTACAGTCAACAGTTACCCCTAAGTTTTTTATTTCTGTCTTGACTTTTAATCCTAATGCATCAAGTTTATTTCTGATAACCTCATTGTATCCATTATTGCCAATCACTAAAATTTCAGTTTTCTCTTTATTTAGCTTGAAAAAAATTACTATTCATCCATTCAGAAATACAAGTAAGACATTGTGTTAGTGAATCGAGAGAGTCGGAGTCATCAGGTGCTATTGATAAGTACAGCTGTGTGTCATCAGCATAGCTGTGGTAGCTCACGTTGTGCGCTGAGATAATTTGACCTAACGGAAGCATATACTGTAGATTGAGAATATAGATTTAAATATATCTCTAAATGGAAGTCTGATGATAAGGTCAGGTGGCCAGGGAGGACAGAAGAAGAAGAAGAAGGAAAACTTAATAAGGTAGGATATTGCTCTAAGCTGCACATAATTGTTGCCACTTGGCAACAACTTAAAGAATAATACTGTAATGAGGACCGAGATGGAAACAACGAGGTACACACCAAATGAGAGTAAAGCCCAATATCGGGCACATTTATTTAACAATGAGTGCCCCAGGGATTGTTCCTACCTTGCATCTTATGTTTGCTGTGGTAGACTCCAGTTTCCCTGCAACCTTGCTCTCGATAAGGTGGGTTTAAAAAATGGATGATCCACAGCTGTACTTTCAGATGAATCGCCTTCCTGGTGTTATAGCCACATGAAACACCTTGTAAAGTAACAGTTACTGAAACAAGCCACATCCATTCTTGTGCTGTTTCTGAAGTCGCATTCACTCTGCCAGTGTCCCGATCGACTTTCACTGTGCTGTGCCTCTCTTTATGATCCCCCACTTATCTTCTGCCAGGCTTTTTTATTCAGTGTCTTCTAATGTGACTGTTCTGATTTATATAAATGCAGCTTGCTTTCACTTCACCTCAAATGGAATGGTAGGGAAAGGTATAAATCTGTGCATTACCTCATGTGTTGTAAGTTTGGTGAAACATTTGAGAACTGTTTAGTTATGGCATACACAAATCATCATCATTATTGCAAAGCTGCATTTTGCACGTAACACTTTACCAACACTTTCATTTCAGCTGACACTGTATGGCTTCTCCACGTAGACAGAACGATCAAGTAATGTACAAGATTTGTTACGAATATTATTTCACCTCCGTCAAATCGATACCTTTTTGCGTGTTTGTTTGTTGTTATTTTGTATTTCCATAGCATTCAGTCTTTCCTGGGATGTGTGTGCTGATCTCTGCCTAAATGGCATCTTCTGGAAGTTCCTGAATTTGGACAGCTCATGTGTTCTCCTAAATCATAGTGAAGTTAAGAGTTGTTTACTGAATTAGGAAAGCTGACAAAATGCTTTAACTCCCACTCCAAAGAGTGTGACCAAAATGGTATCACTTTTAGAATTTTGAGCCAGTTAGGACAGTTTCCTACTGTGTTTGAAGATTTTTTTCCTGTGTGAGATCTCCGAAGCTCTGAAGACACATTTTAGGTTAATTGGCATCTCTAATTAGAATGACGGTGATTGTGGCCCTAAACATGTCAGGCAGTGTACTTGGGCATTATCCAGGATAAGTCCTTGGTTATTGCCCAGTGCTACTAAGATAGAATCTGACCCCCTGCAACCATGAATTAGATTAATAGCTTTGAAAACAGATGAAATGATGAATAAGAAGGAAAGCAGAATGGGGGCATGAATTCTAAATCAAACCTAGAAAATAGTCACAAACATTGAAATCCACCTGGACAGCTTCCTGCTCCATTCATTCACCAAATAGATTGTGTTAAGTCATGAATTACAATTTTTACCTGCTCAAATGAAGTCCCAACCATTTGTTGTTATAGCAGGAGTCCAACGCCTACATTAGAAGATATGCATAATGAAAAAAACAGAATCTTTCTTTCACTGGGGGCCATGCAGCTTGAAAATATAAATAACTAATGTTGAATAAATTCAACCCACACAAATAATTCATATGAAGTAATGTAAAATGGCATTTCCAAAAACACACTGAATTCCAATAATTCACAATAAAATGATGAAAACCTCACTGTTTGCATTTTACTATGTGTTTGGTCAAGAACACTTTAATGTTTCATGAACCATATTAGCCCAGCATGATTTCAATGATCAATCACTCACAGAGTTGATTTAATAGTTTCTGGTAACATCTAAAAACGACACGATGGCAGTGATGGGGTATATCTGTTATTGTGTCAAGTGTAAACCCAACTGTTGTTGCACTTTTTATTAACCCTCACAATGTCTTCATATGCTGACCCACATTGGTGCCAAAGTGGTTCTTCAGAGTGATGTCATACAGCAGGGCTCCCGTATATACTCACGGATAAGTTCTTCCTCGGGTAAGTCGAGACTTGATTTTATTGTATAATTTTTGGTATTTTATAATGTCGGTCGTATAAATCGAATGCGGAAAACTCACAATATTGGTACAAGGGATTATGATATGCTAACGCCCACCTGAGACAGTAACCACGGAGCACACTGCCTTTTTTTTCTGTGTGGGTACGGCAATGTGCTGTATCAGCTTGTGCTCCTAACCTCTCTCTCTATTGTGCCTATGTGATCACACAGTAATACCCAAACTATTCCGAAGCAACGCTTGCACTGTTTTGTGTTTTTTGTATCTCACACCGTCATACACCTTTATCGTAAAAGCATCCCTTATTTACAATGGAGTGTTCGATCAGAAGAAAATATGAAGCTGGTTTTAAATTAAACTTCATTGAAATAGCGAAAGAAATTGGTAATTCTGCTGCTGCAACAAAATTCGAAGTATCTGAGACATTGATGCGAGTTTGGAGAAAACAAGAAGATTTAAAAAAAAAAAAATCTAGTGTTGCATTTTGGAATGGGCATATAAGTTGGGGTCTGATTTTATGATCAATTTTTCGGGTTTCAAGACCCTACTTATACATGAGCATATACGGTATTTAATTATATTATAATATATAAAAAATATATAATATTATAATATTATATAATATATATTATATTGTAATCTTTTTAGTTAGCCAATAAAAGGTCTGATTTTGCTTGGCTTATTTAATTACAAATTCAGTTGGGCTAGATTTTCAAACCAAGAAATTTTGCTTGGCCAGACATTTTCAGCAGCCGGTAAGCAGCAGGTAATAACAAATTTTAAATCAACACAAATGAATGTTTTGGGAGACAAGTAATGTTTGTTCATTGTTTCTCATTTAAATTTGGTCACATCTGACACAGGCACATCAAAAAATGAATAAAAAAAACAATAAAAAACTTATCACTGAACTGAATCTGAAGTAGGAGTAATACGTATTTTCCACTTTTGAAGTAAAAAAAAATGTAAACATTTTGGTTATATCTGACCTCTCAAAGTTCATTTTAAATCACCACATGTGTGATTAGGCATGGCTTTGTTACCCATCCTACATTATCCTGATATTGTGACGTGTCTCGGTACAGCATAGGCTGTGGGGGCGGAGTCTTGGGGGAAGGCACTTTGTGTGCGCTCAGGGCTCCCTAGAGATAGCTGAGTGAGAGGATTAGGTTGAGAAGGAAGCGAATGGTAAAGGAGCAGGAAGAGGCAAAAAAGCGGAAGGCTACCTTTTTTTTTTGTTTTTTCTTTTAGAAGTGTCCTCATGACCCAGACAAGAAGTGGTAGGGCACTGTTTATAAAGCAGCAGACCACATGTCGCCATTTTGATGATTCCCCTGGAGAAGTGGCTCCTGTGTGTCTTATTCAAAATGTCATCAAAGTATCATAGACTACTACCACCATGTCTAGACACACAACAATGCACTGCCTTGTGGGTTGAATGTTGCTAGGCTACATGGAGTGTTGCATTCATGGTCTATGCTATTGTTGGAATTTATGTAAGAATTTCTGAAGGCCCACAAAATTTGTTTTTCTTGATTATTCCATTTGAAATATTCCACTTGGGTTGCTTCTGCACTGCATGTGGCATGCTGGCTGCCATTTGAATAGGCTTAACCATTTCTTACTCCGAAAAAAACAAACTATATGAATGTTTCAGAAAGAACAGCTGTTTATTTAGATTCACATAGATTGCAACAGGTTTGCAAAATACCAATGGGTTCATGTGTGCTGTCAGTGCATTGGCAGGAGTATTTGTATTGAGAAACCAGAGGATGTGCGATGAAACAGAAAAGGGTCAAAGCCAGGATATCAATAGAACTAAGTCAGTGTGTGAGGTAAAAATCAAGGTCAAAAGACGAAGCAAAAGGTCTATACTGAAAAAAAGAATAACAGAAAAAAAGGTTCTGAATTTGCAGATGACTGACCCTTTAACCAGTTGTGCCAATTATCGATGGATCATGACCTCTGACTGTGGGTTAGAAGCAATGGCAGTGACCAGAGGAACTTAAAATGCTGGCCGAAATACACCAAAAATACATAGCTCCTTAATTATTTGGAGAATAGATAAATAAATGACAGAAATTAAATCAGAAATTGAGCAATTTTGAATTCAAAATGAATAATACAATATATACAACATAATATAACATCATGATTTTAACAGCACTGTTGCTGCATATAATAACAGGATAAGTTCAAGTATTCTTCATCTGTTGCATCCTGCGAGGTATCATAGGGGTGTATCACTTTTTAAGTAGAGGGGCAAAGAACATATCATTGGACATCCAAAGTGGGTGTCCTATAAAAGATAAAAAACACAATAAAAGCCATATTGCAATGCCAAAGAAGAATAAGACTTACCTCAGTGAAGAATGACTTGCCATTTTTTCTGGTTTGTGTAGTTATCCTCAATTTTGTCTGGGTCAGAACTTGCAGTTCGGATCAGTTTAATGTTAAGAACACCCAGTGAAGAGAATCTGTGATCCCCCATGGCAAAATGCAGTCAGTTCCATATTTTTGTCATTGCACAAATCTTCTACCAAATGTTGTATTCCCAGCTGGGGCATAAGAGCTAACTTTTTAAGTTTTTATAAGTTTGGCTATGTGTCACTGTTAAGTTCACACTGGTAGTGTATGTCTTTAGAGCAACTTCAGATGCTGAATAGACATAAAGCTGCATTTCCCCAACATTGAATTGTGGGTTAATTTTGTGTGAGCCTGAATAATTTTCCAACAGTGGGCCAAGGCCATTTCTGTCACACAAGCCCCTGAAATTGTCAGGGACTCACCAGAAATGCTCTTATACATTTCTGAATTGACTGGCAGATAAAGTTGACCATTGAACTCCCATTTCTTTGACACCTATAGTATTCATTTAGGAAATTCAGTGAGATGTGATTGTTTAGGGCCCTGAATGTTATCACCACAATAAATGGGACATTCTGAAATACTATGTCAATCTTCGGTGATATTCTCATCACTTAAATCTGTCACTGTCACCTGATTTTCCAGGGATGATATGCAAGGAGCATTATTGTTAGTGCCAGTTTGAAAAGGAATACAGTCAGATGGAGCATTTTTGTGTGTAGGTCTGCATTTTAAAAAGTGTTTGCTATCAATTTTTAATCTTTTCTTTACCATGACTAAATGATTTTGAATGCCAATGATCACGATAGTTGTGGTGTAAACATAACTGCGCAGTTACTTTGGATGGTTCTGTTGGATTTGGTTGTTAAGCGTATGATGTCGTTTTTGGTCTGTTAGATGCCAATTTACCTGTAGGAGGCCAGAGAGGAATATTTAAAGCAAGTGGTTTTAAGTCTTTCCAACCTGAGATCCATTACTTGAGTCATTCTGATACAACTCTGAACAGCCACATATTGTAGTATGATATGATACTTTATGTTTTACTACTTTTTTGCACTTATATAACATGTCTAATGGACATATGTTGCTCCTAGCCCCCAACTCTTTCTATATATGTAGTCTACTGTACATTGAAAAAGAGGAGACAAACAAAGGTAAAGAGCTGGGGAGTGTGAACCCCAAATATTAAATCCCAGCACATTAAACACATGTGGAAACATCTTTGCAGGTAGTAGTTCAAGACTGAACTGCTTAGGTTGGTGGCCCTCCTGAATATGTAGGTTTTTGAAAAGAAGGAGAGGGTCCAGGCAGGTGGACAACAGAAGTGTTAAGCTGTCCCCCATGCACCTGTGCATGACAATATTATTTTTTTTTCCACATATTAGGAATCTTTTCAAAGCCCAAAGAACCAATTTCATATGTAAAGAATTGAATGGTCATTTGTAAAGCAATGGCTCTACAAGAAACCACACAACCCAGGAAAGTGCCATTAAAGAGCCACTGTTTTTAAGAGTACAAGTGCCTTGCTAGTCTTTTTAGATCTGATTCTGACACCCCTTTTAGATGCCCTGGATATCAATTTTTCCACCACAAACCTTATTTTACATTGATTAACTATCTTAACCTGTAGAAATATCAAAGATACTAACTTTTATAACACATGAAATTCAGAATTTTTTTTTGTTGTGAAGAAACCAAATACCCTAAATAGAGAGTAAAATACACTGAAACATATGGTGGATTAAAACTGACCCAAAAGACCTGTCAGGTTTTAAGGTATCTTTGTAACCCTGAAAAATGTGACATTAGTTCTTTTTAGCTTTTTGTAAAGTTATTTCACTTTACTAAAGGTCTTAATATTTTCTGAACTGAAAAGATAACATTTAGGATGTTTAAAGCAACCGTAAATGAGGTGGAAAATCCATTAAAGCTAAAGGTGGGTCTGACGTAAAAGACATTGCATGATACAAAAAGTTTTTAAAGCTGTATAAATGATAGGATGTTTTGATTTTTTATTGTTTGTTAATTAAGGGAAATGTAGGGAAAGTCACAAATTTTCATCCCTCAATCGATGAAATTTAGAGTGCTCTTATAGATTTCAAACACAAAACCAGGTTAAGTTTAACTCTGAAGATGTTTTAAGGGTTAAAGAAGACAACATTTCTAAACTTCATAGTGCCAACTTCTATTGAGTGGCTGTTCTTAGTTATTTTGTGACCAAGATTAGATCTCAAGGCACACCCCTCCTGTCATGGTCTCACTGTACTCACAAATGTTGGAATATTAGAATTAAAAACAAATGCAAAGTTCAGTTATATGTTTCACCCACTAAGCACCACAATTTAAAATAAATAAATAATATTATAACACTGAAATAAGAAACGTATTGCACACATACAATTTAAAACTGTAAAGTACAAAAAGAAGTATGTAAACAAATACAGTGAACACAATTCCATTACTCATAACACCTACACCCAGCCATCCTTGTCTTTCTTTACTTCTTTCTGCTGTTAGGTATTTACAAAATGTCATTCAGCTAACCAGACTTTCATGTCAATAAGACAGCATTTGTCCCTAGTCTTAAATTAGAGCTAAATTAGCCACATGCCTATAAGTGAAGAGTGTGGATTCTTTCTTCTAAATCAATTTAATCACGATAGGAAAAAACAAATCCACTAACTTTATAGCTGAGCCTCTTTGTTGCATCCTGCTAACAATGCTTTAAACTGTATTATATGTAATAAGATATATAACAATAATATTTTGTAGCTACTATTACTAACATTACCTTTTAATAATCTGAAAAACCTAAAATAAAAATGTTTATGATGACATTGTAATATTACAAACTTTTATTGTCAGCTCTTCTACTTTTCTTCCTTTCTTTTATTTTTAACAAAGCACCAGATGCCCTTAACCTTTTCATATTCATTGTTCAATAAACTTTTTTCAGCTATTATAATAAATATTGTACATCACGTACACTTCATCACCAAGTGCCACTGCCTCATCAATCAATCCCCAACAAAAGACTAAACCAACCTGACATGTTACAAAAGTAGTTTTCATTATTTATTGTGCTTAAATTTATTGATGTTATCTCTAATTGTAAATCATGCCAAATAACAGATTTTGTGCTGTTTATCATTTACAGGGCTACCACCCGTCCACCTTCGTGTGCTCCATTCTGGTTAGCTGACAGCAGTGGTGGTGGGAGAAAGAAGAGGGCAGAACAGTAAAAGAGGCTTCTGTCTGACCCGGCAAACATGAGTGCTGTTTGAAGAGATAGATGGGGGCGCACTGCATTGACGAAGGGTACATTTGTGCACCTCAATTCCTTTCCTGCCTTAGGCATCTGCTTATATCACCTATGCTTGTATTACTTCACAAGAGGGAGGAGGTATGCATACTGTATAAATAGTGACATCAAACCAGACACATGGATGATAAGTCAGAAGTGTTTTACTTTAATAATGGTTGTTGTAATATCATATACCTCTGACTATATTAGAATCAACATTTGTTAGAGAAATCCATTGTGGACTATAGGGGCACTCATGCTACATACCCGAACCCAAATGATGTCCAAAAAAGAACAGAAGTGACAAAAGAAAAGGGTTTTATTATCCAAAGCCAGTGGTGTAGCAATGGATTGTGCAAATTGTGCAAAGCACACGGGCCTACAGGCTTGGGAGGTCATATACTGTAGATTGTTTAAAAAATTAATAACTAAAACAGTGGCTTCAAATTCTCGATGCAGTGGCTTCAGCGTTCAATGTCTTGTTACCATCAACTCTGACCTTGATGGCTGACGACGAATTGTATGCTACTGCTAGGTTATCGTCTATTTACTCTTCTCTTTGTCAAGTTCGTTATTGGATTGGTCTACTCCCGCACCCTAAATAATAACACACATGCATACATAGATACACATACACTCAGACCCTAACCACAACAGTTCCCTACGAATGACACACACACAGTTGGCTAACTTTAAGCACTTAAAAACCACACAAATGCTTTAGGTATAACACAACTTGTCACTCTCTCAGCAAATCAAGAGACTTATTTATTATCAGCACGAACAACATAAGATGTTTTAAATAGACCTTAGTCCTAAATATTACTTTTGGTCTCCAAGAAAATATTAAAACATACAAAGACTCAGTACCCTTGACTATAGGCCATTTATCAGCCAAGAACACCTTCTTCTCGTACTGTCCCTAACTATTGAGTGGCACCCTCACTCTCAGCCTTAAAACCCCGCAGCACAGAGCTGAATGGCAAAATCTCTAGCTACTTCAGGTGCTCTTAGAAATCTACCTTATTACTTCAATCACTCTAGACATTAAGACAAAGCATAGAAAGATGAAAACAAGTTACTATTTATTAAAGAACAATAATAAGTGTAACCTGGTCAGGTTTCAAAATGAAAATATAACTGGTTTTTTTTGTAAATAAAGTTATTGAAAGAATTTGGATACCAGTTGTGGGGGTTGGGTAACGTGGAGTATATATATATGTG
>JANRMT010062791.1:128894005-128925625 GCA_026402145.1 Polypterus bichir lapradei | reverse complement strand
AGAGCTCAGGCCTTTGCCTACTGATAAAAGATTGGTGGTGCAAGGGGGTTACATAAGTAATAGGAAATACAATCGATAGTAAAGTCTGGATAAAATAGTCTTAAAAAAAGCTTCCTGAAAGGAATCAATGATGTCAAGGATCAAAGTCCCAGGCGGCATTTGATTTAGCAATCGATGTTCATGAGAATGCTGTTAACTGACGATCGGATGAAAACTGGTCACACGTGTCTTTGTTTTATTCTCTGACGTGGCTCTTCAGTTGTCACTGTTTCTCTTCTTCATTTGCTTCTGACGCTGCTTTCAAAATGAGGCATATTTATTATAAAGTTTCATGCCGTGGTTTCACAACACATGAATGTCCAATGCACCTGATCGGCTGGCTGTCAATATGATGGATGAATTTTGCTCCCCAGGTAATAAAGTTCTTTGATATTGCCTCAGTTTTTCCTTTCCCAGGCCGTAAACCCAATTGATGTCCCAGATGTCCATCCGTAAAGTAATCAATAGCCTGAGGTATCAGCTCAGGCTTCCTTTCCCAGGCTGTAAACCAAATTAGCACTAAGCTATGAATAACTGTTATAAAAGTGAGGTACAAGGAAGAGGATATGTCTTTTTTATTATAATGTCTCCTACATCTGAATTCATCTTGTTGGGATTGAGCAAAATATAATACAGAAAAAGATGTAGATTTTATACACCATAACTGCCAATCTTCTCTTTCAACGCTATAGCACCGACATTTCACCAACATTTCTGCTCAATTGTTGTCATTTCGTACATTAGAACACTCTAGACGAGAACAGGCCATAAATGTTTTCAATCTATCCCGTCAAACAAGTCGACTGTTTTTTAAATTGTAGCTGAACTGTTGCTGATAGATCACTGTGCACTGTTGTCAACTTTCAGTGATGTCTGCATGACTTACTGTACATTTGCTGCTGACTATACCAGTGACTGTTGCTGCATGTAAACGATCTAACTCCAAGTTAAAACTCATCAAGAATGACCTCAGAAGCACCATGCCGCAAAACAGACTCAGTGGCTTGGATATGCTTTCAATCGAAAATGAACGTGCCAGACAACTTGATGTGCCAAACATTGTTGAGACTTTTCTGCAACTGAAGGGAGTATTTTAAGATACTAGTCATGTTAAAAGTTATATGATTTGTGACTTGTCAATCAGTTCCATTTTTGTAAGCTTTAACAGTTTAATATATCAGTAATCTGTTTTATTGTGTACCTTAGCATGGCTTACTGTGCATTAGTGTCACTACTGTGAGGATTTATGAGCGTGACCACTTTATGATGTCCATTTTCTCAGAACTTGTATAAACCAGGCTGATTGTGGAGTAGTATCGTGTCAGCCGGTGTTGTCATTTCAATTTGTTACAAATTGAAATTCCTTCATTTTATAGCACAGAACAGTTTCTACTTTCTAGCTTACTGTATGTTACAATTTATCTTCTTTCACAAAGTTGTCTTGGAAAAGTAAGTGATTCCACTTTTTATGTACTAGCTGCATAAGCCCGTGCTATAAAAAGCCCAGGGTCCTAGAAACTATTGAAATCATCAGAACAAAAATGTCAGGTAATTGAAAGGAACAACTCTGAGCATTTCTCTCTTAGGAGGTCTCATTTTGCCGAAGTGCTCGCATCACTTGTGCATTAGCAGCTAAGCGACTTTGTCTTTCTTCTGAGGTTTCGTTTTGCCAATGTGCTTGCCTTGTTTCTGTATTAGCGGCTAAGCGAGTGACTCTTTCTTCGGAGGTTTTGTTTTGCCACCGTTCTGGCCTCGCTTGTGTTATTAGCGGCTAAACAAGTTTTCTGTTTCCTCGGAGGCAGAGCCCTTACCCCGACTCCACCTCTCACTTCTGAGATAGACAGACAGACACACTTCAACGGGTAGATGTTTATAAATAAGACTATTACCCACACCTCCTACATTTCATTCCCACAATTTATTTTATTTTTGGTAACTTACAGCGGTTGTAATAAAGCGATTTAAAAAGTTATTACAAATGTCATTTAGAGAGCTGGTTTGTTTGTTAAAACTGTGTGATCTGATAGTGACACGGTCACAGACGCCACTGCCCAGCCGGCCCCTAGGATCTAGTTATGAATAAATTACTAACAGTTATGCTAGACAGGAGGAGCCCACTTCAGGGCACTGCACAGGGCCCTTCAGCAAGCTAGCTACGCCATTTTCCAAAGTAGTTGAAAATTCAAAACAATTCCCATTTCTTTCTTGTCTGTGGAGCTTCATCTTTGTGGTTAGCTCTGGCCCAAGTCAGACACCTTCCTCCGGGATTCCATTTTTATAGGAATTCCCTGAGATGGGCGGAGTCAATTGCCCTTAGTGGGCATTTTCCTGGAGCTGTGGAGGTTAAAAACAGATGACAAATTTAGCCATAGCATCCCCGATTGCTTTGGGATGGTACTACAATCATTAAGAGAGCCTAAAAGGGAACCCGCAGATGCACATGCATGACAAAGGGTAATAAATTGTTTGCTCCCTGTCCCACTCTCAAACCATCTATCCATCTATTTTAAAATCTGCTTAAACATTGCTTCATAAATAAGTCAGCTGCAGCTGTTCTCATGTAAATTGTCAGCTGAAACATGAATGCCCTTGGAAACTAAAAGTTTAGAATGAGAGAATTCTTGGACAACTTGTGTAAGGCCAGATAAATCCTTCCATGTCAGCAAATAACAGCAAGGATATCATGATCAATGCCTAAGGAAACCTATAGCCAGGCATTGACAGCAGATAGCCCAGAAGCTACTATATAGATCTTACTTGTTAAGTGCATGTCAGAAGTCTTATTGCCATTGAGGCTGACAGTAAGAAAGAGCTTGTAATTGGAGGCTTCACTGTGTACACTGTTAGAATTTAAACTATGTCTGTCCAGCAGATAAAGTAAGATGCCTCCCATGTGCCAAGTTTTATAACTTTGAGGGTAAATTGGACCCGCAAGCTGATGATGAAGTGTCCACCTTATTACTCCATGTCAGGACTAACGATATCTGTTTTCAACAGTTTGAGGTATCAAAGAGAGACTTCATATCTATGTGCGCCAAAGGCAAAATAAAAGTTGGGAACTTAATTGCCTCTGGCCCTTTGACCAAGATTACTTAGAGGGAGTGTGATCTATAGCAGGCTGTGTTATCCTCTGTGCTGGGTAGTAAGCAGTTGTGCAAATAAAAGGATAATTGGGAATGATTTCTGGGAAAGTATGGATGTTTAAGGTCCTAATTGGAGGAGATCTTATATTTTATCACAAAATATGGCAGCAAAATTGCCTGGCTGACTAATCAGAGGACCATCCACACCATAGCCTTGTTATCCTAAATCGTTGGTTGTTTTCTATCCTCAGAAGCTGCTACTCAAAAAATTGATTTATATGATACAATTTAAATCAACTGATAGCCAAACAATGGACAATATAATTAGACCTAGAATTGAAATCAGGTCCTCTATCAGTGGGGTGACTTGATTCAAATCAAAATAAAAAGTGAAAAAAAAAATCCAAAAATGTCTTTAGAGTTTAAAATTAAATTTACTAAACATGTGCTTACTGGGAAATCAAACTCTTTTGATTACAACATTATACAAAATGCTGATATCTACCTGCTTGCTGAAATATGGCTTAGTAACTCTGATATGATTCCTTTAATTAGGGTTGCAACCATTTTCTATACCTTTCTTTATAAATCAAATCATATTGTTCATAGAGGTAGCATAAGAACCAAGTTCATTGGCAAACTACAGTATGACTTCTAAAAATTAAGACAGTTTATCCTCCTTTGAGGTGCTTGTATTTTACATTAAAACTGAATCAAAATAGAGTACTAAATTATTGAGCACCTGAGCTACGGTATATTCAGTGCTTGTGATCAGATTTCACAGTTACAAACACTGATTAAGCATCAAATCATGATCATGTAGCGTTGATGAGTAAATTTAGTGTTCACAACATTTTGGAAACAGACACCTTTAGGAAATGTTTTAGGCACCTGTTAAACTAAGATTTTGCCAACTTCTTAAAACCCCAACTCATTATCACAATGATGTATTTGATGTAATTGTTACTCATAAGGTTGAGATTCAAAATTTAGGCATTACTAGCGGCAGTTCTGCAGTAAAGGTGGGTGATACACGGACCCTCATCAGCCAGCAAATGGTGCTGTTTGTGCAAAAACCACCTTAATAATTTAACATATTGTTAAAATAGTTACAGCAAACTCAATTTAGTTGTTCAATTTTCAATACAGTAATCCCTCCTCGATCGCGGGGGTTGCGTTCCAGACTCCCCGCGATAGGTGAAAATCCGTGAAGTAGAAACTATATGTTTGTATGGTTATTTTTATATATTTTAAGCCCTTATAAACTCTCCCGCACTGTTTATAAATATTCCCCGCAGAGTTATACAGCATAATCCCTTTGTATTCTCTTAGATATTAGGTAAGATTCATTGAAATTATGTATATAAACACACTGTTTATATACAGTAAAACCTAAATATTATTTTAAAGATATTGAGTGTCTCCGATATCACATATGTTACAGCCATTACGATAGACAGGCCACCAGCAATAAATACGTACAATGCAAGAAAATAGTATACAATAAATGTGTGTATAGTAACACTAAACGTACATACATGTACTAAGCACTGTAAGAAGAAAATTAATTATGGTTACTCACCAACAATGACACGATGACTTGTCCGATAACAATGAGTTTAATTTTACTGCACAACAAAGGAGAGCGTTACAGCCCTTGTAAAGGAGCCACTTCAGGCGATTATGTAGCACTGCCAATGTTCTTCTTCTAGGAGTCTTCAATCCAAATCCCTAAAGCAGATTCCATCCAGACTACTGCCGTATTACATCCACTTACAACTCGTTTTGCACCCTGGTTAAAAGGACACTGCAGCCGTAGATCTTATATTCCTTTCCTACTTTTTAAATAAAAAGAATCGTAGCCTTCAACAAATCCAAATCGTTTACCTTTTCGGCAATCATTAACATCTTCTTCTTGCGCTTGGGCACGGCCCCTGAAGCAGTAGCAGATTGTTTTGGAGCCATAATGAAGGGCTTGACTATGCACAAAGATAAACACTAAAGAGCACAACTCTTTACACAGTGAAACACGTTGATGCTGAATGAGTGAGATGAGACTTCCTGGTTAACACTGCATTCAGCACGCAGGAGCTCAACTGCATGCTCTGATTGGTTAGCTTCTCAGTCAGGAGAACTTAACTGCGTGCTCTGATTGGTTAGCTTCTCAGCCATCCGCCAATAGCGTCCCTTGTATGAAATCAACTGGGCAAACCAACTGAGGAAGCATATACAGGAAGTAAAAAGACACATTGTCCGCAGAACCCGCGAAACAGCGAAAAATCCACGTTATATATTTAGTTATGCTTTCATATAAAATCCGCGATAGAGTGAAGCCGCGAAAGCGCGATATAGCGAGGGATTACTGTACTATGCTCAAAGTGACTTATTATCTTAAATATTTATTTGTGCCTGGCACTGCTTTCTGTTTTCATCTGTTTGGGCAGGCCCTTAGACCCTAGAGTGTTCTTGGCACACTTTTGCTCACATGCAGGGTGTATGAGAGAGCATGAGGGCAACCATTAAGAAAGATAAATGGAAGCTATTAGGCAGTTAGAGAGGAATATAGCAGATAAAGTGAACGATGTCCAAAAAGACTCTTCCAGTATTTAAGTAGTAGGAGGAGGAGAAGTGCATCAGGCATAGTAAAGGGGAATTAAATATGCAGACAGTGAAATAGCAGATGCTCTATACTTGCATTTTTCCAAGGTCTTCAAGTGTGAGGAAGTGGATAACCTCACAGAGGTAGAAGGGAATGCCAAGGAGGTACTGAGTGATTTAGAAATTGTAGAGGGAGAAGTGCTGCTTAGATTAAACAGGCTGAAATCTAACAATTCACCAGGGCCAGATAACATTTATCCTTGAGTGCTTAAGTAGGTTAGTGAGGATATACTGTATATATACCTTAGACACATATTTTTTGAAAGTCACTGCACACTGGGAAAATTCTTAAGGACTAGAAAATAGCAAAGATTATTCCATTATATATAAAGAGTGATTGGACAGATCCATGTAACTATAGGCCAGCAAGCTTAACATGTATCATACATAAATTAATTGAAGGAATTATAAATGAAACAATCAAAGAGCATATGGTATGAACAGCAGTACTAGTGAGCAGTCAGCAAGGGTTCTGATGGAGGAAGGTGTGTTTTACTAACATGCTGAAATTTTATGAGGAAGCAACAACACGGTATAATCGGAGTGGTGCATATGATATCATTGATCTTGACTTTCAGAAAGCATTTGATAAGGTGCCACATAAGATAGTGGGCATCAAACTAAAAGAAGTGGGAGCTCAGGGTGTTAAATACTGCATCGGTGCTCATGTATCACTATGTAAGCAATCTCTAGGGTTGACTAACAGATGCTGTCTCATCAATAAAAAGGCAATAGCAGAGTTACAAATACAATCTGACCTGATTGATTTAAGCAAGAATTTAAGAATTTAAGAATTGCTGATTCTGTCCACTACAAATATTATTTTTGGAAACACTTGGTAACTCCACTGATAGATCCCACTGAATTAGCTTATTTTAACTGCTTACTTCTATTTCAGCACGATGGTGTAGTGGTAGCGCTGCTGCCTCGCAATAAGGAGACCTGGGTTGGCTTCCCGGGTCCTCCCTGCATGGAGTTTGCACGTTCTCCCCGTGCCTGCGTGGGTTTCCACCGTGTGCTCCAGTTTCCTCCCACAGTCCAAAGACATGCAGGTTAGGTGCATTGGCGATCCTAAATTGTACCTAGTGTGTGCTTGGTGTGTGGGTGTGTGGGATTTGTTCCTGCCTTGCGCCTTGTGCTGGTTGGGATTGACTCCAGCAGACCCCCGTGACCCTGTGTTAGGATATAGCGAGTTGGATAATGACTGACTGACTGATTTATATTTCACCTTGAAGGGAATAAAAAGCAATGTTTTTTAATTTATCATTATAAAAATGCAGTATTTGGAAAAATTGAATCTGTGTCCCCAGGTCATAGTGAAGTGTCCATATAATATATGAGATGAGATGTGCACTGTCCGATTCAGTATTGCTCAATAATGGTGGCATTTACAGCTTTTGTTAAATTTGGCTGCTTTATTATTTTTTTAAACTTCATTTTACACAAACACGAGTCTCAGTAGTGTAATGATTAACATTGCTGGCCAGAATTTCTGGTCAATGGCATTTATAGATTCTGGTGGGGCCAAAGGGACCCAGGAGAGAGACACTGTCAGAAAGGCTAGGGCCATCCTAAGAAGCCATGTAGAGAGTGTGTACCTGTTTGTATGTGTGTGTAAAAAAGAGAGAGATGATTAAGCATTTAAAGGGTAGGACTCACAAGGCCTATTTATCTACTTACATCCATTGGCTCTGGTGCATGGTGATCTTGGGAAGGATTCTGGCTTGGATCAACTCAGCTCATGGAAGGCAAATGGTGTTGCATCTTATCCCAAGTGAGTGATGTGAGGCAGAACTGGCAGCTTGACTATGCAGGTACAGGACAGGGCAAATAAAAATTATTGAAGCCACATGGAAAGAGTCATTCAAAACCCATTAGGGACACACTGTGTTTAACACTAGAATTACCAAAGCCTATGAAAAAACTTGTAAATCCGTCCCACCTTAAATCGCATCTTAAATCCCTTCACACCTCTCCGCCAGCGTCCTTTGTCCTCTAAATGTGCTGATAAAGAGAAGCTAGAAGCAGCCGGCTATTCCGTCCCCCCACCAATTTAGAACGTGCACGAACTTCTCTCAGCTTATGCCTTGATTGAGTATCTGAGAGTGAAGTGGAGTTTTAGAATGGAAATAATAGATCGTTATTTGGAACACACACATTTCATGTCTGTTCCGTTTCTACAGTAATCTGTGTAAACACATTGTTAAAACAGAAACATTTTTTACACTCTAGTAGTAGATGACAAAATGTAGGCATAAACTACAGTATATGATGTATGAAGCCTGAAGTCCAAATATCACAAAAGGTACAAATATAAGACAACAATTGCACTTTTATTCAAAAATATAACTGCAGAATGCGACATTGACACCCATTTATTATGACTGCCTCCGTGGCACAGTCGAATCAGCTGCCGACTGGGAATCAAAAGGTTGCGAGTTTGAACCTGCACCACTCCGTTTTGAGAAGTAAACTGCTCTTAGTCTTACTATTTTAGAATAAAAGCATACATTTGATTTCAGTCTGTAACAGCCGGTGTAATTTATGATCCTTATAAAGGTTAGCTTTGTTTTTTTTTTTTTAATTCACTTTTCATTCTCTCAGTCGCGTTCAGAATCAATCCATACAACCCCATCTGACATGGCTGTTTTCACATATAGCTCTGCAGTGTACCACGATGCATACTTTTATTCAAGTGCACTTTTTCCATCGCCTTTTCCTGTAAGAAGCAATGTACACGCTTCTGTGCTGTGGTTTCTATTACACACCTGAAAGAAAGAGACAATATATGTGAAAACATCATCGCACTAATGCAATATTATTTGAAAATGAACAACGTCAGATCGAGTGTGAATTTATGCAGGAACTGGAAATTCTCTGATGTGGGACCTTCCCCTAGGGAAGAAAGTACAGTGTCAGGTGCTCATTCAGTGTAATAGGAACCATAGCACAGAGAGGTGTGTACACTGCAACAAGTACACGTGTCGTAAATGTAGGAAGGACGGTCCTTGGGTATGTGGGAACTGTTAATATTTGAATATGATGATTTTATATAGCACGGAATGGAAATCAGCACTTCTTAACATTGCACCATGCAAGCTGTCGTATCAATCGCCTACTGTAATTTGCTTTCTTTTTTCTTCGGTTATACAGGTAGTCTTGAATAAAAGTGCACTTGTTTTGTTGTACTTTTACACCAACATATGTTCCTGTGTTCAAACGGGCATGCTCAAAAAATACACGTGTAATGCCACGAAAAGTGCAAGCAGACACTTCATTTCGCAAACATTGGTACGAGAATGCAGTCACAAGTACACTGCAGAGCTATAGCGCGTCTTTATGTGAAAACAGCCGTGTCAGATGGGGTTGTATGGATTGATTCTGAACGCGACTGAGAGAATGAAAAGTGAATTAAAAAAACAAAAAAAAAAAACAAAGCTAACCTTTATAAGGATCATAAATTACACCAGCTGTTACAGACTGAAATCAAATGTATGCTTTTGTTCTAAAATAGTAAGATTACGAGCAGTTTACTTCTCAAAAAGGAGAGGTGTAGATTCAAACTCGCAACCTTTTGATTCTCAGTCAGGAGCTGATTCTATTGCGCCACAGAGGAAGTTATAATAAATGGATGTCAATGTCGCATGTTAAGGCGGCTTTTTGTTTCTGCAGTTATATTTTTGAATAAAAGCGCAATTGGTGTGTTATATTTGTACCTTTTGTGAAAATGTTTCTTTGATATTTGGACTTCAGGCTTCATACATTATATAGTTTATGCCTACATTTTGTCATCTACTACTAGAATATAAAAAACGTTTCTGTTTTAACAATGTGTTTACACAGATTACTGTAGAAACGGAACAGACATGAAATGCGTGTGTTCCAAATAACGATCTATTATTTCCACTCTAAAACTCGATCTAAATACTCAATCAAGGCATGAGCTGAGAGAAGTTCGTGCATGTTCTAAATTGGTGGGGGGATGGAATAGCCGGCTGCTTCTAGCTTCTCTTTATCAGCACATTTAGAGTTTTTTTTCGTAGGCTCTGGTAATTCTAGTGTTAACAATACATTAGGCCATCAGCACCAGTGATGATAGATGACATAAAAATCACACAAAATAAGGATCTATCAACATATTTGTCACATAGTACAACCAGCAATGGACATAATTAAAACTAATTTTAACATCAACATAAGATAGTCAAAATCAAAAGCACAAACTCCAATTAATATTCATAAATGTCCAATTTTTATGAAATTGGTAAGGTGCTAAATAGTTTTTTTACATAGAGTAAGTAATTTATGCAATTCATGATAATGATGATGACTACTGTACTCCAAAATAACAAATTATAGATTCATCCCTTGAATTGTGTCACAAAAATTCAGCCAATGAGTCACTTAAAATGGCTCAAGCCTTCAAGCCCCAAGGTGGAACTGAAACACAGAGAGAAGGAAAACTGAGAATACTGCAGGGTCAAAGGACTAGCTGAGCCAGGCACAGAGAAAAAAAAGACATATATTTCAATATAAAATATTGCATTGAGCATATCTGAGAAAATCAGACAAAAGTATTTATGACAACAAAGTTTAGTTTGCTATACAGGTAGTCCCCAAGTTACGGACATCCAACATACGACTTATGAACAGAGCCGCAGCTGCTTCTTCATCTGTCCGGGGGACGCGACGCAGGCTTCTCCGTAACTGCCGCTCCATCATCTTTGGCCTGGGGACGCTGCAAGCGGTGGCTGGAGGGTGCGATTTCGCTGCTCACACAGTGTAGTGTCCCTCGGGTGGTTCCGGTTGATGAATAGGGTGGTGGGAGCCGCACCACATTCATTCTCATTGGGCGGCTGGGTGACCTGGGGTCCATGGTCGCTGGGGCCATAGCTACTGCTTGTGTGCAGGACGAAGGCTTGATGGGGCGATTTGCTGCCTGCCCACCGCTCCACCGCAGCTACTGCTCCTGACTGCCCTGTTCGTTCTCAGAGGGCGGCTGGTGATGCTGCAAGCGATGGCCCGGTTGTGGCTGAACAGAGCGTGCCTTGGGTGGCTGCCTGTTGAATGGGGGCGGTGGTGGGCAATTTGCTACCCACCTTTGGCCTCACCCTGTTCGTTCTTGGTGGGCAGACGCTGCAGGTAGCATACTGGAGTGGAGGTGACTGTGTGGTGGGTGAATGGTGAATCACCCCTTGCTGCCCCCATTCATTCTCAATAGCAAGCCTGCTTGTACTGTTACACACATAGCAGGAAGTTGTCTCTTGTCAGTACATCAGACATGTTGACGACGGATGCCTTCCTGCTGTGATAGCGTGTACATTGCTATGCAGAAGAGCTCATCTTAACCTTTTGTCTTCACCCTTCAACAATGTCTCTGAAACACAATTCTGATGCAAGTGCTGATGATACAGTAAAGAAGAGAAAAACCATCACCATGGAAAATAAAGTAGAAATAATAAAAAGGTCAGAGAGAGGTGAAACTCCATCATTCATTGGCACAGCACTTGGTTACAGTCGGTCAACAGTAGCATTTATTAAAATAATGTACCTGTTCCGACTTACATACAAATTCAACTTAAGAACAAGCCTACAGTCCCTATCTCGTACGTACCCCGGGGACTGCCTGTGTAAACATTTTAAATTATTTTGGTGAATTTACTACTTACTTAATTTTTTAAAGTGCAGTGCCCATGGCCTTAAATACAGACATGCAACTGCTGCCCAGTGCACGCATTTATCAAATGTCTCAGAGTTACTCCTGTACCAAAAGTCTGCATAAGATAAAAATCTGCTCTGCCTCACAACAGGCCATGAGAAAAATTTATGAAGAGTTCTGCATTGACAGCAAGAAGTAGGAGGCCATGTCTGAGAATGAATGACATTATGATTTTATTGCACCGTTGAGCTGTAAAATGTCACTCATGATGACGTTTTGTAGTATTCTTGGAAATCATGATGACACTCTATATTATTCTGATACAAAAGCTGAGGCATCACCACAAAGATAAGAATTAGAATAAGACTATGAGCATTCAAAGGGCCATAATAATGTTCAAAAACTTCTGTAGAGTTATGCGTTGAATTGGGATACTTTGCAAAAAAATCAAGAATGATATAGTATTGAGCACCGAGATGGGAACACTGACACACATACATACCAAATGAGAGTAAATCCTAATCACGAGCATATTTCTTTAAGAATGAATGATCCATAACCATACTTTAATAAGAATCAACTTCCTGCTGTTATGGCCATGGGAAACATCTTGTTATGTAACAGTTGCTGAAACTAAATATAGCTATTCTTGCGCTGTATCTGAAGCTGCTTTAACTCTCCCAGTGTTCCCGATCATTTTCCAGAGTCACATGCTGTGATCCCCTCTTATCTTCTGCAAGGATCTATTTATTAATTACCCGGGAGTCTGCGTCTGCCTTCTTTAACGTTCCCTGGCTTGTAAAGTGTAACACAAATGTTCCAGGGCTTCATGAATTGCAAAGCTCAGTGTACTTCTGTGACATTTTGCTGTCAATCATCCATTCAGCCATGATATTTTCAAAATAAAACATTAGTCTACTACAATAGTTTGTTTCGCTGACCACCTGTGTGTTGATGCTGTAACATCGCTTGCAATTTACATTTGCATGCTTATTCACACTTGGGGCAATGATCTTTATGTCCATGAAAAACCAGTGATTTGCTTAAATTGATCTTGCTTTAACTTTGCCTTACATGGATCGGTGGGGAAATCTGCATATTATGTTACATGAAGTGTGTTCAAACGTTGGTGCAAAATTTGAGAAATTGTTTGTTGTGACATACTTTAATCATCGCTGTGGTAAAGCTGTGTTTAACCTGTGGCTGAAGAACATAACGTCACCAACAATTTCATTCAAGCTAAGAGCACATGGCTTCTATGTATAGATAAAGCAATCAATGTTAAGAATATTATTCTCTTTCTGTCAGACCTTTTTATGAGTTCATTGTTGTCCAGTGTTTCAAACCATTCCGCCTTTCCGAGGACATGAGTGACGATTTCTGCCTGAAACCCTCTTCTGGCAGCTCCTAGCAAGTTAGGACAGCTCATGAGCTCTCCTAAATGCTGGTGAAGTTAGAAGTATTTTCCTTCTTCTTCTTTCGGGCGCACCCGTTAGAGGTTGCCATAGCGGATCATCTTCTTCCATATCTTTCTGTCCTCTGCATCTTGCTCTTTTACGCCCATCACCTGCATGTCCTCTCTCACCACATCTATAAACCTTCGCTTAGGCCTTCCTCTTTTCCTCTTCCCTGGCAGTTCTATCCATAGCATCCTTCTCCCAATATACCCAGCATCTCTCCTCTGCACGTGACCAAACCAACGCAATCTCGCCTCTCTGACTTTGTCTCCCAACCGTCCAACTTGACCTGACCCTCTGATGTACTAATTTCTACAAATCTTAGCATCTTTAACTCTGCCACCTCCAGCTCTGTCTTCTACTTTCTGGTCAGTGCCATCGTCTCCAACCCATATAACATAGCTGGTCTCACTACCATCCTGTAGACCTTCCCTTTCACTCTTACTGATACTCGTCTGTCACAAATCAATCCTGACACTCTTCTCCACCCATTCCACCCTGCCTGCACTCTCTTTATCAACTCTCTTCCACAGTCCCCATTACTCTGTACTGTTGATCCCAAGTATTTAAACTCATCCACCTTCGCCAACTCTACTCCCTGCATCTTTACCATTTCACTGACCTCCCTCTCATTTACACACATGTATTCTGTCTTGTTCCTACTGACCTTCATTCCTCTCCTCCCTAAAGCATATCTCCACCTCTACAGGGTCTCCTCAACCTGCTCCCTACTATCGCTACAGATCACAATGTCATCAGCAAACATCATAGTCCACGGGGACTCATGTCTAATCTCGTCTGTCAACTTGTCCATCACCATTGCAAATAAAAAAGGGCTCAGAGCCAATCCATGATGTAATCCCACATCCAACTTGAATGCAATCGTCACTCCTACCACAGACCTCACCACTGTCACACTTCCCTCGAACCTATCCTGTACAACTCTTATGTACTTCTCTGTCACTCCCGACTTCCAAATACAATACCACAGCTCCTCTCAAGGCACCCTGTCATATGCTTTCTCCAAGTCCACAAAGATGAAATGCAACTCCTTCTGGCCTTCTATAAACTTCTCCATCAACATCCTCAGAGCAAATATTGCATCTGTGGTGCTCTTTCTTGGCATGAAACCATACTGCTGCTCACTAATCATCACCTCACTTCTTAACCTAGCTTCCACTACTCTTTCCCATACCTTCATGCTGTGGCTCATCAATTTTATTCCCCTGTAGTTACTGCAGTCCTGCACATCCCCCTTATTCTTAAACATCGGCACCAGTACACTTCTTCTCCACTCCTCAGGCATCCTCTCACTTTCCAAGATTCCATTAAACAATCTGGTTAAAAACTCCACTGCCATTTCTCCTAGACACCCACATGCTTCTATAGGTATGTCTTCTGGACCAATAGCTTTTCCATTTTTCATCCTCTTCATAGCTATCCTTACTTCCTCCTTGCTAATCCATTGCACTTTCTGATTCACTATCTCCGCATCATCTAACCTCTTCTCTCTCTCTTTCTCTTCATTTATCAGCCTCTCAAAGTACTCTTTCCATCTGCTCAACACACTCTCCTCACTTGTGAGTACATTTCCATCTTTATTCTTTATCACCCTAACCTACTGCACATCTTTCCCAGCTTGGTCCCTCTATCTAGCTAATCGGAGCAGGTCCTTTTCTCCCTCCTTAGTGTCTAACCTCTCATACAACTCATCATACGCCTTTTCTTTAGCCTTCGCCACCTCTCTCTTCACCTTATGCCTTATCTCCTTGTACTCTTGTCTACTTTCTGCATCTCACTGACTATCCCACTTCTTCTTTGCCATCCTCTTCCTCTGTATACTCTCCGGTATTTCCTCATTCCACCACCAGGTTTCCTTTTCCTCCTTCCTTTTTCCAGATGTCACACCAAGCACCCTTCTTGCTGTCACCCTTACTATATCTGCTGTAGTTTCCCAGCTGTCTGGTAACTCTTCACTGTCACAGTGCCTGTCTCACCTCTTCACTAAACTCAACCTTGCAGTCTTCCTTTTTCAACATTCACCATTTGATCCTTGGCTCTGCCCTCACTCTCTTCCTCTTCTTGATCTCCAACGTCATCCTACAGACCACCATCCTATGCTGCTTAACTACTCTTTCCCCTGCCACCACTTTGCAGTCTTCAATCTCCTTCAGATCAACTCTTCTTCATAGGATGTAATCTACCTGTGTGCATCTTCCTCCATTCTTGTAAGTAACCCTATGTTCCTCCCTCTTCTTAAAATACGTATTCACCACAGCCATGTCCATCCTTTTGGCAAAATTCACTATCCTCTGACCTTCTTCATTCCTCTCCTTGACACCATACCTACCCATCACCTCCTCATCTCCACTGTTCCTTTCACCAACTTGCGGTGCATATGCACTAACATCATTCATTATCACACCTCCAATTTCCAGCTTCATAATCATTACTCTGCCTGACACTCTTTTCACCTCCAAAACACTGTTGACATACTGTTCCTTCAGAATAACCCCTATCCCATTTCTCCTTCCATCCACACCATGATAGAACAATTTGAATCCACCTCCAATCCACCTGGCTTTACTCCCCTTCCATTTAGTCTCTTGCAGGCACAATATATCAACTTTCCTTCTCTCCATCATATCTGCTAGCTCTCTCCCCTTACCAGTCATACTGCCAACATTCAAAGTTCCTACCCTCAGTTCCACTCTCTTTACTTTCCTCCTCTCCTCCTGCCTCCGGTCATGTCTCCCCCCTCTTCTTCTCCTTCTTCTTCTTCGGCCAACAGTAGCCCAATTTCCGCCAGCATCCTGTTGGCTAACAGTACTGGTGGCGGTCGTTGTTAACCCGGGGCTCAACCGATCCAGTATGGAAATTTGTATTGTTGTTCACATATTGATTTGGCAAAATTTTACACCGGATGCCCTTCCTGATGTAACCCTCCCATTTATCTGGGCTTGGAACCAGCATGAAGAAACACACTGGTTTGTGCATCCCCTGTGGCTGGGTTAAGTTAGAAAATTTAGAAGTATTTTCCTAAATTAGGAAAATTGATAAAATGCTTTTACTTCTACTCCTAAAAGCAGGGCCTTATTTAGATAGATAGATAGATAGATAGATAGATAGATAGATAGATAGATAGATAGATAGATAGATACTTTATTAATCCCAAGGGGAAATTCACATAATCCAGCAGCAGTTTACTGATACAAAAAACAATATTAAATTAAATAGTAATAAAAATGCATGTAAAAGCAGACAATAACTTTGAGTAATGTTAGCATTTACTCCCCCGGGTGGAATTGAAGAGTCGCATAGTGTGGGGGAGGAACGATCTCCACAGTCTGTCAGTGGAGCAAGACAGTGACAAAAGTCTGTCACTGAAGCTACACTTCTGCCTGGAAATGACACTGTTCAGTGGATGCAGTGGATTCTTCATGATTGACAGGAGTTTGCTTAATGCCCGTCGCTCTGCCACAGATGTTAAACTGTCCAACTTTACTCCTACAATAGAGCCTGCCTTCTTAACAAGTTTGTCCAGGCATGAGGCGTCTTTCATCTTTACGCTGCCTCCCCAGCACACCACCGCATAGAAGAGGGCACTCGCCACAACCGTCTGGTAGAACATCTGCAGTATCTTATTGCAGATGTTGAAGGACGCCAACCTTCTAAGAAAGTATAGTCGGCTCTGACCTTTCTTACATAGAGCATCAGTATTGGCAGTCCAGTCCAATTTGTCATCTAGCTGCACTCCCAGATATTTATAGGTCTGCACCCTCTCCACACAGTCACCTCTGATGATCACAGGGTCCATGAGGGGCCTGGGCCTCCTAAAATCCACCACCAGTTCCTTGGTCTTGATGGTGTTAAGGTGTAAGTGGTTTGAGTCGCACCATTTAACAAAGTCTTTGATTAGCTTCCTGTACTCTTCCTCCTGCCCACTCCTGATGCAGCCCACAATAGCAGTGTCATCAGCGAACTTTTGCACGTGGCAGGACTCCGAGTCATATTGGAAGTCTGATGTACATAGAATTGAACAGGACCGGAGAAAGTACAGTCCCCTGCGGCGTCCCTGTGTTGCTGACCACAATGTCAGACCTGCAGTTCCCAAGATGCACATATTGAGGTCTGTCTGTAAGATAGTCCACGATCCATGCCACCAGGTGTGATTCTACTCCCATCTCAGTCAGCTTCTCTCTAAGGAGCAGAGGTTGGATGGTGTTGAAGGCGCTAGAGAAGTCCAAAAACATAATTCTTACAGCACCACTGCCTCTGTCCAAGTGGGAGAGGGATCAGTGTAGCATATAGATGATGCCATCCTCCGCTCCCACCTTCTCCTGGTATGCGAACTGCAGAGGGTCGAGGGCATGGCGGACCTGTGGCCTCAGATGGTAAAGCAGCAGCCGCTCCATGGTCTTCATCAGATTTGTATCACTCTTAAGTTTTTTGGCCAGTTGTGACCATTTTCTTACACTGAGACTCTTGATAAATACGGGCACTGGTCTTCATTGTAGACCTAGTCACTCTGTGCTACCTGCATGTTCTCCCAGTTTCTGCATGTTGCTTTTCCTCTGATGCTCCAGTTTTCCTGCAACATTTTAAAAACATTTCTGTTATGTCAGCTGGCTGGAGTTAGTGTGTCAGTGTACGCTTCATGCTAGGGTAGGTACTTGCCTAGTACATTTACATATGATGACAATATTTTTAAGATGAAATGCAGCAAAATATGTTTTTTTACATAATACAGATAAAATGTTAACATCATTTAAATAATCTATATTGTTAATAATTAAACATGTGAGGACACGGTGTCGCAGCATTAGCGATGATCTGGCGCCCCCTTCAGGGATTGTTCCTGCCTTGTGCTGTAAGCTTGATGGGATTGGCGCAACACTGGAAGGATAGATGGATAGAATAATTAAAAATGTACTACGAAGATATTTCAATGTTCCTTAAATATTTTGAAGAATCTGCACTCTAAGCTTACAGATGGCTTGACATCTATTACAGAGCTGATTGTGTGACAATTGGGTACTTGGAGAAAGAAAAGGAAGGACAGGAATTGGGGATTAGTACATTTGAAAGAGACAGTACTGCTGCAATGAATTATTTCATTGAAGGTTGTGCATGGTGCAGCAAGCATCTTGCGGGAGGCAGGAACAATCTCTGGATGGGGCGCCAGCTTGTCACTATCACTGTGCCACCATGTTCCTATGTTTAATAACATGCTTTAATCCTTATCGTCATGAAAATGATATCAAGTATACATCTCAGTATTTAATTTATTCAGAGAGCTGTAATATCACGAATGCAATGGATTCTGTGTCCTGTTGAAGGAAGAGAAAGCTTGTTTAAGAAGCACATAGTGATTCACACACTTAGGGCACATAGAAGAACATATACAATACAAAGCATTTAATGTGCTACTTTAGTTACGATGGTATTTGAGAAACTAGTAAATTAAACAATTTTAAGGTAAAGTTTATGATGTTCTACTTTAATGACAAAATAAACTATGTGATTAAAGTGGAAATTTCAAGATTAAAGTTGACATTTCAAGCTTTTTTTGCCACTGTGTGCCTATTTTTTGTGTTTTCTCTGTACCCTAATAAGCTTCCATATAACTCTCAGATGGAGGGCTACGATTCACCTTTTCACGGCGACTTTGATATCTGACAATTTCTTTTTTATTCCGGGCACTGTGTGACTTTGTGAACTTGAGTTTTTGAGTTTCTCCGACACTCTATGTCACTCAATCAACTTCCTTTTGTTGTTTATACCACTGTTTAAACCAACAACTAGTATGTTTTTCCTTGCATATTCAAACAGGCGTAATTCTGGGAGGAGTTGGGGAGGGGCAACAGGCGCGTGCACGTACGTTACTTTTCACGCTGACCGGGATTTATATAGCGGAAGAACGTGGAAGTTGCCGTATGCATAGATTTATGCATCTGGATTTTTTTGTGCATACGCACATTTCCGCTTTTGTCCATACTCCATGTTTTAGTGTGAATTCTACACATGGCGTTATACATGAGGCCCCAAGTTTGCTTAATTTTTACAAGTGTTTCCCAACTGCCTGTCTTCAGACCAATGCCAGACCGTAGAATATTTTAACTACAAAACTAAGTGTATTTGCACGTCATGTTATTTTAGCCAATGTGAACATGTTGTGTTTGGATGATTGAAACTCCAACGGGAACACTCCCAAGTTGCCGTCGACCGCCCCCCCCGCGCCCCCCCCCTCCCGCCAATCTGTCTATTCAATCAAATTGTAAACCATCTGGATGGTCAATACTCCAAGGGACACCCCCTGATCAAATGTCAGGAAATCTAGATGCTTGAAACTCCCAGACAGAAACCACAGCCTCTGATCTAACGTTAGTAAGTCTCTGCTGCATCATTAAGAAATCAGACTTAAAAGAAGAATACAGGCACTTATGTATTACCACTGTAGGCCCTGATGGACAAATTATGATACAGAGCAAATAAATTTACTACATTATCCACCTCAACCGGTCTGCAAAGATTTTCACAATGCACAAGTTAAAAAGATTGAACACCTCTGTTTGATAACATACACCATTACCACATGATGCACAAGGAGTCAGAATGTGGAATGTGTTTGATAATGAGTAATAAATTGGCAACACAGTTTGTAGCAAATATTGTCAGGGAGTTGCTGATTCATACTGATGCAGAACAATTAACCACCATGCTTCCAATGCCCTAAATGTATGAGAAGACGTCTGCTTGGCCTCATCTTAATTAACCCTAACCTTAATGTTCCTCCTGTTTTAAACTTCACTCAGTGACACTTTATTAGAAATGCTTGCTCATTAACACAGATAGCCTGTGTCTCTAAATAGTAAGTCACTAGTTGTAGCTGTAACTCAATATATAGGAGATGCAGCATGGTCAGAGATGCTTAGTTGTTGTTAGGCCAAATATTTGAATGGATAAGATGAGGACTGATTACTGATGGTAGTTATGGTGGTTCCAGTATTCCAGTCGAATTTTCACACATTATATTTTGCATAGAATGGTGCAATAAGCGAAAAATATTAACTGCAGATCTGTGGGTGAAAACATCTTATTAAAGAGGAAGTGTGCAATGGTGTGCAGAGGGTTATCAACACATTACACCTTGAAGTGGATGGCTTGCAGCAATGGACAACCACACAATGTTCAGTTCCTGCTAGGTAAGAACAGGAAGATGCTACTGTAATATCTGTGAAATCTTGATTTTTGTTATGAAATGCAAATAAATTTGCAAACCTTTCTGAAAACATGTTTTCACTTTGTTATTATTGGTTACTGCATGTAGATTGATGGGCAAAAATGGCAAATGTATCTATTTAAATCTAAATCTATAACACAATAGTGTATGCAGAAAGTGAAGGGCCTGAATCCTTTCTGAATCCACTGTAGGTATATCTATTAAAGTGGCCTCTCATTGTAGTTTATAAGATAAAGTTTCTAGTGAATGCAGAGAAGCAACATTAGGAATATAAAAGAGGACCTAAGGACCACATTAAAAATTTCTTAAAAGAGCTGCCAGCAAAGTGATAACAAGGCAGCACAAAAATGTCATTTGAATCTAAAATTATAAATGAATCCCAACTGACTTCCTTGGCATGATCAGTTGGATGCTGGACGTGTTAAGCCTCAGGGGACTCTACGATTCTCAAAGACCCTGTGCACATCAGTGGGGAGACTCCTGCTGTGACGTTCACCCTGTTCTACTCAGAAGGTATTGCACCCCGATAGGTTTCTCAGAAACAGTCAAAAATCACACCATAATAAAAATGCTCAGCTCCACTCACTTCTATGAATAATGATTATTTTAATCTTCTTTTTTTTATGCTCATCAAGCCACAGGGACAGTGTTTAAAACAGGGCTGACGAAAGCTGTCATCTCTGCGTGCAAATGCCAACCGCTCCGCGCGGCCGAGCAATTCATAATGTTTGCAAAGAGCAGCTGAATTATTTAGTGCCTCGGTTCCAAGCAGTCATTCCAAGGTCTTAACCTCCACTCCCTCAGCTCCTTGGCAAAAGAACTAAAGGAGACAGGAGCCTTCCTTCATAAAGTAACTCTTCACTCATCAGTATCCCCAAAACTATGGTCTTAAGGTTTCTGCCTCCCATAACAGGCTGTTAAATAAACCTGTCTCTCTTTTCCTTTCCTAACTTTTAAGTATATACAACTTTTAGGAACTGCAGCTCATACCTAAGATGAAGCAGAGCTTCATACATCATGGCATCATGTCAGCCAGGTCCACGATTGGTAGATTGACTGCTTGTTGCATTGACACCAGCCGGCACAGCGGCCGTCTCATCTGCTGCTCTCATCGGATATGCGACGTTGAATGTTGACAAAGGTTTCCCTTTGACAGAGCACGCCAGAGAGCTGCATCTATCGATTTCACCAGCTGTCAGCAAGATCACTGTCAAAAGCACCATCAATCACTCTACATGTCCGTCACTTACGACCCTGGCACTGGAGAGTGCTGCCAGTCTTTTATTAAGAAGAGATATTAAAAACATTACTAAAGTGTATGGGGATTTAAAATCTGTAAGAAAGGACCAACCTTACAAAATATAAACATTTCCTGCTAAAAATATACATGAACATATTGCAAAATAATTGCCTTTTTGGTTTTTACTCTGTGCAAATTTGGAGGCATGGGGCTAGCCACTAGGGTACACTCAGATATAAGAGAGGCTTTGCCAGGACCTTGGAGTTATGAGCTTATTAGGTTCTAGTACTAGGAGTGCTTTTGGCAGACAGATTGGCAGAGTTGCCAAGGAATTGGCACATAAGGCACAAGCTGAATCCTCATGCCCAATCCAATGTGCTGTGTGACCTGAGTGTCACGATTCCAGGGTTTTTTATGTATTTTACATTGTCATTTTCAATTTAAGCCATTGACTAATTTTTATTTTTATTTATTTATGCTTCCTTTTCCACTGATTTGCAAAGTTTTGCTTTTCGCAGGGTCTCTCATTGCCATTTCTTGGCTACTGGAATTTTCAGTATGTGATGTCAGAGACACACCAGTCTTTACGAATGTGAGCCTCACTTCTATCTAAAACACTGGAATGTTCTCTCTCTAATAAGTCTCTTCCTTTCTTGTACAGAACAGACTTCAAATTGATTTGGGCTTCAAGTGGGGCAGCTCCAGTTAACATTGTAGACACATTATGGCTGGCTAGAGCTACCAACATGTCATCTGTCTTCATCCTTCTGGATCTTTCCTCTGCCTTCAACATGGTCAACCACCAGATCTTCCTTGCCACCTTCTCTGGCCTTGGTATTGTAGGGGCCTGCCCTTTGATGGTTTGAGTTCAACCTCTTGGGCAGATCCTACCTAATGTCTTGGCATGGAGATATGTCAAGGGAGCATCAAGCATGCTTGGAGGTACTCTTAGGATCAGTGCTGGGCCCTCTCGTCTTTTCTCTGTACACCCCCTCATTAGGCCCCATGGTTTCTTTTATTAAAGCTATACTCATAATACACAGCTGTAGCTATTATTCATTCCAGAGGACCACATGGTATCAACTAAAATCGCTGCATGTCTCACTGATACTGCAATTTGAAAGAAACACCATCACCAGTTCAACCTGGAAAAAATGGACCTTCTTTTTATCCCAGTTCATCCATCGATTCAGCATCCCATCTCTGTTCAGCTTGGCTCTTTATCGCTAACATCTGCCAAGTCTAAATAGAAGACTTGGGATGGTGACTGATGATCAGCTGCCCTTCACTGACCATGGTGCAACAGTCTCTTGGGATTGCAGCTTCATTCTATATAACATCAACAAGATTAGACTGTACCTGATAGAATATACAGCACAACTCTTGGTCCAGGCTTTGTTCCTGTCATATCTGAGCGACTGATACTTTCTGCTGGCAGAAGTAGCGGCATGTGTCACCAACTCACTGCAGATGATTCAAAATGCAGCAGCATGTCTGGTGTTCAACCAGCCTATTAAGGCACATGTCGCTCCTCTTTTCAGGTTAATACATTGGCTCCTTTAGCAGCACAAATGAAGTTCAAATCCTTGATGCTGGCCAAAAGAGTAGTCATTGGGTCAAAACCTACATATGGAGATACTTGTAAGGTCTTATGCTCCTTTTCAACCGCACATATCCACTGATGAACATCTTCTGGTGATGCATCTTCTAGACTCATCTCATGTGTAGCTCCTATGTAGTGGAACAAGCTACCCACCTCAATTTGAAATTCTGACACCCTTAATTTTTTAAGAAGCATTTGAAGACTCTCTTCTATGCTGAATTTATGTTTAATTGAGCTGTTACCAAGAAATTGCTACTGGCTTGTTTTATTTTCAGCTATTCACTTGTGGTGATCAATTTTGTAACGTTGACCTGTAACACTTGTTCCCAAACAACCCCCCAGACTGAAGTTTACTTGATTATATTGACTTCATTTGTAAGTCGCTTTGGATAAAAGCATCTGCTAAGCAAATAAATGGAAACTTATTGTGATGTGAGATTTTGCATATAACTTGATAAATATTTTGTATGTCTTTATTTGTAATTTAGGCAAAGCAATGTAATTTAGTGTTACTTTAGTGAGAAGCATTCATGTTTATCCCCCAAGTTTACGACTGAGTCTCTTTGTAATTTTACGACAGAGTTGCGGGGGATGTGCCTTAAACCAGTTTGGTGAGTGTTTCTCTGCTAAAGTATTTCAACCCCCACCAAAAAGCCAGGTTGCCTAACTGGCAAACTTTAGCTCAACAAATGGTTTAGGGGGGATGGCAGGTGTTAAGATGTTCTATTTCCCCATTGGTCTGAGGTATGGCTGTTTGGAATTGGCTTGTCTCAGAGGCCTTTAACTACTATGAAGCCCTATTGGCTCTAGGGGTTGGACAGAAAACCTATAAATTTACTTGCTTAACCTCACACTATCTCTCTTACTAACCTCTGATGATGAAGACAACACAATGAAGAGCACAGCTTGGCAGCCATATTGAACAGGCTTGCAGCCTGTTCTGAAGAAAGCTGAGCACCAATGATGCCTTAATTAGAGTCATTTTAAATAACTAAAAAGTCTGTGTGCCGCCTGAAACTACACATCACCATCTATCAGGTTGTATGGTTGCCAATATTCAAATGTACTTTACATATTGTTATTGTTTATGAATATTATCAATAATACATTATTTATGTGTAACTTAACTCCTGCTTGTCTTTTACCTACACCTAATTGCCTGAGGTTATTGATATAGAAGGGAAGGTGGGGATAAGTTATATACTATAATACCTTATAAACAGTGGTAAGTCTTTGAGATTTGAGGCATTCTGATGAAGGCTACTTATTAATAATAAAAAAGGGGAAAGCAGAGTAATATATTACTCTACCAAGATAAAACAAAACTGAAATGCAATATGCTGCATTTAAATTCCAACATTGTGGATACTAAAACAAATATCTGTGCCTGCTATTTTGACTTAAGGATTCTAGAACTTGTGTGATTATTAACTGGCAACAAATATTTTCAAATTTTAATCAGTGCTCATCCCAGGTTACATTTTTATCTCCCAGTCCCCTTTCCCTGCATTCACAGCCTGCCATTCTTTCCATGTTGGCAGCACAATTAGTGGTTTATTTAAGTTGCCAGTACTCTAGTGTACAAGTATAAAATAATAAGAAACCAGACCAGGATTGGGCAGTTCAGAAGCAGACATCACCCCAAACTAATTCCCCTGGCTTTTAAATGTTTAAAATACTTAAAGGTACTCAAAAATGTCCTTCAGGGGAAAGGATTGTAGTGCCTGCAGTGGACGAAGTGGCAGTAATTTTAAAGTGAGGGTCCAGAAGATAAAACATAGGAAAAACTGGGTAAAATTTCTAAACAGAAATATCTAACAAAAAAAGTGTCAAAGTCAAAATAAAACCCTAATTCCTACTCAAGTAGTTTTTGAATAAACGTCTAAGGAAGTCAAACAACAAAGAAAACACAAGAGAAATGTTTGAATATCCACAGTCCCGGACAACAAGTATTATGATCTGGAATTTCGTTTTTTTGTACAAGATCCTTTATGAATCTATTTTAAGGTTTTTCTACACAGATAATGCATTTTTGATATTAATTTGTACAAAGAGAACTGCTGGGAAAAGTTACAATTATTTAGCATTTTCCTGCAATGCCATTTTATGCAGTACACATAAAAATACTGGTTTCCATGAAGATCATTCCCAAACGGCACTGAAGTACACCACATGTGACGCCACTGGAGCAACTGTTTGCACACACATCCCTTTTGTATTCTTTTGTATCCAAGGTTAGGATAAGTGAGAGAAAACAAATGTCCCACCTGGCTTCTACAGCAATATGTATAACCTGGCACTGTCTCTAGCTAGTGAAATCAGTGCTCTTGGAGAAATGAAGGGTTGTAGAGGAACCCAAGAAGAAATAAAATCTTCTATCAGCATTGGGAAAGTAGCTTTAGGCAATCCATCTTTATTTAAGAATTTGTTTATGGTGCCACTAGCAATAAACAATCACACTATGACAGCACTAGTAGACTTGGGAGCTTTGGAAAATTTCATCAGCTCCTCTCTTCATCTGGTAAAAGTAGAGAAATTATCTCTCAAACATAGCCCACGGGTACTTTCGATTGACAAGAAGCCCATTGGGAAGAGGGTACTGGAATATGTAACATCATGAAACTATTACTTTCTTTGTGCTAAACACAACCAAATTCCATAGGTTATATGTGGGTTTTCCCTGGTTGCGGAAACATAATTCCAGTGTTGATTGGCAAAACATTTTGTATGCATAACTGTTTCCAATTTTTGTTTTAATATTAACATGCTCCAGAATATTAAAAAATTTTAAGACATCTTCTGCAAAGATGTATCATTAGAATGACTCACTCATAGAAAGTACAACTGGAATTATTACAAGGCGCTTCCTTACTAAAGAGTAGGATTTATATCCTGTCTAAGGCTCAACCTGAGGCAATGAAAAACTACATTCAGGATAATATGCAAAATGGATTTATTGTACTTTCCAGTTTTCCTGCTGAAGCAGGTTTTTTCTCATGGAAAAGAAAGAGGAGATTTTAAAACAATATATCAGTTGTTGTGAATTGAACCAAATCACTATTAAGAATAATTATTCACTTCCGTTTATATAATTTCTTCTTAATCAGATCACGGGTTCCATAGCTTTCACCAAGCTTGTTTGGTGCAGTACATATAATTTAATCAAAATAAGGGAGGATGAGAAGGGAAAGATGGCATTCAATACAGCTAATATGCATTATGAATACAAAGTAATACCATTTTGGTTTCGCCAACACACCTGCAGTATTTCAATCATTTGTATGATACTGCATATAGATGATATTTTTAATTGTTCTAACAATCAATAAATACATGTTCAGCACATTAAAAAAAGGACTTAAAAGATTAATTGATATTGCAATTGCTATTGCACGATATCCTTAGTCCATGAAGTTACTTATAAAGAGTTGACCATGGGTTTCGGCTATTATAAATTGGAATATTCTCAAATGTATGAAACATGTTAAAAAATGTGTCAGATTTGCCAAATATTATTGTTATTTTATTAAGGACTTTGGTTTTGTAATGTTTCCCATTATCTCATTAAGTAAAAAGAATTATAGAAAACTGATTTAGACGCCAGAAGCACAAGAAGCATTTGAACAGCTAATGATGCTGTTTATTAATGCTCCAATAATGATGCCCTGGCCCATCATTGTAATTTATTATGGAAGTCGATGTATCCACTATTGGAGTGGGAGCTAGTACATTATCACGTTGATTCACTGACATAGGTCTAGTTCACCCTTGAGCATACTATTTCAAGACGCTGACCCCCCCAAGTAAAATTATGATGTAGGAAACCATAAAGTCAAATTTACTATTGAAGAATGGAGATACTGGCTAGCAAGAATGAAATATCTATTTCTAATATACACTGACCTTAGGAAATTAACATATCTGAAGACTGCTAAATGCTTAAATTCTCATTAAGCTGGGTGGGTGCTTTTCCTTAACCAGTTTCGACTTTTCCATTTCTTAACAACCTGATGATAAAACTGGAAAATGTTGTGCTTTGTCTTAAATACATGATCCAGTTGAAGCCCTTTTACTACCTGAACCTACCATTTCACCTGAGAAAAAGCTTGGTGCGTCTCACCCCAATTACTTCACCCTCCCCTCCATAAGCATGCACACCCATGGAGAGTGAGCCAGCCAATTAATTATTTATTGAAACAGTCACCTTTTTATGAGCCACAGACCAACTATACCCCAAGGCAGTGCCTGTCCTTGAGATAGGATAATAGGTGTTGTTTGCTACTTGAGTTACCCACCTAAGAGTTCCATCCCACAAGCTGGCACCACATTATATTAGATCTTATGTGAGATGTGTAGTGTGGCTTGGCCTGCTCATTTTAAACTCATTCTACGTTTGATGTGATATGATTGAAGCGGATTCATCAAATCATACTACTATATGTCCGTCTTTCTGTCTCTATCCGCCTCAGATGATTAGGAGATTCATCCTATTATTGATTAACTTTGATGTGATACTAAGTTTGAATAAAAAGTGCGCTGGTAGGGTTATGGTCCAGAAAATCATTCCTGGGTATCGTCTGGCAATGCTCATGCCCCCCAACTGTTCTCTTGTTTTAAAACAAACAGTTCCACAATCTTAGCAGTTGTGTTCAGAGACCACTCCCTATGGGAATCTGGAACTTACTTGAATTCTTTGTAGAAGATGTACAAACCTATTTTGACATTTATTCATCCTTTTTTTAGGGTTTATTTAGGCATATAATTTATTTTTGCTATTAATTTGGCCATAGAAATTACTTTTTTAAGTTATTTTATGCTCTCATTATGCTATTTTTGTGCAATGGACCTAACATCGTGGTCTTCTTGGCAATTATTTCCAAAAGGCACCGGGAGTGCACTGTTTGTGATGTTACTGGAATAACCACTCTATGGATGGCACATTTCATTAGTATCCAAGATTAGGATAATAACAGTGTTGGTATTTGATTCTCTTATTGTATAATTTTTTGCTAGTATTACCTTTGTTTTCTATTCATAACCTTTGATTTTTCTGACTTGTATTTTATATGTTGGCATCTAATCGTTTATAGATTTTGGCCATGACCTTGGCTCAGTTGTTTGACTACAGTTCATCTCCCAACATCCGCTTGTCAAGTCAGAACAGGAAGTTCATAATGTTGACCTTTATACCTTTAAGCAGTGATGTTACATGCCATTCATTTCCGATTAACCCTACCTGGCAACAGCTTAGTAAAATGGTTGTTCTCTTCATAAAACAAAATGGCATCACAGAAAAATGCAATGAATTTTCAAAACATTGTTAAAATGAACCCAAAATCAAATCTACAATTTAAATCTGAATTCCTCAGGACTCAAAACTCTAGCTTAAGCATATATTTTTTAAATTTAAAGATAAAGAAATATCCAGAAGAAAATAGCATGAAGGAGAAAACTAAACAATGTTCTCTTAAGTATTAAAGAATGTATTAAATAAGCTAAGAAATATATAAAAAAATGGAAAGGCAAGGAAAAAAGGTAAGAATAAGACAATCCAGAAATCAAAACCCACAAAAACAGAATAAAACACCAAAATAAATCTAAACCGTACTTACAAGAGCTCCAAATTCTCAAACAATCAATAACCTACTGATGGCCCTAATACTGCAACCTCATAATAAAGGCAGAAGGCAGTCCCTCAGTAGTGACATCACAGTAGCTCTGCCTGCAGGGCTTCCATCCATAACTCACAAACATAATGAACCTAAAACAAATATACACAATGCATAAGTAATAAATAATACTTAAACAAAGCAATACTAATTAAAATGACAATATTACAAAGAGAAATAATAATTGAAAAGCAGCGGAAATTACAACAAAAAGGAACATATACTTAATCCAAGAAACAAACCCTGGCTAAGTGTTTCTCTGTTAATTATTTTTTGATTCAGTCAAAGCCATTGGGGGCTCCAATTGGTTTATAGCACTCAGGTGCTGCAGGTATTGGAGCTGCAGTTACCTGAAGGAAATCAAAGGAGACTTTAATTCCTGTGGCATTGACTTTGACTCCCTTTTTTTGAGTAGGTAACAATTAGCATTTAGTTTAGATTTACAATTTAGACTTTGTCTCATTTGAAGGGTCTTGATTTATAGAATTTCCAGATTAAAGTTTTTGGATTCTGACCTTTTTTTGGATTTCACATTTTGGATATTGTTTTGTATTTTGTCAAATAAGGACTGTGCTAAGTTCAATGGTTTTCTTTGTTTTTTCACTGTTTTCAGTTCTTTTTTTGGTTGTTTTTTTATTCTTGTTAATTTATCTTTGTCCCCTGCTTACTATTCATTTCCTTTTTTAAATGAATTTCTTTATAATAAGTTTCATTTTTCCTTTACTTCTGCCTCTTTTTTCCTTCATGTGTTTATTCAGAATTCCTAACTGTGCCATTTGTTTTAACTCTTTATTAATAAATGTTTATTTCAATTTGTAGTTGTGTTGTTGGGATTTTTGTTTTATGGTTTTGGGATTCACTTTCAGCACATTCTCAAATAGTGGGGGAAATTTGGGGATTAAATCAGTTGTTTTATATTTTTTGAGTCCAGAGTTTTTTTGCCACTAAGCTACATAGCCTGCCACGTAATATGAATTGTTTTGCCGTGTCTTGGACTGGATTTACACCTCATGAGGTGCTGAACATTACATGTTTTGGGCAACTTAACACTAAATTCACAAGTGACATTCTCTAAGAAGATGTGTGAATTCTCCAGTCCTGTAAATGGCAGTAAACACCAAATCAATGACAATGTAATGATTTAGTGCATTTAGTCAAGCCATTCAGTGCCCCAATTTCACTGACATTGCCACAGCATAATCCTTCTCCTGGAAACCCACAAAGAAAAAGATTACCAACTGTGTTCAGCATTGTTGGCCAATTATGCATTTTGTCTATCCATCCAGCAAAATAAAGTGTAAATTATCTAAGGTCAGCTGCACACTACAAAGCTTCTTCTCAGAGAACATACCAAAGGACAGCATCTACTGAACCTGTTGCCTTAAGGATGTCAGAGTACACGACTTTGCAAGAAGATGTCAGGTTACACGACCGTCTCATGACTCTTCAGTTTTACAGAATCTGTTTTACTCATTGAAGGCAATGCCAGAAAAGATGATGAAGATAAAACTACAGACCCTGTTGACCAACAGTGAACATTCTCTATTGTTCTGCAGCAATTTTACCCATTGACATAGTATGGAGGTATAAGAGGTAACATTGGGACTATTTTTGCCTACTCAGACCTTATTATGTTTCCTGTCATCATTCCTGTTTTCAACCTAGAAGGTTGTAACAGACATATTGGCATAGGTGAGTATCAATTAGGGACACTAGACCAGTGGTGTTCAAGCTTTGTGACTTGTGAACGGGCTGGAGGGGAGTGGGGGTGTCCCTCATGGAGTTTCAAGCACAAATATTTACTACTAAATAGGATCAGAAAGCTGGGGTCACAGGAGTTCCCCTTTGCAGTTTCCATGGGGGGGGTGGGGGGGTTTCCTCTTAGAGCTTCCAGTGTCCAGAGTTTACTCTTGGAGTATTGTACTGCCACCTTTACTAACATTTTGTGTATGTTTGTGTGTGTGTGTGTTCACCCTGCGATGGACTGGCCCCCTGTCCAGGGTTTGTTTCTGTTTTGCACCCTATGATAGCTGGGATAGGCTCCAGCAGACCCCCATGACCCTGTGCAGGACTAAGTGGGTTAGTAAAGGACTGACTGACTATTGACAAGTGGAGAAAGTTCTTAGAGCAGCAATTGGGAAAGATTGGGCTAAAATACATAACCTACTTGATTTTCGCAGACCAGCTAAAAATCTTTGGACCTGTATTTAGAAAACACTGTAACAGATACTCAATGGGCATTACAAGTGCATAAATCAGGGACTTTTATATTGAATTTGACTTTAATTATATTATTTTGTACTATTTCTGTTGTGGCAAGTGCCTGTGTGTGGTACCCAGCCAGGACGCCCAAGAGCACCGAAGGAGGGCTTGCGCCTCCTCCAGACCATAACGGGGCAGCTGCCCTGGTTGCTTTGGGGACCACCGGTTGGGAGCTAGGAAGCTCAACCCCTGTAGGGGCCCATGGTCACCTCCAGGGGGCACCCCAATGCCTACAGAGCCCTGGACCTCAGCACTTCCGCCACACCCGGAAGTGCTGGGGGGAAGAGGATCAGGGACACAGCGCAGCCGGCACTTCCGCCACACTGGGGAGTGCTGGTGGAAGATTGCTGGGAAGCACCTGGAGCACATCCGGGTAGCTATAAAAGGGGCCGAATCCCTTCATTCAAGGCTGGAGTCAGGTGAGGAGAGGACTAAGCTTGGGGAAGAGAGTGGAGGCGGTCTGAAGAGGGAGGCAAGAGTGTGAGAGGCCTGGACTTTGGGGTAAAGTGGGCTGTATGGCACTTATTGACTTTGTAAATATTGGTGTAAATAAACGTGCGGTGGTGTTTTACAACATGTCTGCCTGTCTGTGTCAGGGGCTTAGTCCACACTGTGTACACATTACATTTTGGGTTGCTACTGGAACAATTAAATAAAGTGCTATCTATCTATCTATCTATCTATCTATCTATCTATCTATCTATCTA